>OX246741.1:21805747-22178247 GCA_945910005.1 Isoperla grammatica | reverse complement strand
TGGGGCTAGTATAGTGTTGCTAATTCAGTCGTTCAAACAAATGAACCTAAGATAACAGCTCCAAATTCTGAGCACTGAACATCTTTTTAAATCAAGAACGACGATCCAAAAGTCTGTAATTCACCCTGGAAGGAAGATAGTGAATCGAAATATTTCTCCTCTGATGCTCTACAACAAAATAAAGTGACAAGTGGGAATATAGACCTGGGCCCAGATTCACAAAAGTGCCTAGTGCTAAGACGTCCTAGTTTCGGCAAATCTTAGTGAAATTAATCACGCATATATCGCTCTGCAATGTCCTAAAGGTACCATATAGTAAAATAACAACAATTTAACTAATAATATTGTATTTGTGAATGTGCAGTAATACCCAAGGATGATTTATCTTGATTTATCGATCTAGGATTTGCCTAACTTAGGACAACTTAGAGTTAGGCATCTTTGTGAATCCAGGCCCTGCTATTTAGTACGAAACTTCGTGGTGGTTTATGTTTATACACTACGGCTTTAGTTTTACGTTGAGCAATTAGTATTTTAATTTGACAAAACGAAACGTTTCCATTGGTCAAACTGAGAAACGAAAGCAACACGAGCTAAACGGGATACGATCAAAATCAATACAGGTGAACAAGACAAGACGCATGAAGATATTGAGAAGGGCTGACAGATACATTCGCCGTCTTCGTTCAGTTAGCGCTCAACACAGCAGGATTTTAGAAATTCAATTTACATCCTGCGACTTCTGTGCTGTGGGGGGGGGGGGGGGGGGGGTCACCCTTTAGTCCCCGACACAATCTCGAGACGCAACACTCGTGCGACGTTGTAGTATATGATAACAACATAATCGTAGAGCGTAACAAAAAGCCGGCGACTGTAGCATTGAGTGAAGCATTGTTGATCTGTTCGCTACAAATAAATAAATAAATAGTCAAATGTCATGCGAGAGTGACAAGGATAAACCACTTGGCCTATGGAATTTGCATTTGTTTCTTGTGCTGAGCCACTGTCGGCGCCATGTCAATAGAAGCGCTGGTTGCGCTTCACGTGTTCTAGGTGGTGTGTTCTTGTCCATGCTTGCGGCGCTACACGTGTTCTAAGTGGTGTGTTCTTGTCCATGATTGTGGCGCTACACGTGTTCTAGGTGGAGTGTTCTATTCCATGATTGCGGCGCTACACGTGTTCTAGGTAGTGTGTTCTTGTCCGTGATTGCGGCGCTACACGTGTTCTAGGTGGTGTGTTCTTGTCCATGATTGCGGCGCTACACGTGTTCTAGGTGGTGTGTTCTTGTACATGCTTGCGGCGCTACACGTGGAACAATAACAACACCAAAGAATTATTATACAATCATACAGAAATAAAGAAAACGTCAGGATCGAAAACTGGATTAAGAAACTCAAACTAGACTATAAAATAATTAGTAATATCAAAGGTTGAAGGTTCTCCAAGAAAAATATGCATTGTATGTAGTAGGAAGGATGAAGGAAACAGAGCAAATGAAGGGAGAAACAAACTAAGAACATAAAAGGCAAATGGGAAAAAAGAAAAGTTCCATCATTATTAACACTGTTATTTGATGTAAAATGCCTGGTTCGCCGTTTCTTAGACACTTGCTTAATTATTTCTAAAGAATAACGTCCCACAAAGGGACAGGGTTGATAAATCTTGCATAATTGTTTAGCCTGAGTCCATAACTCGTTCACAACTAGCTGACGTTGTTGCGATAACCCTCCACTAGGCGATGACATACTTTCATCGGGGGTAATAAATGTGTCAGCACGTCGCACGCTGACGGTGAGTTACACCGCTGACAATCAATTACCAACATGGGATATTATAATATACAACATGGGGACACGTAATGGCCACAACGTAACACGTCACACATTTTTCTGTGCACTGCGTTCCGCTGACGCTAAACTATTCTAAACTGTTGTGAATTCGTAGTTCCCACGTGACGTCACAGCGGCCATGATTGCGACACAATTTAGGAGACCCAATCCTTGATCAGTGGCAGATACTACTCTAATTTAGAATTTAAAAAGTAAACGTAAGTTATACAAAAGTAAAAAATTAGCACACACAATTTTATTAAAAAAAAAACAGGCTGCATTTAATAGAACCAGAATTTATCTACCTCAACACTCAACAGCCTTCAATGGTTTCTCCATAGGCAACGTCAAAGTTTGATCACAAATGTGGCCGCTACGCACAAAGATGTGACGTACGGTAACCTATGAATAGTTCGAACTATCGCGGGCAGAGGTTATGTTGAATTCAAACAGTTTGCAATACATACAAAGCCAGTATATTTCATGTTGTATCAATGTGTTGTGTAGTTCAGTACGATTATTATTATGCACAACGATAAAATAAAAAATATCGATACTCAAAAAGATGAACTGCATTATCGATAGAAAATATCGACGAGCTTTTTCATAAATTAAAACATTCGATACTATTTTTAATATCGAATATCAAAATGTTATTGAATATCGGGTTTCTAACGATAATATCGATAATCGTGTGCATACTTATAGACTAGTTCGAAGCCCGCACAAGGAATGGGTTGTACATCATATTGCAATAGTAGAGACGTAAAGCAGCAAGCATCTTGCAACATGTTCTACGCCTCGTACGGCGTGGGGGGGGGGGGAGAGGGGGGGGGGGGGGCAAATAGCGTAGCGGATATATCTCACCTCGACTGATTTGATTTGAGACACGCACACTTGCCTGACTTTCTCGTCCCGTCTCGTCTCGCCCGAGATTGGGGAAATGCCCCAAGGACCGGGGATTGGGTCCTCTAAATCTGGCCCGAAACGAATACATGGACCGGCTTTACGTCAATTTTACACTGAAATATACTCTCAATTCCGCGTGAAATATTCAGATGGCGTTTAGATATGTAGGCACGTATGTGAGCAATCACACAGATACCCCCAAGCTGTGACGGTCACACAAGCAGCAACACGGCCACTATTATACAATAACAACAATATTATACATACAGGAGGGGTCCCCCACCTATGTTTCAATGTTTCATGTGCAGAGATAAGTTTTTGTTTAGCATTTTCGTGAAATTTAGCATTTTGTAGTATCTATTTTTCTTATTTCAAAACCTTGAATAAGAGGGGGTTTCTTGCACTTGGAATGAAAAATTGTGTGCAGATGTTGGAACTAATTCACTTGTATCTTAATAAAATTGGAAACACTTTATTTTTGGTAGCATTTTGTAGCGTTTTCAAATACATGTTCACCGATTTAGCATCTCAAAACTAAAAACACAGATCCACACTTTCACTATACATATTATGTCACAAATTTTAGTAAAGTAATGTCAACATGATCGATACGGTCATTTGCAGAAAACATTCATTTTCAAATATGGCACCTTTTCATAACTAGTTTTTGATACTGTCACTTATGGCACCATCTGTGGCCACCTGTGCCTTTCGAATCGCAAGGCACTGCGATACTCGAAGCATGTGCTTCGAATTCGACACTTGCGGTGTCAGTAAATTATCGTTATAGGGGTTAAAACTGACCAACAAGGCAGATTTGTATAAAAAATCATTTTCATCTTACAAAAGAGGGAGGGGGTTGAATTTTGTGACATCATTAAAGGGGGGGGGTTGACATTTTTGTGACTAACTGTAAAAAGTGGAGGGGGGGGGGGGGTCTAGTCTGGTCCAAAATGGTGTGACATCATTTATGCACAGACCTATATCATAATGTAGTAACAATATTACAAGTAATAATGTTGAGATAGTGGCTGTGCTTTGAGATAAGAATTCACCCGCGCAGGTAGATAAGCAAGTGTGGATCTCCACGACTCCAAGAATATTTACGACCTCAAGACAACGATAGGGTCGTAAAAACGTGTTTCCGCTATCGCTTCAGTTACGACCGAGAGATGTGTATGATGCGCAATATTGAACAAGTTATTCAGATGTGTTTTTGGTAGAACTAAAAAAACTGGATTTAAAGTGTTTAACCAATTGTAATCGTTGTTGTTGTTATTTTGGACGGCAATCAAGATCGCAATTGTTGAATAGCGTTAAGTTATGTTTAGTTTTCTTTGAATTCTTATATTTATTATATTATATGACTTCTCAAGAGATAGGACACGTTCTAAACACTTCTCATAGAACAAATAAAAAATATGAAAATTGTTTGCGTATGAATTTTTACAAAATCTTGGTCTCTTGAATATCAAAACTTGATTTGTTTAATGTTGTTTTTTACCGTTTACCGTACGGACCTTCAATTCTGTAATTTGTACATCTATGCAAAGTTTCAGACGTGCGAGCTATCGGTATAGGCCATGCAAAATTTAAACAAGTTCTAAAATAGTTTAAATGTTGCGTGATGATAACGCTGGGTCACAAATGGGCGGTAACAAAATCCGTCCTCGCATTTCCTAAAAAGAGAAATATACGAAAACGATAAGCGACAACATGCAAAAACGACATAACTCTAAATCCAAGTTTCTTGTAAGCTTTCATAAACCATGTAAGCTCTGATAACTTGTGCAAGCTTTCAGGTATCCGCCCTGAACGATATGATTGCATGCGAACTAACGATTCTCTATCTTTACGGTGTGGCAGATGCACGTTAGTTTTTATGCTTTATGTATTTTGGGCGTGGATATTTGCATAATTCGTACAAGGTTGATATTCGATCGTGCAGATCTTGTTTAATGGACAGGTGAAGACAGTTACAACACTGGAGGGAATATCGAGAGTTTCGAGAGACAAATAGGAGTGGATTCTGTTTTTTTGTGAATGGCGTGTTGGACGTGGAAGACGGACTCTGTAAATAAGATTACCATCGTGGAACAGTGGCTTGGCGGACGACTCAATCCGCTGTCAGTGTCGGAACAGAGTAACCCCATTCTTAGACAGATACGGGTGTGAACCACCACCTTACTGCATTAAGAGTTTATTTACCTGTTATTTTGTACTATGTTTTAGTGTACAAATGAATTCAATTTAATAGTTAATATTTTATAACTAATAGAATAGGACTATATGGACAACAACACTTTTCAGTCACTTTTGTCACTTTTCAGCTATATACCCACGTCTTCTATCAAATCAAGAATTAACCTGTAAATACGTAATCTTCGAAAATTCTTCTATTGAATAAGATGCTTTTTTTGAAGTTAAAGTTTTGATTTCAATTTGTTTATGTTTATCGTTTTTATTTCAAAGGGACTTAATTGTATAGGGTGGTTACGAGGATATGAATGAATGGTTCTTTATTATACAATCTTTTACACTTATTTAAGATTTTGAACTTACATAGTTGGCATGCTTATTTATGACTTATGCTTATTTAATTATATTAATTATATATTATTTAATTATATTTATTCAATTATTTAATTTTATTATTTAATTATATAATAATTATATTATTATTTTATTTAATTATACTTCTAATATGAGACTAAAACTAAGATTAAGTAAGATTTTGTAATTACATATAGTCGGATATCTAGCTTATTACCGTAGAGAGTAGGGTACGTCCATGCTATAGGGACGCGATCTCTGCAGACGATGACTTCATTCCCTTTACTTCCCAGACAGCCACAAAAACCGGGTGCGAGCGCGAGACAGTTTTTGTGTCCATATTATTATTACGTGCTGCAATCGATTGAGTTTTACACGGAAGCCAAATTTGTTTTCGTTTGTTTGCGTAATCTTAAACACACAGAGCAACGGTTGCACGCATGCAGAATCTCGACCGCTTTTTGTACGTGGACCATCCGTTGTAATTATAGTGAGGAATGTGGTAGAAAATCATCGATACGCCATCTTGGAAAACAATTGAGTTGCTTTAGTCCCATTTGTGAAACATTTAATAATAGTCAGCCGTTGCATATTTTTAAGAAGAAAATTATCATAAGATTAAAAAGTAAACAAAATATAGTTTGTGACAACTCAAGCAGAAGAAGTGAAAAGGTTACTTTCTTCCTTTTTATTATTATTATGTGATAAAGCATTCTAGTCCATTTCCGATGGCAATACACTTTTCTATTATAATTTCCCTGAAAAAAGCGTTTTGAGGGGTGGTTTGAGGGGGGGGGGGGAGGGGGGGATATCAATTAACGTGTAAATAAGTGATTAACACGTATTTTGTTTTCCAATCTTGTTTTGATTTGGATATGGGTTCACATTTATTATATTATTTTCTAGCCTCGCTATAGTCTTCTTGTACGAAGTAATGATTAATTTACTGCACTCTTTCCGTCAATCCGTTTATAACCGAATTATAGATAAATACTCACACATGCAGCGATTGAGTATAACGAAACGAAACAGTCTAAACCAGAGAAAAGCAATTCAACCCATCCCAGCGAGAGCTATAGAAGTGATGACGGTTGCCACAGTGGCACAAGAGTGGCACAGTGGCACAAGATCGCCGGGCCAAGTCGACCACAAGACATCACTGGGAGAAACACACAAGGAATTTAATATGCAGACCCCCCAGGCCCGGCCATAACTCTGCGCTGTGTTATGTTCTGCATATGTTCACTGCGAGTTGAGAGACGACAAATAGGACCAAGCAGAGCAACCCCATCGCTTCGTTAGCTATTGGTCGCCGTCACGTCAGCGACAACTGCTCGATTCTATATTTCAGAAAGGGCGTTGAAAAATGAGTTTAATTTGTTTTCCCTCATTTGGTGCAGAAAGTCCAGCAATTTCCAATCGACAACTTTTTGATTCTATTTGAATCGTGTATTTCAGAAAGAAAGGGCGTATGTCACAATTTTAAGAGAGATTGATTGATTAATGGGGCTTAACGTCTCATATTTAAAAAATGAGTTTAATTTTGTTTTCATAGCAATAAAGAAATGCCCTCATTTTGGTCCAGAAAACGTCTTTTTCATGCAGTACAAATTTGTTGTGAAAGTTCAGTGTGTGTGTATTGCAGAAAGGGTGTCAGTTCGAGCATCTGTCTTGAAACTACATGACTACTTGTATGCTCAGTGGACTTACGCGCACTTACTGAACTATTTATACACGATAGAGAACAAGTTCGTCAGCATGAGACGTGCTTACGTTGAATCAGTGAAGCAATGCTATGTTTGTCGAAGCGTCCCAGTCATGTTTCTGTCAGGGGTCGGCTCGTTTGCTCCGAGCAAAGGAATGTTATAAGGGCGACGTACACGGGCTGGTCAACGATTAGGCCTATATTATTACGGGTCGTAAAGTGGCGGTGTTTGAGTGTCAAGGGTGGACAAGCGTTTCAGTGTGGATTGAGGCCACACAACGTGGTCAAACAGCGTGACCATAGACTCAAGTGATGGGAAACACTGAATATGATGGATGTTTCCACTCCTTGCTTTACCTATCTTTCACCTGATAATTTTTAAATTGATATGGGAATTGAAATTTGTATATGTATTTGCAATGAAATACATAGTTTTACATACTGTACATGTAAGTTAACAGTTGCAGAGAGCTTCCAATAGCAGTAGAGTATACTTGGCCATTGGAAGCTCTCTATTTAATTGCAGTGAATTAAAAAAACATGAATATTAGGTGAGAGAGTACAAGAATAACAATAAAACATTAAACATAATTCAAATCTAACCTATAAAGAGAAGGAAAAATGAAAGTGGAATAATAGCATAATTTACTGTAACCTATAGCCTATAGGTCTAACAGCAACAGTGTTGTCGAAATGAATTAGCACTTCTTATGAATGAATATGAATCTAGTGTGAAATTCTAAAATTATTTGCCAAAACCAACATTTTGAAAAAAAAAGATTTTCAAACAATTAGCTATAAGCCTTCAAGTATCTAAGGTGAACTTTTTTTCTTTATTTGAGGCATAATAATGGATTTGTTTAGGGGTAGGACTTTTCTTTTCTTTCACAGCAATGTGTGTGTCTGAAATGAACCAGTGAGTAAGTATTTCAGGACACAATATCTAAGCACAGATAAATGATTGGTAGAAGCGTTCTTGCGAATCGAGTTATATATATTATGTATATATATACCTTCAAATTGTACGAGTTTTGCTTTATATTCAGTAAAATAAATGGTAATACATACTTTCTTAACATTATTCTCAACACGTTGCTTGGGATCAGGAAATAGTTTCATTTGGGCCGAGAAGATTATATAGACGAAGAGTGATTGTATAGTTTGAGTCGTTCATATCTGTGTGCGTCAAGTGCGTCAAGTGCCAGCCCGAGCACAAGACTACAAATCAGTGAACAAACCACTAAACCACTAAACCACCACTGGCCAAGCCCTATGTTGCTCAATCTGAGTGCATTTTGCATTTAACCATCGTGACTCGGTAAGTTTCACAATAAATAATGCATCTAAAATTGCAATTGTTTACGAACACAATTACATCGATAATGCATGGGATAATGCTCGGGATCAATCACTACGTGGGCATGTTTATTAGCCTAGGTTGGTGACGCAACACAACAGATTCTTGGCTGTATCGTGATTACTTCTATCTAAGCATTCTCGATTAGTACAATAACAACAATGCTTAACAATAACAACTAGTTTTTTCACTGTTGTGCATTTTTGTCATTGCAGATTAAAGGGTCGTGATTAATTCTTCACGGTTCGGATCTGAGTCAATGCAGACTACACACTTGAATAACTTAGTCACCATTGTATGAGAGAAGAGAACCCATGATTATACAAGACAAACTCTCTTCTATGTTTATACAATTGACACATTGAAACAATTTGTTAAATAATACAATAAAATAAGTATAAATTAATATCAGCTTCGTCCAGGAGGCATTGTTTGGCATGATTTCGTTTAAAAATAAATTCTGTTTTGCTACTCTTCATAACTCGCTATTATTTACACTTGTTTGTAAGACTCATTAAGAGTAAGAGTATCATAAGATTTTCATGAACTAATAACATAATGGTAGCTTATACAAAAATAATATCCACTAAAAGGAGGAATTTTGGTTTGCGCTGTAGACAGAAATACAGAAAGCCAAGTTTACAACCAGATATTACTGCAAGTGTAGGTAATTTATTTTGGATTCAAAATAAAAGTGCAACTGTATATATCACCATAAGGGTTTTATGGTTGTTGTTAAAATTTATTGAGTGTGTTCCAATCAGATCCGGAATAAGCAGATATCTCATCTTCATACACATGCAACGAGCCATCTCCCATTATCATCAACCATAGCATGTTGAAAACATTAAAGCTATGACTGAATTTTGATATCCCTGTTGGAGCAATATAATGTAGAAGTTCAGTATGTATAAGAGCCGTAAAATTTATAGCATCTTTGTGGCTATATAACCTATACGATCAGGGCTTCTACAGCTTTATAAGGACCATGATACGCCATTATCTGCACGGATTCGGCCTTATCGCCGGGGATCATATATCAATGCACTGTTAAGAAAACTCTCACGAAGGAGGAGTCGATCAAGTCAACAATCGAACGCCACTCGCTCGGCCACTGTCGGCAATCTTCGGCTCGTGCGATGGTTTATTTCGATCACACACAACTTTTATGGTGTTTTTAAACGTTTATGCCCCGAGATAAATTAAACATTACTTAGAGGTTATAGCGTTTATGACTGAGGGAATGAATGTCGAAGCTTCGGAAGTAAATGTCTCAGTCTCAGGGATTTACCCTTTGCCCCCAGGGTTGATAGGTGAATCGTGTTAAATACATTGCATAGAAATAAATAATGTTTTACGGGTTTTAAGCTAATCCAGCTTTATGGACATTGTATAATACGGAGATGCAGTAATAATTGCTTCGTAGTTGCACTACTATTACACTTATGTAACCAAAGCTCTAAAGGCCTGATTTAAATAAAAATGCACCACACGAAAATGTACGCACTTTGGTAAGTGTTTTTTTCCTGCATGTTGTGGTCGTAGTAACTGTTCGTGTGGTGGTTTTTATTTAAGTATATTACAAATGTTGTAATATTAGAAGTAGAGCCAGATGATCTGTGAATTCGATCCTTGTTATTGATATTGCTATCTCCATAGTCATCATATTATTTCATTGTTTACTGTAGCTAATAAGTGCAAGATGTGTACTCATTCGGACTGGTATTTTATACATAACAATGCAATAATTATTAATTATTATTGCCCTACCACATTGAAATTAGTACGGAAGAAAATACAATGCACGAGTGCTCATAATAATTCATTAATTGAAGAGAATCATTTAACTAGTCAACTAGTCGGCTAGTTGTCTTATGTGTTCTTTAAAGCTGAATTGCTGTTTGTTAGTATCTACTTATAATTTTACTAACTGTAAGCCAAAAATACTTCAGTTTTTTTTTAGAAGACAAAAAGTTATTTAAAAAACTTGTGATCTCTCTCTCTCTCTCTCTCTCTCTCTCTCTCTCTCTCTCTCTCTGTTTGTTGTGCCAGATTGCGACACGTAACACTAGGCAGGTGTTCTCTGTTTGTCCTGTGATCCTGATACCCGTCATTATATCGATGATTGTGTTGATCTGCTGATTAAATGCCGCCGTAAATATACTGAATATGAACTGATGGAAGTTATTGATTATTGTTTGTATTATTGTGATGGGGTCTGTTATTATGTTTCCCTCACATCTGTTCTTGAAAGTTATAACGGGGCTGAATCTCTGAAACATTATAATGTCCAATAAATAACATTAAGCTTGATCTAATTCTCAAATGGATTGCAACACAGAGATATAGAGAAATAGTACATCAAATGATGTTATATATTATTAATAATATTATTAATGATAGGCCCATATGCCCTATACATAATAAAATCAAAAAAATAAGAAACAAATAAGCTATTGGTAGATATAATCATATCATTTGTGTACATGCCTGCATATGTGCCAGTTTGGCATTCCTGTTCTCAGGCGGGTAAATTACAATAAATACAATACAATACAATACAATACAATCCAAAGTAAACTTTGATACTTGCGATGATCACGGAAAGAACTAATTATTCGAAGAATAAAAATTTACCTGCAATATAACCGCGACCCTTATTGGATAGAGTATGATTGCAGCGTTGAAAATATCTATGAATAAATATTTCCAGAATAAAAAGAAAAGCAAAATCGTGTCCATTGGAAATAACAAGATGGCCGCTACCGGAAGACATATTTAACTCGAAAATTGATCCCCCGATAAAACTTTGAAATTAGTGAAGTAAAAGTCAGTCACGAGACAAATGTCACCACAGCATTTAGAAAACAAATTATATTCAAAGAACCGAATAAACTTATTACGAATCTAATTCGTTCCTGGAAGCGATGACGTCACGATACGATACGACTGTTTGTTTGTTCTGTTCTGGTGTAGTGGATGTTAGGGTGGGCATCTCATCGTCCGCTAATAAGTTGATTGAAATTCTAGACAAGTCAATCATAATGTGTAGTCTCGGACCGGAGTCACGAGGGCCACAACTCAAGCACGAAACTCGCCGGAGTTTTCCGACGACTTCAGAAACTTTTTCCTACCTTGTTTGAGAGCGAGCGAGGCAACACACACATGCTCATGTTGAAGAACTCAAGTCAACGTAAACCAATCAGTTGTTGGTTGTTTTATTTGCATTTGATGGCATAATTGGAGGCTTCTAAACGGAGTGAGCGAGGGGAAGTGGGGGGGGGGGGGGGGGGGGGGAAGTGGGAGGGGAAGGTTCATGTAACGGGACGTTTGTCCTCCAGGCAAGTTACACATTGTATTATATCGTTATGTTTATTCGATAATTTGTTTAGAGGCGTGTGTGTATGCTAATTTATTTATTTACTTAGCCAAATCCAACTAGGTAATTATATGTGTCAATTATGATGACCCTTTTTACAGATGTTTTGTTACGTTTGAATGGTTTGAAAGCAATGCATGCGTCTTGGATAAAGTTATATATTGTTACTTTGAAACTTTCTCGGTTTGGTGTATTTCTATTTATGATTGTTTTTTTTAGGGTACACCAAGTGTGTTAAATGGAAAAATATTTTATTTTTTTATTTTTTTTATTTTATAAGGTAAATATTAAATAATTTTCCGTTTAATGTACCCAGTGTGCCCTAAAAAAATAATCATGAATCGGTTTAAATTATACTTATCAAATAAATAAAAAAATTAAGTTACTCCCTTAGTCCTCTCCACTGTTAATCAAACGTTGAGTAGAAAAAAGTGTAAGTGGAAATTTAGCGCAAACACTGACGAGTCGATGTGAGTTGTGAGTTGTGAGTTGAGAAGGAGAGAGAATTGTGAGTTGATATTTTCGTAAAACTTCAACAGATAACGGTTCGGAGAAGGCCATGAAATCATTGTACGACGTTATAGCTTATATTGGGAAGTCTAGATCTAAGCGTTTAACTTTCAATAGCTATATCTAATGGCCGGTCTTATGACTTCCAAGTAAATATAACTTGTTTCACCATGGTAACCAGTAACCTCCAATCAGACGCTGTGAAATTAAGTCAACTAACACCCAATATATTGCGTTGAAACTCATAATACCGAGCCAAAGTAAGCAATACTAAACAAGGTCATTATATATTTTTCTTGCCAAGATAAAAAATTGCCGGTGAACAAAATGAATGAAAGTGATCCTTCATGAGTGAAATATTGTTGACATTTTTCGTGTGTAGGCCTACCTAAATTTGTTATATTCCATCTGTAAGTTTCTTCCCCAAGAAGCGAAACTAACTAATAATTTAGACGTGTAAAAGTGTAAATACCTTCTAGAGGAATATGATATGCAAGTTTGGGTGTATTGTTTGCCATTCCTTGTTTGAAGGCTTATTACATAAAACATAGGGCCACAACTCCCGTTGTCTTACGCGTTCACTGAGTTTATATGACTCATATTCCTCAAGACAGGCGCCTATCCACTTTTACAACTTTAGGGTATATGGGGCATATTTTCCGAAATGTGATGAGAGAAATAAATTATTCACACATCTAAATACGTTTCACAGAAGTTGTGAACAAAAAACCAAATTGGTTCTAGTTATATAAGGACTTACTATAATTTTCTAGAATGATTCATGTGTAAAATAAATAATATTATTTCAAAATTTGATCTTTTTTTATTTCTAAGAAATATGTACAATCTAACACCAGCACCTGCATAATTTGTTTCGGTAAATGACGCATATTATGAATACCGCAATTTTAGGTAATTCAGTTTTTACCCAGTGAACTTACCAAGTTACCCCTATCCCTCCCTACAAAACCTACCGGTGTAAATGTGCAAACTAACATAACTGGAGTTATAGGTATTACACTATTACAATCAACTAAATACGGGTATCAATTAAGCTATTTTTAGCTAATACAAATATTTCAAGGCACTAAACTTGCGGTTCGCATGATGGATAAATTCACTTAACATTGAAATTCCGGCCGTAATTGAAACAATGATTACTTTCCAAGAAACATATTGTTTTAAATTTACTTTTGGGTATAGAATAAAATGAAACTGCCCGCACCCAAGTACCCGCCCGTCTTACGTAGGTGCGGATAGCCGGATGTGGGTTGGTTGGGTGACGTTTGATGACCGATAGGGAGGGTTGCATCGTAGAAGCGATTAAAATTATTACTTTATGATGCATACCATCAACTTCCTGGGAGATCCGGCTTGGAGCTAGATTAGTCATACGAGATTTCACGGTGAAAGTATGTTAGCCACTCGGGGTAAAGCCAAGAACTTGTATAATAAAAACATCACCCACTAAATGTAAAGATAGCATACAATTGAGACAACCAAATACATATTAAAATGATAATTTTTTGATTGAAATCTCAAAGGTAATTTGAACTTTTGCAGAAAAAAATTAGCACCAATTATAAAAGAAACAAGATCAGGTAACTTTTTGTGTTTTTGCATTTTAAACTATAGGCCTACTTAGTGAGTTCAATTTTTAATTTTCACTTTTACAAACAAGCGTTAAAAACAATTAATCTGGCTTCCTACAATTAAAAAAGAACCCACTTTTATGTAAGGTGAACGAAATCTAAAATTTAAATTTAAACTTGAGCAGCAGACAATGAAAAGAGATTAAGATTTAAGAGTCAAAATTGTTTCTATTTTTAACTTGTACAAACGTGATTTCTGAGCCGTCATTGGATCAAGGATTATAATTATATTATGTATAATTTAAAAAATCACCCCCCCCCCCCTCCCCCCAATCCCATTAAAATCAACTAAACATTTGAATGGGTAGATAATAAATACAGCATTTACTTATTGTTTATTGTTTATGAATTATTTACATTCCTTTCAATTCAATTAATACCAGACCAGTATTGACATTGTCTTCAGTCACCAACCAGCAAGCTTACACGTCGGTCGTCGAGTGCGAACTAACAACGCTCGGACGAGGCTCATCCAAACACAAGAACTGAATCCGTCAGCGATGAAAACCTCCTCACTTCACTTTGTTCCCAGTCTCCGAATTCTCATTTGCATTCTTTCATGTTACCCACCACGAATTAAGTTCCTTTTTTCGTATGTATTCACTCAGTAACATGTTAGTCTAAATTACACGTAGGTAGACATCTTAATTTTTCCATCATTGTCTTGTAGTATGATTATAAACGGAGTGAAATAAGTCTTCTTGTTGAGGCATTCTAATGACAGGTGACGCAGGCAGGAGAATAAGGTAGCCGAGCCAGCCCATCCAGTCGACTCGTAGAGCAAACATACTCGTCGGGACTGGTCCCTCCTTCGAGCTATCCGTTAATCCGGCCTATGTAATTATTACCCCCCCCCCCCCCCCCCCCTCCCCCCACCCAACCCGGCAATCATCGGACCACCGCCATAGAGGCCTCGGGATGCTCACCAACCTGCTTAGCGCTGTCATCAGATACACAACCAACATAATTACCAGCCCTGCCGAAATAAATTATTTACAAAAAATATATATATTCGAATTTAAATTGTTAGTTGAAAATACACGATAAGCAGAGAAAAATAACGTTTTCTTGTCTAATGGTTGGTTCTATTCATGTTAATTAATTCTACTTTGGGGAGCTTTTTTCAAAAGGAGAAACATAATGATAAAAGTAAATGTGTGTGTTCTCGAATTTGAATGAGGATCTAATTAAAAAACGAGGTTTGGCGCTTAAACAATATTAACGTAATGGTTTGGGGCTAAAATAAAATTTTATAACTGGTAATTTACCTGTTTTTCGTAACGTTAAAAAGCAAAGAGATAATTTAATGAATAACGAGACGAAACGAACAGTGATAAAAACTGGAAAACTAGGGGAGTTGTGTTTCTTATTGTTTACGTGCTGTTATCTGCCGGCAGCGCTGGGAACCAGATTCCTGTCTGTACACTCTTTCGTTTATTAATTGTTGAGTATGTATAATTTACAGGAATTAATAAAACGAAACATTTATGGGATGGAAGCATGCACGAAACTTGTTTACGCGATATCTTTGAAGTAGAGGCGTACATCACAAACCAAAAGTTCATTACATGAAAAACAAAATAAGACTTCTCTACAACAACTCGACTACGTAACGTGCCTGCAATGTAATCAACATAATATTAATTATCACTCATAAAGTATAAGAGGATGGTTCACTCGTAAGTCCGATGGTATAATTTGTGTTTAGGGCAACGAGTCTACAGTGAGTAATTGTTTTTGTATCTAGCAAACAAAACAACAATACGTCAGGTCAGTATACTAAGCGGCAACATATAGGCCTACTCGAGTCCCGAGTTTTATTTAACAAAATTCACAAAACACATAAATTGAGAAAATTCACAAAATTAAGTTGTCAGTATTGAACATATTATACAATCAACATTCAGAAATATAAACGTAACGTTACCCAACCAAATATCATGTTTGAATAATATCGCCAACAAGATTCACTTTTATGAATAATTATTTTTTTCGCGAACGCAAAAATAAAAACATTATTCAACTATTTAATTGTTATATTACAAAAATTAGTTGTAAAATTGAATTAAGCCACGATTAGGTTTTTTCTTTCTACTGTACGTTTAATTAATTTTCAGACGGGCATATAAAAACATCATTTGCCAAAAGGGCAGAAGTTGCTGTAATAATATGCTGCTATGATGAGCATCACTGCGCGCCATGTATGAGTAATAAGAACAACATGTATAACGTGTATTGTGATCCAAGACAACAGTTTGATACACGTGCAAATAATATTTATTACCGGGTTGTTGAAAGCCTGGTCGCGTTACCCATGTGTTATGGTTGTAATCAGGGTCGCCTCCCAGCACACAGCGGCTCATTACAGCAGACGAGACAGCGCACGGCTGAAGTTAACAAAGTGCAGGTTGCCCGGCTCATATTTCTGTATTACAGTTATTATTACCGACAGAAAAACAAATATCAATTATTCTGAAGAAAACTTGACGTAGAAATTAAGGTGATCTTTGAAATACAAGTCAACAGTTTTTTGATTGAGGGTTGGGGGGGGGGGGGGGGGGGCTTAATGACTGAAACTGCCGACTTCTGCAAGCTGTTCGTTTTCGTACACTTGTTTGGTACGAAGGGTTCAGACAGAATGTTGTAAAAAATGATATCAGACCTTTCTTCAAGGTTGCGGAGGTTTGGTAGACTAATCAAAGGCTTTCCTCCGTCCTAGAATCTACAGGTTTTAATTTCTTGAGATCTATTAATTCCTCGACAGATTGGAAGTCTTGACCAACCAATTAAAATATAGATCAAAGCTCGGAAATGTGTTTAAAAGTGAGGCATGTTTCATGGATTTATTTCGTTACTCGTTACCTAAACTCGAGATTAATCCAGGTAAATACGCTCTTGTTGTGCATTTTGTTGTGTTCCAGTGGTCATTGATATTACACGTTGTGTTGTATAGTTGTTTTCTTGTGTAATGTAATATGGCTGATGATGATGATGATGATGATGATGATGATGATGATGATGATATTTGGGGTTTTACGTCCCATATTTTTGCATCGAGGCTAATCGAAACGATGAGTGGGTTATCATGAGGATGAAAAAACGCCATATGACATCCATACCCAAGCCACGATTCGAACCTGGAACGCAGAGACCGCGGTTTACTAGACCAATGCCTAATCAACTTCGGCCAACTGCGCCGCCTATGTTATCCTCTTAATCACGGTTTCATAGATAAATATAGGAGACAATATGACACAAATAAAGAAATATGCCTACACAGAAGAAGGTTTTTTCGAAGCGTTCGAAAATTATTCAAGCTCAGTACCAGCCTCATCGATGATATTGCAATACGCGTTTTATTTTTAGGTACCATTTGTATTATTTTATCTGTTATTATATTTATTGAGTGTAATAATTTGTTTAAATTTTCGGTTTTGTGTATTTTGTATTATTATTCTGTGTCGATTGGCAACAGCTTTGGCTCCAGATGCCGATATTGTTAATAAAGGTGTTATACTACTAAGTAGGCCTAACACTCTTGAAATGAGTAAAATTAATTAAGATTCACTTTTGTACACATAGTTTTAACATTCCAACGTGAAGTCTGACGAAATTAGCTTTGTCTGTGCAAACAGACAACAATTTCTCTCGTCTAATGTGACCATCTGCTTTTATGATTGTGTGCAAGAAGTGCATACAGCTGCCATCTTTAAGAACGCAGTTAATTTGTCTTTTAATCTCAAATGGCCTGGAAGCTGCAATACACAGATAGGTATAGTGTCTTGTGGTTTTAGCTATTATCTTACTAGAAAAGATGTTTCGTAATCAATTCACTAACCAGCTACGTCTAGAGAATACCTATAATTTTACAACCTGATATAAAATCATTTTTAACATACTCATGATGAAGTAATTAAGGATATAGTAATATTCCCTCCCAAAGCATTTAACCTCTCTCAGATCCCGTCGTCGATTATACCTTTGAATCCACAAATCAAATTAATTGAAACAAAAAAAGATTCTCCATATTAAGTATGTAAGTCATAACATCACCATAAAAGAAAAACTCAGCTGTCAGTCGAATGAATGTTGTAACGATCTTATCAGAAACTCGAAGTAAATGAAAAACGACAAGCTATTTTTATTTTGGTGTGAACACTTTGCCCGCTAAGATGGTTGTGGCATTTAACCGGCTGTCAAAACCTTTCAGCCAATGCAAACATTGCGTGACTTTTACAAATTAACAATTATCTTCTATTTGGTTATGAATTGAGATTTCGCAGGGGCTTTGTGTCGTGTTGGGAATCTCAACGAGGCTCTTGAAACACTGGTATAGCAAAGTCGGACACAACGCGCCAATGTTTGCGAGGAAGGTGTAAGAAAATAGCACTCGACCACTTCAGGCGTGAAACTGTCAACTGGCCAAACTCCAACCTAGACCACGAGTGTATGAGAAGGACATTGCAAGAAACCATAGCTTGGTAAGTCTAAGCAGGTATTAGCACAACACAAGGTAAGTTAACATTACGTGATCAAGTTGTGGGATGATGACGGAAGATAGGCATTCCTCAAATGAAAATTACGCACTGAGCAAGGGTTTTCACTCTAATAATTATCTGCATTATCGATAGTTTTACTACTTGTCAATGTTTTTAGATAATAACTCAAAGAATTATATCTCCTTTGAAATACATTGGGACATTTACACGGTATTTGTCACAAGACGAGACAGTAGTGCGTGAGAATCGAAAATAACCGTTTATCTCGACATATACACAGACGTATTATGAATATGTTTTTAACATTTTGATCTTTGCCGTCCGTCTTTGAACAATTTACCTACAATTTTACAAATAAAGACAAAACTAAAAAGGCATTTAAAAAAAATCACACACCAACTAAAAATAATAATTACGATTAATACGTTCTATGAAAATCTTTTAAACTCCAAAAAACAGCGTTTTCAGAATCGTTGTAAAATGATTCTCCACAAATTTAATAAAAATGTACGCGCATAGAGCCTTTCTTTATATTTAAACTAGAACCAACCACGCTCAATTTCAAATGTGTCAACTTCTTCCTAAGATCAGGAAACTCTAATACTCCCGAAGGTCAAAAGCGTCATGGCATGTGAAGCTGTACAGCTGTCTCTTGAAAACAACAGCAACAGCAACAACACCTTGATGTCATTATGACATCATAGTCCCATCCGACACTCTTATCCTGGTAACGTTACGCGCATCTCAAATCCTTACTTTTGAGTAAGGTCAATTGGGTGCTAAGAAAACCAAGCCACGTGCATACCATTCCAAACATCACAATCAACCGTTCCAAACACAATCAATCATTCCAAACTGCTCAGTCCAAGAAAAAGTCGGCTCGAATATCTTCACTCACTTCAGTGTTGACTTAAAAAATAAAACAAGCGTTTATTTAATTTACCATTTGGCAACAAGTCATTCAGACAAAACAAGCAAACCAGAAGCTGGTTTGCAGAAATAATAAGCCTGCGAGGTTTTCTTTCGACAGACAGACCACCATCGTCCGATTGCATTCTTTGATTGCTGCCACAACTTTAATAGTCAATACGTTTTTCAAATTATCAATATGTAAAATAGACTTTCTGGTGTAGCCTATGTCTTCGGGGAGACAAAACGAACATGATGTATGGGCGATGCAAGAGAAAAACTGGATCCATAATCACGAGGTGTTCGGTCAATGTATCGCAGCAGGGACGTTGTGTAAATGTGCAGTAATGCTTGCGAAGCGAGTAGCTCTCATATGAAGGGTCTGAATCTGAATGTGCTGTTACGAAGTTAGATAGTTTGTGAGATCATTAGGGAGCGTAGTTTGAATATACTTTATTTCATGAAGGTTTTTAACTAATCTCGTTGCAGTTTAAGATTTTTTGCTAGATTTTCAAGTTCGTTCTTGTACATTATACTACTTCTCGTTTAATTATTTACTCATCCCTTTTCCCTTTTAATCTTCTTTATTTGTATTGCCACATACTTTTTGTAAGTACAATGTTTCTCACGCCCGTCAAGTAGGGGATGCACAGCGCTAAATAAAACTATCGATAATCGAAATGATGACTGCATTATCGATCGACAATATCGAACGATAATAAATGTACATACATTAAGCAATCTTTAACAGATTCCGTGATGTTACGTCGCCTAGCCGAGCCCTAATGATATGGCAACACATCTGACGTGACACTGTTGAGAGTAATCATATATGGGACCCAGTATGTTGGCGGTATCTTTGAGAATGTCAACACTACAAAGGCCAGAGAAGGACGGAATAATGCATTACAATCACGCTTTTTTAGAAAACAAACCACTTCACAATGTTTTTCCTATCAACTATCAAAATTTTATTGAATATCAAACACAAATATTGATTATCGTTTGCATACCTAATCTAATTCCTAGTTCGGGTTAGGTATTATTCTAAATTTTGAATTTTTACTTTAATACTCAGATGAAATTTTTACAATTGTTGTTGAATGTTATCATGTTGGTTTGCCTGTGGACTTGGCAGTTCACCTTGTGTGTTAGGCGAGTGCATAGTGGAACCTTATCCACTCCTCCGAGAGAGCTTTGTTTATATTATCTATTAGTCCTTGAGTTCACAGCATGGGTCTTTTTAATGATAATAAATCTCGAAAATCACAAATATTTTCTTCAAAATATGTTAAACCGTTTAAAAGTTATGACACAACGTGTATAAAAATACATTCGAGTATTGCGAAACATCTCTCGTTTGATTTCGCACGTGTGTTTTTACAACATCCTTATTTATAAGAACACACTTTAGACATCGAAGAAAATGTTAAAAATAATGTTTTAAATATTTTATTTCAAGTATTTTTAAATTTGGTTTTGTTCCTTTCCTTCCTACTTGTTCCCATTTGTTGTGAATGTTCATCAAAGTTTCAACTGAAGTCTCTTTTTTGGACTAACTGCTCTGCGACGAAAACTCATTCCACAAATGGGCATTTAACTAAAACATTATAGCAATGCAAAATAATATAAATATACAATGATTTAATAAAGTAACACGTTTAGCAAGCAACAATTATTTTCACTTTTCCGTGCCCCTTGTTTAAATACAAAATACATTCCTCGAAGTATCATTATTGTTTTTATGTCAATAGGCTTTATTTTTGTTCCTCTAAGAAGTTAAAGAAACTTTGAGAAGCAAATGGTAAAACATTTTCAATTAATGTTATCCCACATTTGAGCACAAAACAAACAACATTAACACAAACCCTATGATCGTCATTTTATAAAACAACTTGTTGGACTGTAGATTGTTCTTTGTCAAGATTAAAATTAAAACGCAATACTTCGAGTGTTGATCAGCACTCTTCTACTGGCTATCACCAACTAACTAACGGGTATGAATCACACGGCTGCACGAAGCCTCCATGTCTTATGAATCACCGGACCATTCGCTGCATTGATATGAGATGCATGCGTGAGTATTAATAAACAATAACAGGACATGAGACGCACGGAGACACAATGCAATGATCAGGAGACGAGATTCTAGCGGATACTGGGAGTGTTGTTGCTGTTGTTGTAGGGGTGATGACTTAGACTGTTGGCATAAGATTATAAATACACATTTAAATACAAATAAATGATTGTGATTATAAACTTATAAAAAATATATTTTATAAATAAAGTAGTTTAGAATAAAAACTAAACACTATAACCTATTATCAGACCTCTTACAATGTGAAGGACATCAGAGTTATATAATATATTATAATATATATATATATATATTATTCAAGCTGAGTTCAAGCTTGTTTGACTTCAGTGGCGTATCCAGGAATTAGGAAAGGGGGGGGGGTTCAACCCATATTATAGAAAGTGGAGCCGAAACATAATTGGGGTTTCGGGGGGCTTGCCCCCCCGAAAAAATTATCGTCAAGGTAATTTTAGTGCAAATCTGTGCGTTTTACAGCGGCCAACTGAAACAAGATTACTCAGTTTCTGGCAACACATTTTTTCCTTAGCAGCGCTAATAAAAGGAACCTCAATCAATAATTTGCATATTTTTCGTATTGCTTTTGCTTTTAATTACAACAATATACAATAATTGCAAAGTAAAACATCTAACTGTCTATTAAAATACTGTCTATTGATACTGTCTATTGAAATGTAAACGGTCATTTTCCATGTTTTCTTTGCAAAAGGGGGGGGGGGGGGGGTTTGTCCCCCCCCCCTCCCCCCCCCCCGTGTATACGCCACGGTTTGACTTTGGTATATTTTTTGTGTTTATGCGTCATTTTCATTATTTTGTTTTTTATGTATAATATTCTGTGTAGTTTATTTCAGCTCTGCTTTTTATATATTTTGTATTATTCTGTCTCTCAATTAGCCACAGCTTTGGGTGCAGATACAGATAGTGTAAAGAATATAATACTAAAATAGTAATTCCGAGTAAAAAAAAAATGCAATTTAAATTTAAAGAAAGTCTTATTATTTATGGTTGTCGCTACTACTTATAATTCATTTTCTTCCTTGCAATCAATTTGTTCTACTTATTGAATCAAAACAATACTCTACGTCCCACTATAGGTATAAGGCAATTAACATCTCCCTTCTTTCCCCATTACGCACCTAATCATAGATTTAGTTATGATATATACGAACTAAAAACCAATCAGATAAATGATAATGGAAATTATAGGAAGTTAAAATAGTCACCCTAGAATTAGACAGGGAGAGAATGTAAATCATACGCCTCTCACAGAAAATACAGTAGTCGATCGACGGCTTCAGATTTCAATGTCAACAGCGGCAGAGCTTTGTCGACAATGATTTATCCAGATGGAATTAGATCACATTCTACACAACGTGTTATTTATTTTAAAACATGCTCTCATCTAATTTACTTTACAACGATCACATAGGTGTAAGTCGAAATGATAGGAGCCCAGGTTCAATGTATTTCAAATTGCATGAGGATATTTTTATGTTTGCTTCTAACAAGGCTGCTAGTCCTAGCTATAGCTATAACACAGCTCGCATATTAATGAGATTTCGATTCTCAAGCCCGAATGAGTTATGACGCGTCAATTAAAGAAATTCCTTCTCCCCAGAGCGCAAGCCGAGCTGTCCATGAGTATTTACAATATCCAATTACTATCCAAACACCAAATTGTTTTGTGCTTGCTAGGCTGGCTGTATCTGTGGGCACCATCGTGTTCCGTACAGGGGCACATGACAATTTCATTATTCGAAGCGTTAAATTCACTTTCGGTAATGCTATACAATCTCCGTGCTAAACTGGCACAAGGGATAATAATCATGAACACGAATAGAATTAATTTACACTTTATTTACTCAAGGGATGTAGTGAATTGACTTCTAAAAAGTATGCTTATATTATAAGAACTAGTGTAGACTTTTGTGTATTAAAAATAATAGTTGAATAATTCCTAACCTAATTTTTAAGCTGTTGAAGTTTGGTAGCTTCTATGAATGGACATCGGCCGTTTTAGCATTAAGTCTGTATTCAAACTCGAAGACCTGTGATTTATATCCACCCAAACATGATTAACGTAAAAATCATGATAAGAATTAACTCATGTGGTACAGTTGAGTTATGATACTGGCTGCGAAACATTCACACACAAGTTTAATAATATAATATTCGTTGAATATAAAACCTATACTTTAACAATGTGGCCTCCGGCTCTAAGACATACACACTGTCCAAACAAGTGATATAAGCTACAGATAAATATAAGGAGTGGAAATTCAAATATCTTCCTCCCACGTCGAGTAGCCAATAATTCCATTGTTGTTGGTTGAGTTCTTCACACCTGCTGCCTGTTGCTCGGGCGATATGACGTCATAGATATTGTAGCGGCCACCGGACGCCGGATACAAAATGGCGAACAATTCCAGAGCAAAATGTCCACTAACATCAAAACTACCTTCTCAGCACCACGATTGGATAAATAATTTTTATGAATCAGATTTTGTTGAAATTAACGAAGTTGTTATAGTTAATATTAAAAATAAAATCAACACAGAATTGCTTATATAACAAACCAGAAGAAAGTCTTAAAATTTCTCATTATGATGATAACAATTTGTTTATTCGCTTTCACAATACCAATTAGCATTAGATCGTTAGCAAGTTTTGCGATCCTTTAAAATCTAGAGCAGCACGAATACAACCGATCAAACCCAGTTCATTACTTTGATGCAATGATCCTAGAATTAAACTAACTTTGTATATAAGCAAGCGTAGGTTATCATGGAATATTTTATTCAGACGGATACACCGGATATGAATACTTCGTAGAAGACATCCCAAGAACGCCATAGTCATAACATAAACATTAGGAACGAAGGATACTTTTACGTCAAAAACCACAACAAATTGTCATGTTTCAATTAATCGAAAATCTGAAAAATAAGGATGCTGTGGTTGTAGGTGTGGTAGGACCGTCATTACAACGAAGCAGATTAAAGCTGTATAATGTCCCATACTGAAAACTAATTCATTTAGCTTATAATGGGTATCATTTTTTAATCTTTGCAAACAGGACCCGTTTTCGATAGAACTGCATCAACGCATCGTGGCTGCGGGTTCGAACCCTGGATAGAACCACTTTGTCTTAATCATCATTATTACTAATTTACCTCATCTTATATGAGTGCTTATATAACCTCCCAGAAGAACATTGCAACGTGATCATAATTTGTTCATTCGCTTCATCGATTACCAACCATCATAAGATCGTTATCAAGTTTTTCGGTCGTTCGAATTCTGTTAGAGCAGCATAAAAAACAAGAAACTAAAAGGAAAACCTGGCTCGTTATTTTTCTACAATGATCCTTAAATTTAATGAACTTTATCCCATTATTGCATCATTATTTCCTTAATGCATCTTTTCGATGTTTGCAAAAAGACTACTTATTACACAAGTTACATAAGTCGGGTATCTTCGACTGTCTTCGTGACTGATCGTGATGATCCAAACAATGACAATCACGCGTCGAGCTTGTAAGCACGACTCCTCGCATCAATACCACACACACTGATGCACTAAATAATAATTTAATAACTCGCTCATCTGGGCTCTTCAATTGGCCATAAAATCCTCTCTTCCATCTCAACTCTGAGCATTCCGTGACGGTTAAACTTCATTAGTATGCAAAAAGAGGCGATCTGTTTTGCCCGGGGCGCCACCGAAAAGCACGAAGTTGTGTGTGTTTAGTTAAAGCAGTATGGCCACGGGTATTTAAATTGGTTTTCTGTATATTATTAGCATTTTGTGTATTTGCATGTTGGTTGTTTTGTGTAGTGCATGCGCGTGCAATTATAGTGTGATGTGATTTCTCCAATGTTGGACTGAAGTTTGATTACTCCGAGTAATCAGAATCATGCAGACCCGTCAGTCGGGACGGACGCCTCGTGAACAGTCGACATCGGGGGACGACCTACCCTGTTGCTGTGGTTGTTGTTGTTGTTGTTGCTGTTGTTGTAGTTGTAATACCACCGACCACGGAAGGTGTTAACTATGGACTATGATTCATGGGAGAAAATTTGGATTCGAGTCAATTGATCTAGCTTTTAAGAGGTTTTGTGTTTCTGATCATTTTAATTTTTGATATAAAATACAATTAATTAATATTAAAATAAAATGTTTTGGAGCATCTTTTAAAAATCAAGCAATGTTTGAAATGCTTACCGGGTAAAGTTGGTGCCTACCCTAGGTATCCCTATGACAAATTAACTGTATTTAACATTATTAAACATTATTAAATTATTATTTATATCATTTTTTTAATTAATTGTTATTAATATTATATTAAACATTATTATTTTTTAACACCTTAATTACTATTAATACCTATCCATGGTTAGGCTCATGGAGAGGGACGCATCATGTGAATCCCACAGGGGGATTTCTACGAACAATTATTGAGGTTTTGGCGAACAAAGATCCAGCGAAGAAATCTAGGCCGCGTTATTAACGAACGGGAAGATGGGTCCGGTCAATCTGTGAGAATCGACCTCGAATCGACCAAATCCAATTACGAACGATCTTAAAACACGTTTTTCTCGACTTTAGAGACTAATTTCCTAATTTGATCGCAACGTTAATGTCATCGGTACAACGAAAAGACGGGGCTCATCTCTTAATCGAAGCGATCGAGACTTCCTAGTGCGATAATTGTTATCGATCAGGTAAAGCGTGAGAACTTTTTAGAAACATAAATAATATATACACATCTTCTCATTCGGTCATTCTAGTTCCGAAGTATCGCGCAACTGTCACGTATTATTTACTTAATGTATGTACTGTATACGATCATAAAGGGATGTAAAACATGTAAAGTAAGGTCAGCGTTACTATTCCGCACGTTACTTAAAAACGAGATAGAAAATAAGAAAAGATAATCATTTTGGGGGATATGTAATCAGTGTTAATTAATAATGTAAACAGAATGTAGAACTTTTACTTCATATTGAGATTATTTGAAAATTAGTTTCATTAATCATTCCCCGAAAATAATGAAGTTTAGATAATCAAGAGTAATATTCATAGTTCCCACGTGACGTCACAGCGGCCATGATTGCGACACAATTGAGGAGGACCAATCCTAGATGATTAGCAAATACTATTCAAATTTAATAAATAAGCCTAATTAAAAATTTAAAAAGTAAACATAATTAATACAAAATAAAGAAAACACCACTCATATAAATTTTATTTAAAAAAGCAGGCTGGATTTTAAAGAATGAAAAGTTTATGTGTTCTACCACAACCGCCTTCAATTGTTTCTCCATGGCAACGTCGAAGTTTGATCACAATTGTGGCCGCCACGCGCAAAGATGTGACGTACGTGCAACCTATGAATTGTATCGATAGAACGGAGAATAATGGTCTAGGCCTATTCATTCACTTTAGACATACCATATAATTTAACTGAATGTCAAACTTGGTAATTAAAATTGGAACATACAAAGAGTTG
This sequence comes from Isoperla grammatica, assembly GCA_945910005.1. Classification (NCBI taxonomy): domain Eukaryota; kingdom Metazoa; phylum Arthropoda; class Insecta; order Plecoptera; family Perlodidae; genus Isoperla; species Isoperla grammatica. The sequence continues at coordinate 22,151,337 of OX246741.1, read as the reverse complement.
CGACAACCTCCCTCCCTCCCCTCCCCTCACACACACACACTGCTTGTAAGATTTTCGGTATCCCCGGTGTCTTCGTCAGACGCGAGGAAGTCACAGCAATACCGTCGTCACCTGAAAGCAGAATAGAGAATTAATAGTTTTGTTTCTATTTTTAGACAAAATACATCTGGGTCATTCTTATTTTATTCACGAAGAATGGCTTTTGTTAAGATAAGTAATAGCTTCGGGAAATGCAATATGTTATTATCACTAATTAATCAGTTCATTAATTTGATTATGTTTTACGTTCTATTATGATGTGAAACAATTGAAAATATTAGAATAGTTCAGTGCGATAATTATTTCCTCAGAGTTTTCCGGGTACAACCGTATCAAAAGTGGCAGAAATTCAACGTTTTACCCATATTATAAAGGTCTACATAAAGTTCCCTGAAGAAGACTGTTGTAATACGGGCGAAACTTTGAATTTCCTTCACCTTTTGACACAGTCGTACGCGGAAAACCTCAATAGTAGTTCAATTTAATTCTTATTCCATCTAACTGGAGATGTACAGTGTACACATAAGTCGTTCTTGTGCTATCTATTTAAACGTTGGTCCTTCAAAGTTGTCTTGCCCTTGTCTATACAGAGCAGTTGTATTCACAAGCTCATTCTCACTTTCATAGTGAACTGTTTGATGAGTATGACTGTTCATTGCATAAAGAGTTGAACACGCGTCTAGTCTTGTTCTGTTCTACGCCTCCGTTCAGTGAGAGCTGTCGTCTTTAGACTGGCTCGTGTTCATAAGTCAGACGCTTCCATTGAAGCAAAGCAACACAAGCTTTGTACCTTCGCACGGAAGATTAATAATACATTTATTTTTACTTTTAATTTCATTTATAAATTCATAAGCACATGAGAACCCTACACATTTAAAATTTTCTTATTATGTTTACGAAACAAAACAAGGCTCAAGTAATAATTGTAAAAACAAATTTTCATCAACTTCAACTAAGTCGTGATCCGACGGCGATGGGAGAAGAACTTAGTTCAATTTAAGTTATTAATACTGCACGTTTTCATAGACAGCCAGGACTGAGTGAATAGAAACGTGAATTTTAATTAAATCTTTTTCTTAAGTGAATGTACTTCCTTTCATTACAGCTTCATATAGATTTTAATTACAGTCAAAGCAATTATAAATAATTACTTCGTATGCGAGCCAAGGAGAGGTTTGTAGATCTGTATCGATCTGGTATCGAATGATGCTAATAGCAGTGTTTACAAGAACTTGTATTAAAAAAAAAGTAACCTGAGCTTATGGGTTCAAAGCAAGTCGAAGGTTTTGCTAACTCTAAAGCACAAGTTGGGCTGAAATCAGGAAAACATTCTATAAAGCACATTATTTATTATTTCTGACATGTACACAATACACGAAATAATTATTGTAAATAAATTGTTTACAGCAAATAACGCAAAACGTTATTGATTTCAGTAGATGAGCAAAAATACAAATTGTTTTAAATGTAAATATGTTAATTTCAGAAACTTGCAGTAAAAATATTTGCTTGTTTTTGTTTACTGCTAGTCTAGCATCTGCGTGACAATAGTCTCCAAGCATCTGATAATTTCTTGAATAATGCTTAAATCAGAAGAAGAAACATTTCTATTTTGAAGAAAATTATTAGGAATATTGAACGAGGGAACTGACCGTTTATAAAACAATCGAGTTTCTAGAGAGAACTAAGTTAAATATTTTAATTCTACGCCTACATCGTTTGTTTACGTGATGTTATAACCTCCCTTATCAATATCGAGTATGTACGATTAGATTCATTAATATTACTCAAAAACCTGTTTTATTAATCGATCTCACAGGCGAACTCAATCTATAACGTTGAGATTGTTATCAGCTGTGTAATCGATACGATGAAGTGGCTGTGAACATTCACTCAGTTGGCGCCAGGTGGAGAGGACGCCGTCAATACCACGTGACTAGAGGACAGAGGACAGAGGACGATGAGAGGTGAAGACGATGTGGCTGTGAACATTCACTCAGTTGGCGCCAGGCGGAGAGGAAGCCGGCGATACCACGTGACTAGAGGACAGAGGACAGAGGACAGAGGACAGAGGACAGAGGACAGAGGACAGAGGACAGAGGATTGAGGGCAGAGGACGATGAGAGGTGACGATGAAGGTACTTAAGTAGATAAATATATAAATAAATAAATACAAGGATTGTAGTATTGTAATTTGTAATCTGTCCTTATTTTAAAAATATATAACTTCCTAAAACCTGGTGCTAGACGATAAATACATATTTGTTTAAATTTGTATTAGTAGTAAAAAGAAGATGGTAGTGAAATGTAGCAGGTTGTAATCTGTTGGCTATCTGTAACTAGAGGTTCTACTATCTACCATAGTCCAAAGCTTATATCACATCTAGTTGAAAACTTAAATGTATTCGAAAACCAATATGGAAACATTGCCTCTCTTTTATTTTACTAATACTGAAAAGAACACAACTTACAGGTAACTATTGAAGCAACCGATAGTCGTAGAGGGTGTATAGATATCGAACTACGCCCGTAGTTGACCGCGCCGATTACCATCCCAAGCTTGGCGCCACCCAAGACCCAGTCCGTCTCAGACACACAAATTTAATTAAAACCCAAACTTCCTCCTCACCTATAACCTTAAAATAACTCAGGTAAAAATTATTTTGTCAAACTACAAATTAATGAACTATCCGCAAATTTATAGTTGTTCATTGATTATAACGTCAGCGGTATAGGTAGAGTATGATTTACTCTATAATTGCATGTACAGAAGATCCCCGTCTTCAGATATCAATACCTATAAATCGTGTGCGCCGATGTAGAAGGCAGGTGTATTGCCTATCGATCTCTGCGCTGACAGGTGCAGTCTTACTTAGTTATGCTCGCTCATAGGATGGGCGGGCGATGTTGGTTTTGTTTTGTTGGAACCTAGAATTTACTGTTTATGAGGATTGTGTGCGTGCCTTAGGAGGCTTTGGTAGACCGCCCTAAACCTGACTATACCCCCTTCACTGCAGCATTGTTTTTATTTACTCTACGATGCTGCGTTTAACGGACAAAAACTATTTCTTTAATTGAGCTTTTAACAAGACTATGTTTACTTTGATTGTCTGTAATTATTTCTTAAAATACTGCTCTCTTTGTATGTTTAAATGGTCCTTTATTATGCGTGAGTGATTGTTATGTGTGTTTTAGAATTTGAATAATGATAGTTTATTTTTTTGTACTGATTTGTTCGTGTGAGTATGCATCAGTGGTTCAGGGTTTTGAGGGGGTAAATTTGTTTAATTATGGAAGTTTTACGTCGGAGAAATAGAGGGTTATCCTAGTTGTTAAACTCTAAATTGCATATTTGTACACCAATTATTAGTCTCACCCAATTAATCGCCCCATTTAACGAAGGCTCTGAAGCAAATGCGTGGTTGTCAGCTGTTACAAATAAAAACACAGCTCTAACGCTCTATTATCGAGAGTACAATATATGTTTAAGATGGTAAAACACGACACATATTTTCTTTGTCGCGTTCAGCTAATTGCGTGAGAAATATTTTAATGGAATAGAATGTCCTTTCCTTGACAGTTATTATAAAACATCAATTAATTACATTCCTTATTTTTCTAGGTTGTATTCAAGATTATTAATGACAGTAATTTTGTGTGAATATGAATGTCTATGTAAAAATGTTGACGTAAATTGTTACACACTTTGATGCATAAGGTCACATAAAACCCACTGCAAACGGTGTTGAATTAATTACAATGAAAAAAGAAAATGTGAGTAACAAACCAAACTTTAAATTGCAAATTATTGACATACTGATAAAGATAGTTTTGAAAATAATTGTGGAGCATAAACCTCGTGAACACGAAACTAATTGTCGGCCACCCAAAGGCCGGGCTACGTAGATTTTTAAGAATTTAGAATTTGTGATTAACAAAGTGTTAGCAATTGTTGCAATTGTTGCAAATGTAAAGCAATTGTTTGTTATGTGAACGCATGTGTTTTTTTTGTTTCAACTTTGTGAAGCACAAATTCATGTTATAAAGAAAAGTTAAAAACACAGAGTTTTACAGATGTATTGGTCCTCACTAACTACTCTTTTAAACTAATAGTAGGAGTAGTGGCTCAGCGGTAAGACGCGAGACTCTAATTCGGGAGGTCGCCGGTTCGATTCTGGCAAACCGGCAGTCCTGTCTGAAGTTTTTTCCGAGGTTTTCCTCAGTCGTAAAGGTGAATGCTGGGATTGAGTCCTACTCTTAGCCCTCGGACATTCCTTTCCAGCTATCCAAACATCCTAATAACCTACTTAGTAGATAGTCACCTGAAGAGGGGCACGTCAGGTAAAGCTGGTGTGCACCCTATAACGGGTATTCCTACGAAAAATTATTAATAAATTATTAATAGTAGGAGTATTAAAAATATTTACCTACTTGTACAGGAATGTCATATCTACTGTTGTGGTCTGGCTGGCTGTTGTGACCAACTTGTCCAAAGATAATAAACACATTTTTAAACAGGTTCTTCGTAATATTTTGTCGAAACGTTTGTAGTGTTTATGTTTGTAACAAAGTGAATTTATTTGCATAATTAAAACATGTGCGGATTATTTTTAAAGAGGTTTGTCATAAATCTATTTACACACCCATACCTAGATACGACATTCCTGCACAAATAGGTATATATTAATAATCCCACTATTAGTAGTAATTAGTGCACTGTTAAACATCAAAACCACTGCCGAACGCTGCTCATAAGTTCCATTGTTATAAGTGACTTTGTTCTGAGGAATACCCTGGTGTTAGTGGTAGAGATATTGTTGGATCATAAGTAGCAACTCTGTGAAAGTAGTGCCAGATCTAGCGCTGAACCACCTGTAGCTAATGAGCCTCATTGAGTCAGGTATACGTGAATACCCTTCAACAAACAAACTTATAAAATAACATGATAATTCGATGGGTTGCGCCAGACGTCTAATACGAGGATCTTATTGCGTCAACCGGTCTGGCCATCTGGTGGGTGGGTTTCAATAAAATATACCCCAACCTGGAATTAGCCTGTTGAATGAGGGGATGTCTTGTCCACGACGAGGACTCATAGGCGTTACCCTTTACCCTTTGGGCTTTACCCTACCGATGTCGGGGGAAAATAATTAAATCACATAAATTCGGCAAGTAATTTGTGTACAGTCGGGAATAAAAATTATAGTCTTCCATTTAAATTTTACATTTCCATCGTAAATAAAATTTATAATAAATGTACCAATATGTCAGCAAAGTACAACGTCCTAAGAAGCTTGTTATTTACCTTCGAATACAAACGTCCTATAAACAAAAATGAAATAAACGTTAATTGGAAACAGACTAACAGTTTAATTATTATTATGGGTAGCTGTTATCACTTATCAGTAAGTTACCCCGTAAATCTTATTTTGTAAATAAATCCAACAGGAGAAATTAGGTTGCTATGTTTTTCAATTAACTGAAATTACTACTCCTATGTTTTAAAAAACAACTGGATGCAGCTTTTTCTCAAGAAAGACCGACACTTGACCTTGCCAATGCTCAAAGTATGAAAGTAGGTGATATTATTTTATTGTTGTCACTGTGGAGACCTACATTTTCTTCAATTTTGGTCACTTTTACATTAATTGCTTTGAAGTTGAGGATGACCGACAATTGTTAAAACATAGCCTTGGTTTGGTACGAGAATGTAATAGGATTGAAGAGGTAGAGGTGGGTTGTGGTGGTTGTTGGAGGGGTACAGGTGGTTGTAGTGGTTGTTGTAGGGGTAGAGGTGGTTGTGGTAGTTGTTGTAGGGATATAAGTGGTTGCAGTGGTTTCTGGAGGGGTAGAGGTGGGTTGTGGTGGTTGTTGTAGGGGTAGGTGTGTTTTAGTGGTTGTTGTAGAAATAGAGGTGGTTGTAGAGGTTGCTGGAGGGGTAGAGGTGGGTTGTGGTGGTTGTTGTAGGGGTAGGTGTGTTTTAGTGGTTGTTGTAGGAATAGAGGTGGTTTTAGTGGTTGCTGGAGGGGTAGAGGTGGGTTGTGGTGGTTGTTGTAGGGGTAGAAGTGTGTTGTAGTGGTTGTTGCAGGGGTAGAGGTGGGTTGTATTGGTTGTTACAGGGAATGCGCGAAGATTGAAGATCCGTGATGGTATCTTGATCTTCATCTATGAGGCGTGAATTGAATTATTCATTCGGATGTCAAAACAATCATTCGCATCACCCTGAAGAAGACGCAATCTCTGCTGTCGAAACGTCAAGGAAACCCTACCGCGTTGACGCGTCACAACAGTTCGCAAAGCGTTCGAGGAGTCGAAATATCTCGAAACTAGTGAAACATCGCACGGATTATAGATATAACTCCTACACCTGCACTATGTCAACTAATTGAACCGTCAAATCTGTTCTAAAAGACGACTGAGAACGTTTCCACAAGAGCTAGCAGAGAAATTGATTTCTGAACAGAAATCTCACTAAAAACTCGTCTCGAAATGAGGCAAGTCATTCTTGTCCGGTGCGTCTGCTCGACGGGCGCCTTCAGAAACTATAACCGACGAAGATATATGATGCTCAACGGGGGTCTGAACGGCTGTGATAGCGAGCGACGAGGCCTTACGCCACTTCGGATTATTTCCTCACTAATCGGGACCCGCGACTCTGCCGATCATCTGGTCAAGTAAAGCGGGCAAGCCGCGCTGCTCTAAACCAGCCGGCAAGCTTTAATTGCAGGTAAACTTTTAATGTTGCGTCACACAAATCATCTCAGAGCTCACTACACCCGTATATTAACAGTATGATAGAATACAAAATTCATATTAAAATAGCTATAAACTGGACCATTTTTTACGAGTGTAGAGATATTATTTTTCAATAAAAAGTGTTTTATCTTTTAGAGTGGGTTTGTGGAAGGCGGGAAAGCGTTCCACCTTTAAGATATTAAACAAGTATTCAAATCAATGTTGAAATCGAAAATATTTTGAAGATTCACTGAGAAACAAGGGGTGTACAGATATTTATAATTTGACGCATACTACAAGAAAACAAAACGTCCAAAACAAATTACTGGACTTAGTGTTTGTTTGAGGTTTGTGTCGAGGTTTATGCCCCGTGGAAGCATCTCCCAGCTTTGATATGAAACATTGAGCCAGATGAGATACTCACGTTACCACACGGGTATTCGTCAATATAATCAGTTACCGAATAAGTTGAAATTGATGACAAATGTTCAAAGTTTTAAGAATGAATATATAAAACTGTTAAATGATAGAATTGCTTTGTGAGAATTTAAGAGTAGAATTGTATTATATCATTTTTATATGTGAAATGTATAGCAATAGTGCTAATAAATAATTTACATACATACATAAATATAACTTCCAAGCAGTTAATATTAATCAATAACTTCCATACTAGAACAGTTAAAATGCAATTGGTTTCACTTCCACATAATCTTAGCTCATCTTTATAAATAATTACCAACTAATTTCCTTCAAACTTATTTTAATTATAGTATATCTTATTATTCATCACTAGGTTTGCATCCCCGCGGTTCTTCGACAATTGATGGGCATCGCGCAAACAAATTGGAACCCCCTTCAAACTTGTAACATATTTTTAACAAATTTAGATGCAAATATACCGTCCAGGGCAAATGACTATCATCGCAGGGAGTCTGAGGCCATTGAACACTCGAGTCAGCATAACGCAATCCTGTATAATATAACGCATAACCGCAAGTATAAATTCAAGTAGGGCGTCTACAACGGTAGCCAAACCGCAAAGGATGAGGTACTTAAGTCAAGTATCAAACACTTAATGTTTATTTATCGTTGCAGGTTAAGTCCACACACAGCCGACATGGACTTGTGACAGTAAGTATGGACACATCTAGGTATAGCGTGAGTGTAGAAGTGACACTTGTTCACCGCAGATGTACCACATTATGGGTAAAACAGTCCTTCCAGGCGTTCAAGACTATTCTCGGTAAGCAGTGATGATTTCAGGCATATCCCGGGGGGGGGGGGTCGCGGAGCCCCCCCTGGCAGTTGTAAATGCCCCCCCTTGCAGATTAAAAAATCACATGCAAAGTAATGTAAATTTGCAAAAAAAAAAAATGCAAAATTCAAGAAAATGAGGTATATTTTTCCACCTCATATAGGACTAGGAAATAAATCGATTTCCACGAAAAACTCATCTACATAAATGTTGCAACATTTTATTTTCTATTTAAACGATGTAAGGTAAAGGTAAGAATGGCAAATAGGAATCACCTCATATTCGAAAACTGAAAGGATGGCATCAACAGAGACCGTAACCCCCTCCACCCCTGCCTTTTGTAATGAGTTACTAATTTGGCAACACCCCAGATTTTTATCAGCCCCCCCTAGGAAAAATGTCTGAAATCATCACTGTCGGTAAGTAACTTGCTAATTTGCTTGTCTACAACAATGAAATAGTGTACGGGAAGATGGCCGCTATGTGAACGAACTGCAATATGGCCGCCAACAGTGTCCGTGAGGCGTGACGTCACGTGAATATCAAGGACATGCTTTTGAGACGCCATTTTATACGACGGTCTGATTGCAAACTATGTGTAATAGTTTTCCCAGTAGGGCATTCCCAGATGGGCATTGAAATGTAGGGAATGTAAAGGTGTATTTAGTTTTCAAGTTATAATAGACTAATAAAATCTTGCTATTCAGAATGTCGCTTGTTTTGGTTCTCGTTTGTCCCATTGATCTATAACTAGTTGCAGATGTTGTAGTACTTTGTGCCAGCAACGCTGTCTGTATTCGACCTGAACTGCAAGATCAACCAATATGATATTATGCAGGATACTAACTAATAGGCTAGGCCCACATTTGTACATGGCTATAGTCAGAGGGCTAATTGTGCCCTACATTAGCCTTCCCGCTCTCGGGCGGGTAAAATACAATAAATACAATACAATACAATAATATTGTTTCACTAATATTCGTCTTCGTAGTCTGCTGAGTCCATAATAAACCTTAGCTTAACTATACTGAGTATGACGAATATCCGTTTTTGGTATTTAGGTCCCGTAAAAACAAATACGCAAATTTCCAATTATTTACTTATAGGAACATACATTTTTATAAACGTGTGTTTTTATAAATGTACGAAAATAGTCATCGGAGGGTAGATCCAGATATAAACAATCTGAATTTGTCAAATTGAAACCATCTGTTATTCAAATGAAAATTAACTCTAAGATATTTCATTGAACTCGATTTTCAAGAGTTGTTTCCTGTTTTGCCAACCCCTGCGCGTGACGGAGCGCTGCGCAGGGCAGCCAACTTGGCGCGCAGCAGGAGAAGGTGTCAAGGGCCATGTCCCTACTCCAACACGTCATTTACTATCACGCGCAGCAGACAACTAGCCCGACAGCCAGGGTTCGAGTCCCACCACACTTAATCCTGATTGATGTTTGCCTCGAGACATTCCTTACCGACTATATCCAATTACCCCACAATGTATTCATCATCATGCAAACATGCACGCCACAACGTAAGCAAACAGATGAGCATGGATCACACCAGTACATAATATACTGGTTCAGAGTATCTGAAAAAAGAGACCTAACCCACCACTAATTGCAACAGAAGCTTTTTTTATGAATTGATTCAGAAAATGTTCTTTTATACCATCCAAAATTGTGGCATGTCACTAATCACCAAATTAATCTAAAACTAATTAATCCAATTATCAAAATATAAAACTCAATTAAATATATTAAGTCAAATCAAATGAATAGTAAGTGTAGTAAATAAAAAAGTAGATCACCATTCACCACAAAATAATGTTTAAAGAGGTGATATAGAGCCACCCATTTTAATGGTTTTCGGAGAATTTTGGATATGTTACAGAGAAAATATTTCTGAATCCATCCATATATCAAATCCTTATGTTCCAATTAGTGCTGGTTCAAAGTGTTAAGACTCGGAGATGCTGTGACCGAGCTGCCATACTTGATAATAAAGTGTTTGTTGTTATAGGTGTGATGTGTATATTATTGACAAAAACACAAACTGCACTTAATATTATATTTCTTTTTACTGTGAACTGATAGCATGCAAGCTTTCAATAGACGTCACGTGTAAAATCTTTATTGACACAGGTTGAATCTTGAGTTTAGAAAACTCTTTACAGATTCCTTAACTTACATTTACAATCAAGAATTGGAATTATGTCTTATATACTAACGTATATACTAACTGAGTACTAATAAATAAAATGGCCGTGGCGTCCATTATGAGATACCAATTGCTTGACTACATTTGTTCTGTCAATAGAAGACACATAGGTTATCTAGGAAATATCACAGTTTCAAGCCGTATAGATTGATGTGTGCAGGTAAAAGTTCAAGAAAATGATAACACATGCAAATGATTGTCTTCAAACAGAGTTTACGCGTTCTTATTTTGTTTTCAGTCATAATACGGAACCTTTGTTTGAAAACAGTTGATGTGTCAGTCAAAGGACATCTGCAATATTGCAACAATGCAGTGTCGGAAGAACTTAAACAAATGTTTACAGAGTACCTCAGTATGGCTACCGTGCGATACCGGAAATGACGTTATTGCAAGCTCCCTATAGACCATTTTCAAAATTGACCAAGACCTTAATCACGGTTCTCCTTCAACGGCAACAATGCACAACAATAAAAACTAATTTTTATTTGTTATTTCAAGCTTCATGTTTCATTGTTGTGCATTGTTGTCACTGAAGAGCTATTCTAAAAACAAACATCTTGTCCGGAATGGTTATAAGTTATAACCTTGAATTTTTGTATTAAACGTTATTCTTCCGTAGTTTTATTATTCTCGTCGGTGTTTTTATAGTGACATATCATATTTAAAATTTTGATCGTATATACTAATGGCGTTTTCCAATGGTCTGCACTCAGTGCGCACTGGCGCGTCTATTGTATTGCTGTTCTAATTGTTAATGCGCGCTCAGTGCGGTCCAGTGCAGCCATTGGATTGGAAACGCCGTAACATTCATATAACTCAGACTATCGAGGGCTAATCTAAGTATCATTTATTTATGTAAAAAATCTAGTAAAAATCTTTGTGCATGTATTAAAGTGCTATATGAATAAACATATTATTAGTATTATTACCATTTACCACCAATATTATTTCAATCATATAATAGTATTACTATAACATTTTTAGCAACAACGTTTTTGTTTGAAAATGACGGAACTGGACTGAACGACGGAAATCAAAATTCAAAATGCCCCGACCCCCGCCTTGCACAGTTGCACACAAATATAAAAGATTCATGTGTGGTAGCAGCACGCATTCCGCTTGCCAGTCAGCGCATGTATAGTGCGTGGACGATGTCTGTCTGTCTGTCTGCCTGTCTGTCTGTCTGTCTGTCTGTCTGTCTGTCTGTCTGTCTGTCTGTCTGTCTGTCTGTCTGTCTGTCTGTCTGTCTGTCTGTCTGTCTGTCTGTCTGTCTGTCTGTCTGTCTGTCTGTCTGTCTGTCTGTCTGTCTGTCTGTCTGTCTGTCTGTCTGTCTGTCTGTCTGTCTGTCTGTCTGTCTGTCTGTCTGTCTGTCTGTCTGTCTGTCTGTCTGTCTGTCTGTCTCTCAGCATGCCGACACACAAGGACATGGGACCCAGGCAAGCGCCGGGCAAAATAGAAAAATAGAAAACAAACTTCTTCGTTGGTTTTTATGTTTATGCTTTCGTTTGTTGAATATTAACTATTGTCTTGTGGTAAATATTACTGTTGATTATCTCCACACTGGAGTATGGAACTTTGTGCAACAGGTCTAGGCTTTAGCTTTCTGCTTTCTTCTTCGGGCATTGAAATATTGAAAATTGAAATAAATTCACAATTGAATGTCCACAAATTGTTCCACAAATTATTCTACAAATATATTGAAATATTGGATTCTGAATGTCATGCTCGAAGACGGGATATATATTTATAAATAAGTTTAAAAAATAGTTAATTCATTGCAATTTAAAAGGCTAAAATGAAAGCTGATTAGCCTTAGAAATACTGGAGACTTTTGAGGACTTTTGAAATAGGTCGTTACTCGTTATATTAGATAATAAATACTTTCGTTGAAAAGAAGATCGTACGGAAGAAATATTGTATTCTTGTTTGATATCAGGGCTCTCTTTTAGACGTACAAACACAACACCACAAAACAACAATCTCTGAGCACTCTTGTGTTCAGAGATCTGTAGATTCAAGAGTACATGTACAGAAAAACAAACATATGTGTTGATAGCTTTTGAAAAAGATAGCGACTACCGACTTAATGCTGAACTGTGGTTTTCAAGTAAAGTTGGACTTGTAGCTTCATTTCACACTAAACATGATCAGTATTTGAGAATGATTTCAACGGATGCTTCCCCCCTTCGTACATAGTAAACACATGTGTATACAGAATAAATCATTAGCCCCCCCATCAGAACTCTTTCATTTTCGAGGTAGACAGGCAATCTACTCCAGCGCAGATACCAATGAATTCCCCATTAATTCCGTAAATGAAAGGGAAAGTATAAATCAACAGTAAATAAAAGAATCGTGTGTTTCCAGGATAAAAGTGACTTCGAAAACATTTCCAATCTACATTTAATAGTTGAATGCATTGGATACGGTAAAGGCATGTTTTTATTTTCGTTCCCGTTCAGTTCTCTGTGAAGCGGAGTAGCCAGGAGTGTCATAGGTGTACCTTTGGGGCGGTGTTTGTTTGCTTGCCCTGCTCTGGCTCTATTGGAATACACACACGGTATTCACTCTCTCATTCCCTCTAGGAGTCCATTAGTATTAGCGAGTCTGTTTCTAACACGGACGTGTACGAACAAGTCCAGAAACAGACTTTGCTACAACTGGATTTATCCACTGACCGAGACTGATATGTTTTCTTTGTGCGATGATGAGCTGAGATCGCAAATGATACTGTCTTGGTTAATGATTAGGGGGGGGGGGGGGGGGAGGGGTAAATATGTTAGGACAGAAGCATAAGACAGCAATAATCAATTATATAAATGTAACGAGGTAGTATAAACATCAAATTAAATACATGTGGCACTGAGTTGTTAATCTTATAAATTTTACCATATTTCTCGTTACAGTTTTGTTCATGTTTTTAAAATGGCATACAATATCAAAATTTTGATTACAGCTATATTCTTTTGTTTGTATCAAATAAGATACCTTTTCTTGAAAATGACTTATTTTAACCAAACACAATCAATAAAGACAACTGTGTCACAGTGATTGGTAAAGGAATCAGCGAAAAACTGTATATTAAACATAAATAAACCCTCAGGACCCAAATGAGTCACACTAAAACCCGTTTCTTTAGCATCAGTTCTCGGGAAATGCAGGGTAATAAACAGCCTAAGGGCTTCTTGGTTTGACGGCGTTAGACCCTTTGAACACCACACACACATGTTCGTACAACATATTAATAGTAGCAATGTTGCGTGTAAACAAACATGATGTCAACAGTTTGTCATATTGGATACATTCTACAAAACACGACCTATATTCCGTTCTAGTTTAGTTGTGAGCGGTAATAATGTCCGTTGCAGATACTTTACTCAAGTAAGTATAGTCTAATGCTGACGAAATAGAAGAGTCCAATGGCAATAGTGCCAACTTTATAACTTATAGTTCCTAACATCTACCTGAAACTGGTTTATTAGTAATAATTTATTTACGGCGGTGTCCGTGTGTATATTAGATACTTGAAAACCCTAAACATAAGCCTTTTTAATAAGGCTTGTGTGAAACTGAAAATACACACAAGGAATCTGTTGAGTCTTGTTGAAACAGCGTGCGTAGAAGGGGCGATAGGTAAGGAACTGAGGTCGGTATGAGACTTTGTTACGTTGGGGGCTAGTGTTGCCGAACCGAACTGAACCGAACCTTCTCTACGGCGCTATTCAGTGTCTCCGTACAGGGACACTCAGGCATGGGACAGTTCAGGCGCCCCCAGCCAGGGGACATACCACTCCGTCCCTCTGGATAGCGCCAGGATACGGAGGCAATGTATTGTCATTGTTCCATGCTCTTTGTGGCGGATAAAACGCTGTAATAGCCCATCATACACGGCTGTTATGTTAGGCTGGAAGACCCTCCACTCTCCAGCATACGCATTGATGTTCAAGACAACCATTGTATTGTGCGTGGACCCCGTTCCCAGGTCTCAGAGGAATCGCCCCAATATACAACACAATCACGTACTTGAAACAATGACTGACGATAACCATAAAAGAAGACGTTTCACGGATTTACCAACTCAAAACGTGTCCAATGTGACGTGTCATGGGCAGCACTGGAACAATGATGATACTGTTGACACAGGCTGGGGGGGGAGGGGGGGTTACCCATGAGTTATCCTATGTGAGGAAATGTGGGTTACATTTGGTAAAGTGTTTCATGTCAGTACCGGTATATACTGAAGACTTTTTACCACTTCACAATGGCCAGTAAACTTTGTATTCTTCGGATAACTCGCTGTCTCTATGGTAAATTGGTTGTCTGTGGTACCACCAGTGATAAGGGATTGTAGGGGGAATAAGTAATAAGTAATAAGTAATAAGTAAGTAGTAATAACCACCAATCAAGTGCTTTGAAGTGTCGTCTAAATAAGCTACAAGTAGTTGATTTGATACTTGGACTTCGTAAAACACGTATATTAGTAACACGTATATCCCAAAACTTTAATCTTCATTCGCATTTTTGTGTCACGAACGACCAAAACACCAACATTTTGTTTCCCAAACGGTTTTCAGGTAGGGGACTACACGCCAGTTTATACCAGGCAAAGGCCTGGGACGAGTGACGGGGATCGAAGTCCGTCACTTCTCCTCGATGGCCCGCACGTGTGACAACAACGACAACGACAACGACAACGACAACGACAACGACAACGACAACGACAACGACAACGACAACGACAACGACAACGACAACCGCAACGACAACGACAACGACAACGACAACGACTACGACAACGACAACGACAACGACAACGACAACCCCACTGCCCGCGAGATGCGACGCTAGCGCTGTTCGAACGACGAGAGAACTACGGTGAGCGAAAGGCTGTGTACAACGGTCGCCGAGCAAGTTGAGTCGAACTCGCATCTATAGAACTATTCACATTTTACACCGCTGAGCTTCGCGTATCAGGACGACTGTGTCAATTTTATCAAGAAGGAGTTTCGGTTCATTTAGATTACAAGTGTTCATATCGTTTTAATTGTATTACGTGAAAATTATGCGAATGCACTCATAAAAAAGGTGTTGGTGTAGTCATAATGTTTCCAAAAGTTTCATTGACGCTTTTGCAAGAATTTATTTTCAAAGGGTTCATGGAATTGCATCCCAAATAATGGTGAATAAGTTACTAAACTATGTCTACATGGCAATGCATGTAACTTTAAGGGGGAGTGGGAGGTGGTTCTTTGAAAGAAGTCTGGTTTATATCACAAAAAATTAGTAGCTTACAATTAACTGTGATACAAAATCAACAGTGGATACACATTTTTTCACGGGTTTTAAAATTCTATTATATTTCATAATCTACGGTGGTTTGAAAAACTCTCGAACCTTCCCAATATTCTTACGTATTCCTATCGCGCACAATCGATGGACGTGGCCGGTAGGCCTACACAAGCCGAGACTCTCAGAAGCTCATTATCACAGGATGTTATTATTCACAAAAGAATAATAAAACAAAAGGCAGGAAAAAGATTCAGAAAAACAAAAGAAAAACAAAAGGGGTTCGGGTTCAGGCATTGAATAACACAAGAATTACACGGTGTAAAACACGGGTGGCTCTGCAGATGATTTTGATCAGTTGTGCTATTGAAGTGATCGCAGAGAAGGCTCCCCAAACACAACATATTGACGTCATTAACATATAAAACAGGTATATTTCAAAGAGAAATATCAAAAAAGACTATACCTGACACTATAAAGACATGTCCCGTAAGAAGGTGGCATTATGATGGCAATTAGAGACGTCTTTAAGACATCTTATGGTGTGTATATATAAAGATACCTGAACGAGGCATTTGTGATGTGTCAAAGATGTTATTATAAGATATCCTTTCAAGACGACCCGAAAAAGATATCGCAGTGATATCATAGTGATATCGTAGTGCTTTGACGGTCGCGGGGTAATGTTTGTGATTGGTGGAGTTGGCGAGCGTTTCGAAACAAGTTGATATATAATATACAATGACAAGATTGTGTGTTTATTGTCTGCCCACTCAGATACAAGACCGATTTTCAGTGGGAGATATTTATTATGTACTTCGTTGTTATGACGGTTCCTAAGTAAACATTTAGTGTACCACAGTACCATACATAGGCCTAGATAAATATAACCCGACTTACAAAGTTTTTTTTTTATCAGAAACCAATTTTATTAATGTTCCCACATTAGATTGTAATGTTGTTTTTCTATGTAATGCACATTATGTAACGATACCTTTGTAGAGTGAGAACTCATCTAGGCCAATAAAAAAATGTGTTAGTATTAATTCATTGGCTGCAGGGTTCTCACAACCCTGCCCATAACGGGACCTAGTCGTGGGGTACCGTGGTTTGTTGGTCTCCACCAGTGTTATAATGAGGTGTGATCATATCATGCTCTGCAATCACGTTTTTACCAACCATCTCTAAACTTTGACGAATAACCATGAAACATATTCCAAACAACTCAGTAATTGATTCCGAAGTGCTTTGCTTTAATAAGAGCGAATTGATTAGACACCGACACAAGACACGTACCCACACACACTACACAATCTATCAGTCACGTTGATACAACAGTGAGAGATTGTTTCAATCATAACGATTAGAAACTCAATACCTCCTGTGAGCTAGGCGCCCCATCATTTGAATACCCAGCATGCAAGACAACACGTAGCTAATTTGTCCGTTTGAATTATATTATAGCTCATCAGTAACTAGTCAGCTGCAGCATACTAACTCTTAACTTCCTTGATTACAATTCCAGAGTTATCTTCTAGACTGAAAGAGTTGACACGGGGCTAAAAATAAAATGTGTGCTGAAGTGATTATGTACGCGACATTGCTCTGAGAATATCTGCCGATATTTCAACGACCCCCTGTGAAAATACACCCCGACGTGGGGCTTCGGGTACTTTATCACTGGAATGGAGCTCTAGTTGGGGCATTTGTCGTACCAGAGATAAATAACACAGAAATCATCTGGAAGAACGATCAGTGAAGATGAATATGTTCTGGATAGAGATCAAAGCAAGGGGTGGAATGTGAGAACATTCATATAAGTTATGTGACGAGTGTACCACACGAATGAATGTCGTTGAGCTTTCAATGTAGGGGTGTCATTATTACGAACTTTTTTCTCGACGACAATTTATCATTTTGTCTGTTGGAATGAGTTCATTAACACATTATAGTATACATGAGTGGTTTGCGGTGGGGTAAGCAGTTGGGGAAGCAATACAAAATTCATTTATAAGATTGTGCTCATAAACTGAAGGAGGCGACACATTTTGTTCCCGGAGATTTGTCTCAAGTGGTCGGATCACGAATTTAGAAAACTAAATTATTTGAAAAGTGAAGGAATGTACAATATATGGATTTTGTGTCTGGAGGCTGGTGGTATTGGCTACCCAAGTAGCACAAAGTGATGGATTTCTTATGGAATACTGTAGCACGTCCAGCACCCGAGCTTATGGAAAAGCACTGGAGGTGCGCTTGTGGAACGCATGGTGGATTTGGCACAGCTTCCAGAAGTTTCCCACAAGCGGATTTTAGTTTATGGCCCACTAGCGGAACGCTGTAGGAAATCCAGCAGTGAAGGGGTAACCATACTGCTGGATTAACTGCAGTGGAACGCTAGCATTCCACCACTTTTTTGTGCTGGATATATGCTTGTGGAACGCGAGCGGAACACTGTAGTAATTCCAGCAGTAATGAGCGGGACATACTGCTGGATTAACTGCAGTGGAACGCTAACATTCCACAACTTTTTTGTGCTGGATATTATGCTTGTGGAACGCGAGCGGAACACTGTAGGTGAACCAAAGCAGTTTATCGACAACTAGCGGATTTCCGGCAGAATTCCATTCGTTTTAAATCAATGCAATTTGTACAGAGTTTGTTAGAAATGAGTAGTCTTCCTGCAGTTTTCCATCACTTGTAGGACTGACTTACATCGCTAACAAATAACATAGATCAAAATAAGCAGGTTCTCATGGTCACTGTTCGGTCCTAGCATCTCGCCACTTTGAGATTGCGTTGTTAAATTAAACCAACAAAACTTTGCATTGTTTCAGTAAAGAGAAGAGGATGATTATTGTAAAATACTAGTCGCATGTAGTAATATAAATGTGCACGCGTTTTATACTTTGTCATTACGACGCACTAAAGAAGTACCAAAACCATGTAGCTATAGAATACGTAAAATGGTATGAAAATATGCGATTGTAATCACATTTTAAATAAACAAACGGACATAAATTACGTTCATTACGGATAATAATTGTTTAGTTTCATTATGAAAGTAACAAATCCGAACATGCGTTCCAGGAACAGTCAAGACTATCAACCAGCAATAAAGCCTACGTTCATCTGCACCACACTTGAAATCATCATTATTACAAACAGTGTATTACATACAGTGTATTTGAAACAAATATGGATCAATCTTGTGAGATGGTAGCTACCTGTTCACACACAGAGTAATCACAATGCCAATTGCTAAATTAGATGATAGATGTAGGAAATATGGATTCGGGTTGCTTAAAATACAATATGAAATTGAGGTACAAAGCAATTTCATTTTATCAAAACTACTTACAATTCACAAATTACATTACATACCACAGTGTATTGCATATACAATTCTACAGTAGAGTTGTATAATTTGAACAATGTTACAATGTTACGTCAAGATTCAAAACCAACACATTAAAAGGACCGTCTTCGCAAAAAAGGTGTCATATGGATTGTCATAACGTAACGTCATGCCAAAGGAACTACGTACTGGAGCTCACACAAAAGTTAAATCATAATCCTCTGCTTTGATGGATATGTTTCCATGGTTACCTTCAAGCCACACACAAAAACTCGCCTTTTTACAATTTCATACTTTATTACGTCTTCGTTTCCTCCGATTATTTATGTGGGCATACAAAATGTATGCACACATAAACAGTAATCCAAAAGTTTAAACACCATAGCATTACTTAAATATACTAAAAAAAAAACACTCTTTGGGACAGTCGCACGAACATACAATGTTAAATTCACGGCTGTAAACGCACGTGTTATTGCAGTATAATTCATATCGGATAGTGCTCGGGAGGCGTCTCGGACGGACGACCTTGCGCATTTAAGCGTTATATTAGCAGGCCCGCGTAGGCGTAGCGTCACACTACAATTCGAATTGTAATCTGGAGTCGCCAATTGCGATTGTTGTTGTTGTTGTTGTTCGGCTTCAATTCTGTTTTCGCGCTAATCCGGCGTCCATCTCCAACCTTTACAATGACATGGATGTCACTGAACACTTTCATGTCTTGCAGAGGCTGTGCATGATTGAATGTCATTGACTTGGGCAGTTTTGGAGTTGGCTCTCACAGCAACTAAAATAAAGTTAAAGATAAATTACAAAACTATATCAAGTCACAGTCCAAGGCTATAAATAATTTGGTGGTTTGGTAGACCAATTTTTAAATCTAAGGGATTCACCGCAATACAATAAAAATAATAGAGCATCAAAAAACGGCCAAGCTCTAGATTAGAGTATAACTATTTCTTTCAATAACGTCCCTTCAATTTTACCGCCAAATGACAATTAATAACCACAATGGAGAGCAAAGTGTAAATAACCACCACAAAAAGGTTTCATCTGAGGGCAGAGGACATATGGACCTAAGATGCTTTTTATGTTAGGTGCTGCTGTTTATTTTACAAAATAAAATTATGATATTCTGAAGAGACAAGCTGAATGGTGGTAGTATGCACAAAGCAGGGCGTGCAAGCGTGAGAAATATGATTAACAGTTTCGGACAATTTATTACAAAAATATTATAATTCATTAATATTTTTATCATCGACCCACAACACCCAGTCACTCACAACGCTCTCCCCCCCCCCCCCCCCCCAATATGGGTGAAGACCTAAATTACAGTGTGTGGTAGACGGCCCGAACGAAAAAGGGGGGGTGGGGGGGGTTTGGCCCCCGGAAAATGAATTTTTAACGTCCAAAGGGAAACAACGTAACAAAGGAAAAACGCAAGTCTTACCAAATAATGTATCGAACCCTTCCTATTCAAACCAAACCCTTATTAAAACGGCGCGTTTGAATAAGATTGAACTTAGGCGAATAGTTGTCCTGGCTAGTTAAAATCCTGCCAAAAAAGATGTATTTTGATAAGCGAAGTATGTGAGACGAAGCCACAGCCGTAACTATTTTTCATACTAATAAATTATGTTAGATCCCTGTCTTGTGAATGCAAAAAATATAAAATAATCATATGCATATTAATTTTAGATTGTATGCTTCCTTGTATGTATGTATGTATGTATGTATGTATTTTAATTTACCTATAACTAAGATTATATTAAAAAAAAAGTAACGCATTTATATTGAAGCAAAATGTAATACAATTATTATAAGTCGTAAATAAAATTCGATGTACATTCGTCCAACCAAAGAGTAATTTCCGATCGAATAGCTCAACTTCGGTCTTCAGCCTGATGAACGATGAACGAAACCGTGTTAGCAAAGCAACCCAAAAACACAACAGGATTTTGAAGATAATATTCATTGATATTGTCTTGAAAATATTAATACGAACTGAGAGGAAACTTACCTTCGTATTCTTGATTTTCAGGAACAATTGCATCTTCACGTGATTTCTATAATAATGAACTTGTTCATAACGATGTTGAATCCTATTTTTGGTTTTAAAACCAGGAGTCGTCAATATACCGTTGCCAGTCAGTTTGGTTCTTGTTTCCTTTCTTCCGACCACACACACTCACACACAAACACACTCCACGACACGGATCAATATTCAGTGGATTAAACAAAAAATCGCAATAAGATTATGATACTAATAATGCACTAACTTATGGTTTTTTTCACGAAAGAACATGATAGCACACGTATAAGTAACGTCTAACACCCACGAAGTATAGACTTGTTGTGTAGTCCAGTCAGTGTTTTGAACTGTTTTGCTTACCACGGTGGGATTCCCACCCCACTCCGCCCACAACACATAATACCAATACAAAGAAAGCCTTATATTATTCACTTCTTCATAGTGCGGAATTCTGTGTCAGCAGCTGGATTTGTGGTTGTGGAACGCTAGTGTTCCACCTGCAGTATTCCAGCAGCTGGATTTGTGGTTGTGGAACGCTAGTGTTCCACCTGCAGTATTCCAGCAGCTGGATTTGTGGTTGTGGAACGCTAGTGTTCCACCTGCATTATTCCAGCAGCTGGATTTGAGGTTGTGGAACGCTAGTGTTCCATCTGCAGTATTCCAGCAGCTGGATTTGTGGTTGTGGAACGCTAGTGTTCCGCCTGTAGTATTCCAGCAGCTGGATTTGTGGTTGTGGAACGCTAGTGTTCCACCTGCAGTATTCCAGCAGCTGGATTTGTGGTTGTGGAACGCTAGTGTTCCATCTGCAGTATTCCAGCAGCTGGATTTGTGGTTGTGGAACGCTAGTGTTCCACCTGCAGTATTCCAGCAGCTGGATTTGTGGTTGTGGAACGCTAGTGTTCCACCTGCAGTATTCCAGCAGCTGGATTTGTGGTTGTGGAACGCTAGTGTTCCGCCTGCAGTATTCCAGCAGCAGGATTTGTGGTTGTGGAACGCTAGTTTTCCGCCTGTAGTATTCCAGCAGCTGGATTTGTGGTTGTGGAACGCTAGTGTTCCGCCTGCAGTATTCCAGCAGCAGGATTTGTGGTTGTGGAACGCTAGTGTTCCGCCTGCAGTATTCCAGCAGCTGGATTTGTGGTTGTGGAACGCTAGTGTTCCACTTAAGGACGAATATTCCGGCAGTAATCCGCTTATGGAACACAACCGGACATAAATCTGTGCTTGCTGGGTAACTGGGTTTCTTTTTCATTCATAAGTTCGAAAAGATGGGCTATTTTAATAATGAACTTAAATAATTTGACATTCACTGTTCTCGAAGTAACAATATTATTAAATGTCAATATTTCAATAACGAAAGTGCAAAATATGGCTACAGACCACAATCACATTAACAATATTCATATTAAATCATTTTCCCCGTTAAAGTGTGGTCTCAAAATACTAAATTTCAATATCATTCAACTGTACTATTAGTTCTTTTTCAGTATTTTAATATACTTAGAAACCACCGTTAATTTCGTAAAATATACGTAGATTATACGCAGATAGACTAATGTGTCCAGGAAAATATTGCATTAATTAATTCAGCAACTAAAGTACCTGGAAAAGTAGAAAGTTTGCCATTTTATGACATTAAAATGAAACAATAGTCGTAGCTATAAATCCAAAGCTCTGCTTCGTTACTTTCCGACGATTATACAACAAGTCACGTGTATAAATATAATGATGATATTTGGGCTTAAATAAATAAATAATTTCACATTTAGAGTCTACCCACTCAGTAATTAAACTGATTTGCAGTGGGGGACTTTAATTTAAAGTGACTAAACCAACCCTGTAGGCTTCGAACAGCATCGACGAGTGAGCGATAACCAATCAAAGATCGCTTCACGTCTCATATTTTGGCATCGATGCTAATCGAGACGATGGGTGGGGGGGGGGGGGGGGGGGAGCACCAGCCAGGAACCACTCTTTACTAAACCAATGCCCAACCGACCAAGGCCGCTACGTACAGATAGTATTGCAGGTTGTATACATCCCTCAATGAACAAAAGATACAAAGTTTCAATTGTTCAATAGATGTATTTATTTACGTCATGTTTATCCTATTCAGTTATGAAATTATGGGACTGACACAACAAAGGACAATATACAATATACTAAACTAAACAATATGAGCTTAATTGGTTTATTGGCTAGGCTACGTAGATTTTAAGACATAAACATGCGTTCACATAACAATTGTTATGGATCAGGATTGTTATATTATGTGTTTTGTATGAATTTCAACTTTGTTAAATCACAAATTATGTTTTAAAAAATCTACGTAGCCCAGCCTTTACAGCCATAATTTCGTGCACACCCGAAAGGGTAATATTGTTAATTATAATGAATTATTTTATTATTGATAATAATTTTATAACGGAAATGAAACAAGCGAAACATAATAACGTGTAAGACCCGCAGGTCTCTGCCAGTGTTCTGTACTCAGTTGCAATCTACCACGAGTATACTCAGTACCCAATTCACTCGTTTCTGTCAAATTTCATCGCTAGATTCCACAACGGAACTTCCAATTCTTTCTCTCTCCCGACCGGTCGACCTTTTATCCAATGAATGTGACACTAGTTAATAATTAAATCTCGCCGACTCAATTGACGGAGCACAAAGAAGTAAAAGCAGCGAAATATTTAAAATCTCTTTTCCAAACCTCTAAAGAATTTTTATTTTGAAAATTAGATTGAAACGTTAAAAATGAAATTTACCATCTGTTTAGTGAAAGGCTCACTTCAAGTAAGTTGTTAATATTTTGTGGCTCGTACAATGTCATGAGTTGACACACGTCAGGACTTGGAAGAAGGGAAAACTAAACATAGCCCGAGATTATTATACACGTATTCACGAAGATTGAAGAATGAAACATAAGATTAGCAATTTCTATTTTATATCACAGAGTGTGTGATACCAAAGATTATGAAGGCTTCATCCCTTCATAATCTTTGGTGATACTGATACTATTTATTTATTATTATTTATTTATTTAATGTCTATCCTATTCAGTTATAAAAACTGATTTACAATTCCCAACGTAACGTGTCTCATATCATCACACTATACTCATACTATCATACCTCAGGTCGTGTCTCAACGCTTCGTAGTCATCTAAATAGTTACCCAAACAACAATGATCAACAATGAAAGTGACCTCTAAGAAGGCGGAAGTACTGCTGTCATTGGTTCGCAGTGAGTTTGCAGACTAATATTTAGTTCATACTTGGAGCTTTTCTCCTATCATGCACACTGTTTCAACGCAAATCAACAGGTTCCTCGCGTTCTTTAGACATTCGTAAATACAGTCTTGCGTTTAGAGTGTACAAGCGTAATTAGTTACGCCCGCTGTGTTAAGGATTTCCAAGTATCCAACACAAGAGCGTAAACTATCCCTAATGCGCCTATAGTGTATAGTATAGTAGGAACTAGAGGAGAAGCAAATTAAGTTGGTACTATTTGACTCAGCTGGTTCGTAAGCATGAGACTACAGTTACGTTCAATTCAATTCAATTCAATTCAAAAGCATTTTATTCTCAGTTTGTAAGTACATTATTGGAATAACAGTAAATGTTTATTAGTACCTAGTGAGAAGCCCACAGAAGGCAAGCCTTGAGTGTGGGCAGAACATAAGTTAGAGACATAAAAAAATACAGTGCAAGATTGCAAAACTATAGTGATTTCAATGTTAGATTTGTTGATTGATTATAAAAAAATTACAAAAAATTATACAAAAAATTAAATTACAAAAATTATAAAATTATAATTTGTACACAAGACAAAAAAGATAAGCTAGTAGTTTTAATTATACTTGAACTAATCATAAAAATACTACAAAATTTGCTAATATTACAATTAACATAATATTATAACTGATATAGCCTAACACATGAAAGATATAATATAGTTTCATATACATTACATAGAAATAGAACAACATAAAGTAAGAAAAAGTAAGTAAGACCAGACATGAATCATAGTGCCATGATTCCGATGAAATCGTTGAATCGTTAGGCCTAGCCTAGTTATAAAAGTCACAAAAACAATATCTGCATGATTTGTATACTGGAGGAAGGTGTATCAATGAAGTATCAACAACTTTGAGGATGCTGACGTTAAAGATGAGTGAGGCTTCGCCAATCACATGTCAGTATTTGAAAAAGCCACCCGCTGATTGGCTCCGCTCCGACTCACTCATCTATGATGTCAGCATTCACAAGGTTGCTGTGGAACCACTTTAGCTACAAGTAGGTTGGACTGAGCAGATTGGAGTGATCCTGAAAGATGGGTCCAAGGTCCACCAACCAACCACGTGGCGCAACATGCATGACGTCACTAAGTGGTAATTAGTACCGCCGGTTGACGTCTGGCGTCGCCTCTGTTTTCTTTGCGCGGTCGAATGACTTCGTGTTGACACTGACAAACGATTCACCTGTCTTCGGCCTCCGCGTTTATTGAAATCTTCACCTCCAAGTTTTCAACACATGCTATTCTACACTTGTTTTTATTTCGAACTTTTACATCTTAGCTATTATTGCAATACTAATATTAAGTAGTATTGACAACAATCTCTAAGCCTCAATGGACCTCCTCACAAATTAATATATGTGCTCTTGTTTCTTTACCGTTGTATGTTTACATGTCTAATCCTGAGTGAGAGTCCCTTCTTTTCGTTCTTTCTTATTTTCTGGGTGTGTACGTATGTGTGTGTATCTGGGAGGAGGAGGAGGATGGAGGGTAGGTCCAGTTCTTGATGTTTGGAGAGGTGTTGTGAAAGATAAAACGAGAAGAGGTGGATCAGTAAAGAAACATTAAAATATTTATGTTTCACAGTCACGACTTCCTTTATAAATTAAGGTTACTGAAGTGTATTCTATCCGACCAGAATCCCGGACTTCTGGCTGTATGATGAACCACTAAGCTAAATTGAGTAGGAAATACAAGTCGTTTCGTCAAATTAGCATGCATTTTATCCATTTTATTGTAAGTGTGGTGTGTATAAAAATTAAAAAATTAGAATTTGTAACTTACTTTTCAGAAAACACCTTTTACTGCCGAAGTGCTCGTCTAAGAATGTTTTATTATTTGTAAAAATAACACGGATGATAGTAAGTGAAGGGAAAATTGAAAATTGACCTACTTTAGCCCAAAGAGGAACAAAATTTGTTCTTCAAATAGCAAAAATAAAAATGATATATTATTTATACTAATACATACATTTCCTAGTCTACAGCTTCGCTCTCAATCTAACTAAAGTTCACCTTTCATAGAAAGTATTCCTTCCCACGACTCTGTAACGTGCCCGGAAAACTAGGAAAAGCCAGTTTTCTCCGAACCTCCTTCGTATAATTCACGCCCCACCCACTGCGCTGAGAGCAACAGAAACAAATAGAAACACAGATTGCCGACATGCACGGACATGTTTGTCAATAAGCTAGTTGTACATCTGTGACGTCACGGAGTCACGTGCCAGACAGATCCATCAAGTCGGGCTTCATTTGGCGGAGGAAAGAAGAAACGAAGTTGTCGCTTTGGTGACCCGATTTCCTTACGAAATTTCGCATTACGTGAGTGCTCGACTCTGGTGAACGGGAAATAAATAAATGAACGAGTTGTGTTCGCTCTAGTAAGATTGTAAGAAAACTCTGTAGCTGGATTGCATTGTTAGGATTGTTTATTAGGTCACGCTGTCTTGTGTGGAATTCAATGGATTTTATACACAACGGAACGGTTACAACAATGCTAATATAAACTTTATTAGAGTTACCAGTGAAGTTTCTGTGAGTGAATTTCACTAATGAGGGTGAGGCAAAGAATAAAAGTAGCGATGCACACGATAATCGATATTATCGTTCGATATTCGATAGAATTTCGATAATCGATGATAAAATATATTATCGAATGGTTTGTTTTCGGAAAAAGCGTGTTCGTAATGCATTATTTCGTTGTTCTCGGGCCTTTGTAGTGTTGAAAATACTCAAAGGTACCGCTAAAATACTGGGCCCCATAGTGTTAGAGATACGTCTTTTTAGCAGATTTTTTTTTTTAATTTAGCATTAATTATTTAAAATTTAGAATTTTGTAGCATTTATATTTACCTTCCGTCAAAACCTTGTATATCAGGGGGTTTCTTGCACTTCTAATGAAAAATTATGTGCAGGTACTAGTTAAAATCAATTTAGTTGTAACTTTTTGCAGTTCTTTACTAAATCTCAATACTAGGAATGGGAACACATTATTTTTTGTAAAATTAGCATTTTGTAGCGTTTTGAAAAATAAAACCAATAAATAAATGACCAATTTAGCATCTAAAACCTAAAACGCTAAAATAACGTATCTCTACCCATAGTCATATGTGATATTGCTCTAAGCAGTGTCACGTCAGATGTGGCCAAGAAATGTTATGCGCTCGGTATAAGACGGTGTAACATCACGGAATCTGCAAAACATTGCTTCATGTTCGTACATTTATTATCGTTCGACATTATCGATCGATAATGCAGTCATCTTTTCGATAATCGATAATTGTTATTTTGGCGTTGTGCATTAAATAGAAAACCGGATTTCGACACACTATGTCAATAATACAGTAACATGCAAACATGAGAGACAGCCTCATCCGACGAGCCGCCACTGGACTCTACACAGTGTACGTCACGTCAGAACGTCAGTACGTCACAGAATAACAGGCCATTATGATGTGTGGGGCGCAAAACATTGCAGTTCGGAATTAGACGCAAGTGTTCGAGTACAAAGATTGTACCGGCGGACAAAACAATTCGCGAGCATTCTGTGCATAAAGTAAAACAATGTCATGTGTGTACTATGTATAATGTCTCTATACTCTATACTCTAAAAATAATTGGGTTACATTATTGTTGTATTGGTAATATTGACGGAATTTATAAAGTAAACATGTAATAATGATATTCTTCATTAATTTTTACATTTTAAATATTTACCCACAAGAGTGATTTTTAAATTTCAGTTTTTGTAAGTAGGGGGCTACGTTGATGATGATGGAATTTAGCTAATTGGTCGTTTGTTTATGTAAGCCCAATAATAAAACGAGAATGGGGATGGGGATACCCCCCCCCTTCCCCTGTTGCGGCAATACAAGGGGATATCTATACTAACATTAAAGTACATTACAGCAAATTAAGCTGGAAAAGAAAGTCACTAACGACAATACTTCCTCACGACAGAGGCACAGGTCAAACCTGACGTCACCATTAGGATGTTACTTAGTAACTAATTGGTGACTGTGCACGAGGTAATGGCTATTAACCTATTATGTACCGTAACTGCACGTGGCCTTACCCACCGCGGTCCCCCCTGGTAAACGTTGAATGATCTTGATGATGCTTGTTGCTTTACGTCGCTGTTATGCTTCGAGATGAGGGGTGATGATGGGCAGTTATAGTAGCCATCATTTTCGTAGAGCGCTAGCGGTTCCTTTCAGTTCTTCTTGAATAGAGCTCGCTGTCATGTACTCGTCACAGCTACAATAAGGCAGACGATTGCTTTGACACCAGTCAAGAATTTGTTTTGTAAATTTGTGTTTTTGCCCCTTTTGGTGACAGTAGTAGCATCTTGACAGTGCGCCCGCCCGCGGAGAAGCTCATTGTGCGAAGTTAAACGGGCATGTAACCCTTCGTGAATAGAGCTCGAGAAAGCGCTCTACAGAAATGAGGGCTACTATACAGGGCTCGACCTGTCCTGCGGAACCCCGGTTTCTGACGGTTAAAATGTTTGAAAATTGGCCAAAAGTAAACCAAAATATCTCATCCCTTCGATAATTTAATGCTCTTTCTTATAAATGTTTTCATGTTTCATCTAGTAAATAATTCTGTTTCAAATTACCTAATTTAACTTGTGTAATGTGATGTTGCTGCACACCTTTTACAATTTAATTATAGGTCATTTAAAAGACGGAAATACTTATTGGAAGAAAGTAACATACGTAAGAGATAGCATTACATCCTCCGGGGGTTGGTTTACTTTTTGACAATTTCAAAGCGACAGAAATTGCGTGTTCCGTAGGGTGTTACGGTAGGTAGCGTTACAGCCTTATGCGGGGTTCGAACCCACGTCCTCGTAGTATCTGCGCTCCAACCGCGCGTATGAGCCACAGTAACAGTTGGCTGGAGCCAAGGCGCGTTGATTGATAGTGGATAGCGAGGCGTGGATCAGGGTAGTAGCCGCGCATGAGCCACAGTAACAGTTGAATGGAGCCAAGGCGCGTTGATTGATAGTGGATAGCGAGGCGTGGATCAGGGTAGTAGCTGCGCATGAGCCACAGTAACAGTTGTATGGAGCCAAGGCGCGTTGATTGATAGTGGATAGCGAGGCGTGGATCAGGGTAGTAGCTGCCCATGAGCCACAGTAACAGTTGAATGGAGCCAAGGCGCGTTGATTGATAGTGGATAGCGATGCGTGGATCAGGGTAGTAGCTGCCCATGAGCCACAGTAACAGTTGAATGGAGCCACGGCGCGTTGATTGATAGTGGATAGCGAGGCGTGGATCAGGGTAGTAGCTGCCCATGAGCCACAGTAACAGTTGAATGGAGCCAAGGCGCGTTGACTGATAGTGGATAGCGAGGCGTGGATCAGGGTAGTAGCTGCGCATGAGCCACAGTAACAGTTGAATGGAGCCAAGGCGCGTTGATTGATAGTGGATAGCGAGGCGTGGATCAGGGTAGTAGCCGCGCATGAGCCACAGTAACAGTTGAATGGAGCCAGGGCGCGTTGATTGATAGTGGATAGCGAGGCGTGGATCAGGGTAGTAGATGCGCATGAGCCACAGTAACAGTTGAATGGAGCCAGGGCGCGTTGATTGATAGTGGATAGCGAGGCGTGGATCAGGGTAGTAGCTGCGCATGAGCCACAGTAACAGTTGAATGGAGCCAAGGCGCGTTGATTGATAGTGGATAGCGAGGCGTGGATCAGGGTAGTAGCTGCGCATGAGCCACAGTAACAGTTGAATGGAGCCAAGGCGCGTTGATTGATAGTGGATAGCGAGGCGTGGATCAGGGTAGTAGCTGCCCATGAGCCACAGTAACAGTTGAATGGAGCCAAGGCGCGTTGATTGATAGTGGATAGCGAGGCGTGGATCAGGGTAGTAGCTGCGCATGAGCCACAGTAACAGTTGAATGGAGCCAAGGCGCGTTGATTGATAGTGGATAGCGGGGCGTGGATTCGGGTAGTAGCTGCGCATGAGCCACAGTAACAGTTGAATGGAGCCAAGGCGCGTTGATTGATAGTGGATAGCGAGGCGTGGATCAGGGTAGTAGCTGCGCATGAGCCACAGTAACAGTTGAATGGAGCCAGGGCGCGTTGATTGATAGTGGATAGTGAGGCGTGGATCAGAGTAGTAGCTGCGCATGAGCCACAGTAACAGTTGAATGGAGCCAAGGCGCGTTGATTGATAGTGGATAGCGAGGCGTGGATCAGGTGACCCTGCTGTGAGAGAGTATAACGGACTGTGGTCAACTGGGTCTCCGGGATCGGATACGTTACAAGACCTGATCAAGGTATTTTGACACACTCGGTGAAATTCTTTATTGATGACTTATTGATGATGAGAAGCCCAAAGGTCAAGAAGATATATCCCTCTTTATCTGATAACAAGGAACAACAGGATAACACTACGGTGCGCAGGTCCTATAAGCGTATGGCTCCTAGGGTCGTTGGTTCGAATCCCGCTCGAATCGATTCGAATAGCATGATTGCAATAATAGAGACGTAAAGCAACAATGAATCGTCGTCAGCAACAACACAGCCCAAAGTCACACTCGGGTAGGACAACACGAAGGAGTACTCACTAACTATATCGCAAGATCCGATGCTCGGTTTGGTAACCATGTTTCAACGAACATTACATTCAAAATGCTTGGCCGTCGTCATGTGTGTTCGTAGAGAATCTTCGCTTAAGCCGCGTTCACATAAATGACTAGTGACTATTGACTATTGACTATTGACTATTGATTAGTGACTAAGCGAAGTGAACCATAGGCGATACGTGCTGACGTTCACACAACTTTACTTTTGACTTATGACTATTGACTATTGACTAACGAATTGAAGATATCTGGAAGTCATAGTTACAACCAATCACAACGTTCGCGTTCAGCCAATGAATGTGGAGCAACGGAAGTCAATACCACTATTCAATTACTGTCAAGTGTATATTTGTTTTTGACTATTTCCGGCGAATATTATTTATTTATTATTTTTATGAAGCTGTCATACAATAAAATATTCTTATTTTGAAAACAAATCTTCAAAACAAACAAGAAACATACAAAACCTTCACAACTTGGTTAAGCCCATCATTAAACGTTTTAACTGGTGAACAGTTACTATCGCCATACCTCGTTTTCTTCATAATGTTGCAATTTTATTATTTTGACAGCTCGTTGTTTGTCAATCAGTTTGATTCATTTGTTCTAGGTGGCAGATCATACGTGTCAAAGAACTTAGTTGTGTAGTGTTCATATCTTTCTTTGGGTAGTCAATAATCACTAGTCAATAGTCAATAGTCAGTAATCAATAGTCATTTATGTGAATGCGGCTTTACCGTCTAATCGAAGATTAAAAAGTTGGTGAAACCGGCCCTAAAAGTACACAAGTACAGTCAGGTAAAACACAACAATCACGAAGAACAACAACATCCAGACCTTGAATGAATGAAATAATACAAAATAGTTGTTTGGTTTTGTACTTTTTTGGCTCCAGCAAGGCGTAAGGGTGGTTGGGGGGGGGGGTTTAGCCCCTTTATCGTAAAATACCCTAAATCTTAAATTGTAGATAAGTCCTACTTAACTCACCCCCCCCCCCCCCCCTCCCTGAAAATACTTACTTTTGCGTTTTGGTATTGTTTTTAAATTCACATGTTTTCATCTTGCCTTTTGGAGTGTGTTAAGACTTTGATTTTATAAAATAATGGATGGGGGGTTTCTTGCCTGATCGACTCGGGTGTGGTACAAACGTATCACAAATCAATCAATCAACGAATCCATACATCAAAACAAATAAATCGATAAATCAAACAATCAATCAATGTTTATTGTTTATCGGTGAGCAATCTAATTGGATGGACATCAAACGCCTCTACCAATTCACACAAGTGTCAGGTAGATGTCAGTCAAGTCACCCACCTCAGCTTCACTCCAGTACCGCTACTTGCGGTCGAGATACGAAGCACGTGACTCCCAGCCTCGGTAGCTCACTCACTCTAAACAACACCAACACTACCGGAAGCTGTCGAGAAACTAGCCAGCCGTGGCAATCTCGATATTATTGAAGAGACAAACTGTTATTTTCGCCACAGAGCGATACTCGTTGGTTGAGAATAGCTGTTGTTTGTTGTTGTTTTCGGAGCAGTGGCGTAGGAGCAGGGATCCCCCCTCCCCCCCCCACCCCCCCCCCCTCGGACCATTTGGACATAGACATTCGGAGCAACGGAAATTTAACTAACGTCATTCTAATTTACAAACGTAGATACATTAAAAAAAATATATTTTGGTTTATACATCATGGAGTTACACCTACTTATTACCACAAAAGTTTGTCCCCTGGAGGGAAGGGGGGGGAGGGGGAATGGTAGATATTCAGACATGTAGATTGTTGAGATGCACCCAATTTGTTGAGAATAATAATAATAATTCGTAGGTAACCTGCCCAAGGATAATTCATGCCCCTATACTAACTAGGCATTGTGCTGTATGGAATAGTTGGGAAGGAATGTCGGAGGGCTGTTAGTATAACTCAATCCCAGCATTCGCCTTGACATTGAGGAAAACCTCGGAAAAAACATCAGTCAGGATCACCGGTATAAATGGTTTCGAACCGGCGACCTCCCGAATTAGAGCCTCGTGTGCTACGCACTGAGCCATCTCTATCGGTGAGTTGAGATTACAGTGGGGTTGTGTGCATGTAATTTGTTTTGTAACTCTTACACTTGTTTTTAATAATAATAACTTTATTAACAAATAATAGGTACAAGGTAATCAAACAAAGATTGTTAAATAGGAATTCCTTGAGCAAAAAACTGAGAAAAAATAACAAATACACAAGAAAGTGTGGCTGGGTTACGACGAGAGCCATGGCTAGTGTCGCTACGCCACTGTATCGACGTTGTTCACACTAGTCAATATTATGTGATTGAACAAAACGGGTTTTTTCTTCTATGAATTGTGTGTTGTGTTGGCTAGAGATGGTTTTTGTGTGGATAGTTGTGCGGTAGTTTGATGTCGTGGCCAAGCTTATGGATTGAACGTATCATGTATGAATGAAGTGTGGAGTTGCCAACGTACGCGCTCAGGGAGATGAGAGATAATGGCTGTAATGGTGCGGAATGAGGAAATGCGTTTGGAAAATTGGATTCAGGGTAAATGGAGACAAGTTTTCTAGCTGAGATGTTGGTAGTCTTGTGTTGTTTAGTTGAGTCTTTTTCATGTTGTTGGCGGACATTTTGAAGCTCTTAGGACATCCTCAAAAACAGAACAGTGCAAATTGTGATAAACATGGTTTACTTATTAAATGATCTTAGTTCATTAGATGCTATATAGTAAATCAATTTGTTTGAAGTTCAGCTATCCATTATTTCTTGTTTTCAGTCAATCAATAATAAAAACAACAATTAAAGTGCCCACTTTCATTTTGTCTTTCATTTTGTCGGATGTTTATTTATAAAAGTTGACTCATGTATGCACATTAATATGGCGAAACGAAATAAGGCACGACCTCTATTGTTGTATCATGACAACCAATAACAGAAATAAAATAAAATTACCATGTATTGTTTGAAGCTGCTAGAGCTTTCATTGAAGTAGCGACTTTTCAGAATTAATCAACATTAAAACACACTGTTTCATTTAGTTTCAGTAAAGATATAACATAGTTTCCGGTTATGAACTTGAGTATGATTCGTCTGACGAAGTGCAGTGTTGTGAGGGAAAACAGTTGGAATGTTTATGACGTAAACAAAGAATACACAAAGCGATCCAAACAAATATTGATTTCCAAAAATACATTCGGCTTTTTTGCCGACTTCGTAGAATTCGAAATCATTCTAAAAATACACTTTTTTCTAAGTCTATAATTCATCTCTGTTATTTGTGCTGCGCAGATGTCGTCAAATAGAGCTTCATTACTGGGAGGGAAATCAGTTCGTTATATTTTAAAAACATCTTCTCCCGACCCGGCCAACTCGTATCCGATGCGAAACGTAAAAGTTTCCTTTAAAGACGAGACAAAATCAGCCTGAAAGTTAATGAAACTTTTCTAAATGCAAATAAGCAACAAAGTTTCGTTCGGCTATCGTTGCTTGTTCGGAGTTGAATGTATGTATAGCACGACCGAAAAACTTTGCGGAAACAATATTTTGTCTTTAATGGAAGCCGAAGACATTTCCAAAATCATTAATATCTTACTTAACAAGTGCACGACCCACCCCCCCCCCCCCCAAGTCACCCAAGTCCCGCGCATTCACAATATAGACTTGCAAGTGAGGTACGAAGAAACATTTACATAAACTTCCTTTGAGTTCGCAGTTAACTTAATACAAGTTAAGCTTGTCGACGCACAATCCAAATTTCGAGCAGACACAAAACGACAATGCAAAACGAAACTGATTCACGTAAACATATATTCAGCAGGTCAGTTACCTCTGTATTAACTTTAGACCCCCATTTTACTTAAAGCTGACTTTGTACTCCTAAGTTTGTGTTGTAGCAAAGGGAAATGTATACCTGGGGCTGCATAAAGTAGAGTTTTGCTCGAAGTACCCAGTAACGTATTATCTTCACGACTAGAGGAAATATGACGACTCCACTTTTGAGATAAATTTGTCATCCATAATATTGTATGTACTGGTCTTGTATCGTTTCAAAATGTTGACCAAGTTTCGGTATAAGGACCAAACGAATTTCGTTCGAATACTTGTTGCTCGAACAACAAGCGTCACCTGTATTCCTATCTTGAGAAAGTAACCATTGCATAAGCCATGAAGAATTTCTTGCTATTTGTCCTAACTTAAATTTACTCCCCACTCACCTATACATACATAAAATGAACTTGTTAACTATAAGGATTTTTTATATTGCCTATAACATTTGATAAAATGTATGTAGTTTTTATAGCAATGCTAAGTACGTTCACAATGAGCTACTGTTTGTATCTATTTTAAGTATTAAAGTTCCCATGATTACTTCAGAAACAGGCCAAAATATTCTAGTTTAAAATACTGTTGAAGAATGTTTAATCGTTACAACAATGAATACCATTTTTATTACTAGGCCCATCATTGTTTTAATGTCAACATCTCGTTGAGTTTTAACCACGAAATAAAGGTATAAAATTTATTCAAATGGTCATTATAAATAAAACGAATCAGAAGCATTAATTCTTGTAAATTCCCCCCAAAAAGTTCTTCAAAGACCACAATTAGAGGCTAACGACTCTGAGAACACGGCCGATCATTTATCCGACCTTCTCACCTGCGCCGGCCCGCGCTTTGGCAAGCCGACGAGGTGGCTTGTACCCTGTCCATCTCGGACTAATTTATTCACAATTCTTCCGACCGTACAGGGACAGTCGTATTCTAATGGCGTGACCCGCGCGGGACATAATGGGACATGACAACGTATTTGTCTCATTATCTTGGAATAGCAGGCACGAAACGGAATTGTTATTTAGTAAGCCTGGGACTTTGTCGCTATTTCGTTTCGTTCGTTCTTTGGACGGTCGAGAAGAAAAAGTGTTTGTTTGTTCGACCGGTCAGACTATTAATCTGTCTTTTGTTCGTTCGCTGACTACAACAACAACGACAACAACGTACGATGCGCGCTGCATACGATTTAAAACGTTCTTTACATTTGTCGACTTGAAGGTTTCCATGCATATGAGAACCATACACGTACGTAGTGGACATTATTTATTTGCAAGTTAAATAAGGGTATGACAAAAAATCAGGCCTTTAGGTACCCACAAATGATATGCCACCTATAAATATGTAAGTAAATGAAATCTATAGTAAGAATTAATTAAATTAATGTTGCCCGTCTGGGCCCGGGGGAGAATAGGCCCAGAGTGACTCTGCTACTCGTAAGAGGCGACGAAAGGAGACCCGGTCCCTTACCCCCCCCCCCCCCCCCCCCCATTGTCCCATTGAAGATTTCTCCTCCCACTTGACCCTGCCCTCCCTTGCTGGACTCCCCTCATGACGACTCCCGCGATATAGATGGACCTGATTTGGAAGACGTCATATGACCTAAGCTGTCGAGTACGTCGTTAAACACAACCAATAATAATAATGATAATAATAATAATAATAATAATAATAATAAAAATAATAATAATAATAATAATAATAATAATAATAATAATAATGATAATAATAATAATAACCTGTGTGAACCGGGTCGAAGAGTCACGTCAGAATTTGCTCCTTTTTAAAAAATGTAATTTCTATGATAGAAGGAAGAATCGGTCCCAGTTTTTGACATAGGGGTGTTCCATAAGATGTCTACTACGAGGGATATTGAAGGGAAGTACCAGTTTGCATTTATATTCAAATAAATAATAGTTTAATTTAGTTTTAAGTGGTTGTTCCGAGATAGTCGGGACTCCGTTTTGTTTAACATAGGAACAAATGAAGGTAGATAATTTTGGCAGACAAATTAGGTCAATATGGGCGTAGATTTAGTTCATATTATTCATTACACATAATTTACCAAGATTATATGAATAAAGTTAGATGTATTAGCAGTTGTACGTAAGCACTTTTCAATCTTTTCAGAATTGAGAGGACTTTTCGTCTTTGAAATCTGAGAAGTAATTGGAAATTTACGAGATGGCAGTCCACAAATTTGCCGCTAACAGCGCGCGCGGTTCTGGAGTTCGACGAGACCTCACCAGGGGAATCGCGAGAGGACTCGTATCAAGGACGTTGAAGGGAAATAATAGTGGACTTTCGATCAAACTGGGAAGTGTATCGACTGAGTGCATTGACTTTTCGAAACAACAAAACGAACTTTGACAGCTGTTATAGAAAATAATTTTGACAGAACATGACGTGAACATTAACATACCGAAGAACATTTAGAACTAGTTTAAACTTATGAGAGTGAATCCTTCGAGACAACATCCATCCTGACATGGTTTTCGTGGTTTTCCATTGTCCATAGAGTAGAATTACTAGGATGGCATCGAGAAATCGGCCACGACCGTACACACAGTAACACGACGCAAAGAAGACACACACGAAGACAACGCAAATAGGCTAAGATCATATCATTATGCAGTGTTATACTATGAACAAGTACTGATAAGACAGTAACGACTAAAGTTGAACAAGGTACCTCATGGAAATACTTGACATTACATCTGTATTGTCCGTATAACATGTAAACACCGGCTTTGACCGAGATTGATGACTGTTTGAACTAGTAACATGTGATTAGTGAAGTTAAATAAGGTAGACACATGGAAATACTTGACATTACGTCCGTATAACATGTTAACACCGGTTTTGACCGAGATTGTATGATTGTGATACATTCAATAAAATAATAATAATAATAATAATAATAATAATAATAATAATAATAATGATAATAATAATAATAATAATAATAATAATTATAATTATAATAACAAATTAATGTTGCCATACATTATAGGGTCACAATTAGGGAAATGTGGTTACGAATGTGTGAAATATGGGGGGAGGGGGCTCGGTTGTGCTGTGATGTACAAGACCCGCGATGCGAGCGATATCACAGCCTAGCCAATCAAAACACCTCTCTTATTTGTACTACGTCACACGTGCGAGCGATATCACAGCCCAGCCAATCAGAACACCTCTCTTATTTGTACTACGTCACACGTGCGAGCGATATCACAGCCCAGCCAATCAGAACACCTCTCTTATTTGTACTACGTCACACGTGCGAGCGATATCACAGCGCAGCCATTGGGTTTAAAATATTTTAAACCCAATGGCGCAGCCAATCAAAACACCTCTCTTATTTGTACTACGTCACACGTGCGAT
Organism: Isoperla grammatica; assembly: GCA_945910005.1. Classification (NCBI taxonomy): domain Eukaryota; kingdom Metazoa; phylum Arthropoda; class Insecta; order Plecoptera; family Perlodidae; genus Isoperla; species Isoperla grammatica. Next base: position 22,113,308 of record OX246741.1, on the reverse strand, counting down.
GATATCACAACCCAGCCAATCAGAACACCTCTCTTATTTGTACTACGTCACACGTGCGAGCGATATCACAGCCCAGCCAATCAAAACACCTCTCTTATTTGTACTACGTCACACAAGAGAGCGATATCACAGCCCAGCAAATCAAAACACCTCTCTTATTTGTACTACGTCACACGTGTGAGCGATATCACAGCCTAGCCAATCAGAACACCTCTCTTATTTTTACTACGTCACACGTGTGAGCGATATCACAGCCCATGCAGCCAATCAGAACACCTCTCTTATTTGTACTACGTCACACGTGCGAGCGATATCACAGCCCAGCCAATCAGAACACCTCTCCTATTTGTACTACGTCACTCGAACGAGCGATATCACAGCTCAGCCAATCAAAACACATCTCTTATTTGTACTACGTCACACGTGCGAGCGATATCACAGCCCAGCCAATCAAAACACCTCTCTTATTTGTACTACGTCACACGTGCGAGCGATATCACAGCCCAGCCAATCAAAACACCTCTCTTATTTGTACTACGTCACACGTGCGAGCGATATCACAGCCCAGCCAATCAAAACACCTATCTTATTTGTACTACGTCACACGTGCGAGCGATATCACAGCCCAGCCAATCAGAACACCTCTCTTATTTGTACTACGTCACACGTGCGAGCGATATCACAGCCCAGCCAATCAAAACACCTCTCTTCCCGTCAAACGAGTGAGCGATATCAAAGCCCAGCCAATCAAAACACCTCTCTTATTTGTACTACGTCACATGAGTGAGCAATATCACAGCCCAACCAATCAGAACACCTCTCTTATTTGTACTACGTCACACGTGCGAGTGATATCACAGACCAGCCAATCAGAACACCTCTCTTATTTGAACTACGTCACACGTGCGAGCGATATCACAGCCCAGCCAATCAAAACACATCTCTTATTTGTACTAAACCACACGTGCGAGCGATATCACAGCCCAGCCAATCAAAACACCTGTCTTATTTGTACTACGTCACACGTGCGAGCGATATCACAGCCCAGCCAATCAGAACACCTCTCTTATTTGTACTACGTCACACGTGCGAGCGATATCACAGCCCATGCAGCCAATCAGAACACCTGTCTTATTTGTACTACGTCACACGTGCGAGCGATATCACAGCCCAGCCAATCAGAACACCTCTCTTATTTGTACTACGTCACACGTGCGAGCGATATCACAGCCCAGCCAATCAAAACACCTCTCTTATTTGTACTACGTCACACGTGCGAGCGATATCACAGCCCAGCCAATCAGAACACCTCTCTTATTTGTACTACGTCACACGTGCGAGCGATATCACAGCCCAGCCAATCAGAACACCTCTCTTATTTGTACTACGTCACACGTGCAAGCGATATCACAGCCCAGCCAATCAGAACACCTCTCTTATTTTTACTACGTCACACGTGCGAGCGATATCACAGCCCAGCCAATCAGAACACCTCTCTTATTTGTACTACGTCACACGTGCGAGCGATATCACAGCCCAGCCAATCAGAACACCTCTCTTATTTGTACTACGTCACACGTGCGAGCGATATCACAGCCCAGCCAATCAGAACACCTCTCTTATTTGTACTACGTCACACGAGCGAGTGATATCACAGCTCAGCCAATCAGAACACCTGTCTTATTTGTACTACGTCACACGTGCGAGCGATATCACAGCCCAGCCAATCAAAACACCTCTCTTATTTGTACTACGTCACACGTGCGAGCGATATCACAGCCCAGCCAATCAAAACACCTCTCTTATTTGTACTACGTCACACGTGCGAGTGATATCACAGCCCAGCCAATCAAAACACCTGTCTTATTTGTACTACGTCACACGTGCGAGCGATATCACAGCCCAGCCAATCAAAACACCTCTCTTATTTGTACTACGTCACACATGCGAGCGATATCACAGCCCAGCCAATCAGAACACCTCTCTTATTTGTACTACGTCACACGTGCGAGCGATATCACAGCCCAGCCAATCAGAACACCTCTCTTTTTTGTACTACGTCACACGTGCGAGTGATATCACAGCCCAGCCAATCAAAACACCTCTCTTATTTGTACTACGTCACACATGCGAGTGATATCACAGCCCAGCCAATCAAAACACCTCTCTTATTTGTACTACGTCACACGTGTGAGTGAGCGATATCACAGCCCAGCCAATCAAAACACCTCTCTTATTTGTACTACGTCACACGAGCGAGCGATATCACAGCCCAGCCAATCAAAACACATCTCTTATTTGTACTACGTCACACGTGTGAGCGATATCACAGCCCAGCCAATCAGAACACCTCTCTTATTTGTACTACGTCACACATGCGAGCGATATCACAGCCCAGCCAATCAGAACACATCTCTTATTTGTACTACGTCACACGTGCGAGCGATATCACAGCCCAGCCAATCAGAACACCTCTCTTATTTGTACTACGTCACACGTGCGAGCGATATCACAGCCCAGCCAATCAAAGCACCCCTCTTATTCGTACTACGTCACACGTGCGAGCGATATCACAGCCCAGCCAATCAAAACACCTCTCTTATATGTACTACGTCACACGTGCAAGCGATATCACAGCCCAGCCAATCAGAACACCTCTCTTATTTGTACTACGTCACACGTGCGAGCGATATCACAGCCCAGCCAATCAAAGCACCCCTCTTATTTGTACTACGTCACACGTGCGAGCGATATCACAGCCCAGCCAATCAAAGCACCCCTCTTATTCGTACTACGTCACACGTGCGAGCGATATCACAGCCCAGCCAATCAAAACACCTCTCTTATTTGTACTACGTCACACGTGCGAGCGATATCACAGCCCAGCCAATCAGAACACCTCTCTTATTTGTACTACGTCACACGTGCGAGTGATATCACAGCCCAGCCAATCAAAACACCTCTCTTATTTGTACTACGTCACACGTGCGAGTGATATCACAGCCCAGCCAATCAAAACATCTCTCTTATTTGTACTACGTCACACGTGCGAGCGATATCACAGCCCAGCCAATCAAAGCACCCCTCTTATTCGTACTACGTCACACGTGCGAGCGATATCACAGCCCAGCCAATCAAAACACCTCTCTTATATGTACTACGTCACACGTGTGAGTGAGCGATATCACAGCCCAGCCAATCAAAACACCTCTCTTATTTGTACTACGTCACACGTGCAAGCGATATCACAGCCCAGCCAATCAGAACACCTCTCTTATTTGTACTACGTCACACATGCGAGCAATATCACAGCCCAGCCAATCAGAACACCTCTCTTATTTGTACTACGTCACACATGCGAGCAATATCACAGCCCAGCCAATCAAAACACCTCTCTTATATGTACTACGTCACACGAGCGAGCGATATCACAGCTCAGCCAATCAGAACACCTCTCTTATTTGTACTACGTCACACATGCGAGCAATATCACAGCCCAGCCAATCAAAACACCTCTCTTATTTGTACTACGTCACACGTGCGAGTGATATCACAGCCCAGCCAATCAAAACACCTCTCTTATTTGTACTACGTCACACGTGCAAGCGATATCACAGCCCAGCCAATCAGAACACCTCTCTTATTTGTACTACGTCACTCATGCGAGCGATATCACAGCCCAGCCAATCAGAACACATGTCTTATTTGTACTACGTCACACATGCGAGCGATATCACAGCCCAGCCAATCAGAACACCTCTCTTATTTGTACTACGTCACACGTGTGAGCGATATCACAGCCCAGCCAATCAGAACACCTCTCTTATTTGTACTACGTCACACATGCGAGCGATATCACAGCCCAGCCAATCAGAACACATCTCTTATTTGTACTACGTCACACATGCGAGCGATATCACAGCCCAGCCAATCAGAACACCTCTCTTATTTGTACTACGTCACACATGCTAGCGATATCACAGCCCAGCCAATCAAAACACATCTCTTATTTGTACTACGTCACACGTGTGATCGATATCACTGCCCAGCCAATCAGAACACCTCTCTTATTTGTACTACGTCACACGTGCGAGCAATATTACACCCAGCCAATCAGAATACCTCTCTTATTTGTACTACGTCACACGGTCGAGTGATATCACAGCCCAGCCAATCAGAACACCTCTCTTATTTGTACTACGTCACACATGCTAGCGATATCACAGCCCAGCCAATCAAAACACATCTCTTATTTGTACTACGTCACACATGCTAGCGATATCACAGCCCAGCCAATCAGAACACATCTCTTATTTGTACTACGTCACACATGCGAGCGATATCACAGCCCAGCCAATCAGAACACCTCTCTTATTTGTACTACGTCACACATGCTAGCGATATCACAGCCCAGCCAATCAAAACACATCTCTTATTTGTACTACGTCACACGTGTGATCGATATCACTGCCCAGCCAATCAGAACACCTCTCTTATTTGTACTACGTCACACATGCTAGCGATATCACAGCCCAGCCAATCAAAACACATCTCTTATTTGTACTACGTCACACATGCTAGCGATATCACAGCCCAGCCAATCAGAACACATCTCTTATTTGTACTACGTCACACATGCGAGCGATATCACAGCCCAGCCAATCAGAACACCTCTCTTATTTGTACTACGTCACACGTGCGAGCGATATCACAGCTCAGCCAATCAGAACACCTCTCTTATTTGTACTACGTCACACGTGCGAGTGATATTACACCCAGCCAATCAGAATACCTCTCTTATTTGTACTACGTCATACGTGCGAGTGATATCACAGCCGAGCCAATCAGAATACCTCTCTTATTTGTACTACGTCACACGTGTGAGCGATATCACAGCCCAGCCAATCAGAACACCTCTCTTATTTGTACTACGTCACACGTGTGAGCGATATCACAGCCCAGCCAATCAGAACACCTCTCTTATTTGTACTACGTCACACGTGCGAGCGATATCACAGCTCAGCCAATCAGAACACCTCTCTTATTTGTACTACGTCACACGTGCGAGCGATATCACAGCCCAGCCAATCAGAATGCCCCTTTCTTTCTACTACGTCACCTCATACTACGACACCTGTCATTCTCTACCGCGTATACTTAAAAATTCTCTTATTCAAAAAAAAAGTGTATTGAAAGTTAAAACGTTCGTTTTCATTTTGTGGAATGCATATTATTCCTCCACTTACTGGACTGTACGAACGTAAGGTACCTTACCACCCAGCAACAGTATGAATCACTGAACAGAATAAAAAAAAGAAACCCATCTCAATTATAATTGCCTACCCTGTTATTTCAATCCTTATAGACGACGGCCATTTATTTACCTTCTCAACCGAGTATTTTTAAACACGGCGAAATAAACGTTATTTGAAGACAATTAGAGAGTTCCCATGCGATTCACTTCATGTCTCGTTGTCCACGTTGTCTCTCCACACAACTAAGATTTATCGTGCCAGAGTCGATAAATTAATCGGCGAATTTGTAACGACGTCACATTTGGCGGGTCGCGTCGTGTTGTCGGTGTTTGCGATGCAAGAAGGCCGTGACTACTGCAGCTGTGCACGGCGGGTTGTTTGTCTGTGTTTGCGATGCAAGAAGGCCGTGACTACTGCAGCTGTGCACGGCGGGTTGTTTGTCTGTGTTTGCGATGCAAGAAGGCCGTGACTACTGCAACTGTGCACGGCGTGTTGTTTGTCTGTGTTTGCGATGCAAGAAGGCCGTGACTACTGCGGCTGTGCACGGCGGGTTGTGTGTCTGTGTTTGCGATGCAAGAAGGCCGTGACTACTGCAGCTGTGCACGGCGTGTTGGTTGTCTGTGTTTGCGATGCGATGCAAGAAGGCCGTGACTACTGCAGCTGTGCACGGCGGGTTTTTTCTCTGTGTTTGCGATGCGAGAAGGCCGTGACTACTGCGGCTGTGCACGGCGGGTTGTTTCTCTGTGTTTGCGATGCAAGAAGGCCGTGACTACTGCAGCTGTGCACGGCGGGTTGTTTCTCTGTGTTTGCGATGCGAGAAGGCCGTGACTACTGCGGCTGTGCACGGCGGGTTGTTTCTCTGTGTTTGCGATGCAAGAAGGCCGTGACTACTGCGGCTGTGCACGGCAGGTTGGTTGTCTGTATTTGCGATGCAAGAAGGCCGTGACTACTGCAGCTGTGCACGGCGTTTTGGTTGTCTGTGTTTGCGATGCAAGAAGGCCGTGACTACTGCGGCTGTGCACGGCGTGTTGTTTGTCTGTGTTTGCGATGCAAGAAGGCCGTGACTACTGCAGCTGTGCACGGCGGGTTGTTTGTCTGTGTTTGCGATGCAAGAAGGCCGTGACTACTGCAGCTGTGCACGGTGTGTTGTTTGTCTGTGTTGGCGATGCAAGAAGGCCGTGACTACTGCAGCTGTGCACGGCGTGTTGTTTGTCTGTGTTTGCGATGCAAGAAGGCCGTGACTACTGCAGCTGTGCACGGCGGGTTGGTTGTCTGTGTTTGCGATGCAACAAGGCCGTGACTACTGCAGCTGTGCACGGCGTGTTGTTTGTCTGTGTTTGCGATGCAAGAAGGCCGTGACTACTGCAGCTGTACACGGCGGGTTGTTTGTCTGTGTTTGCGATGCAAGAAGGCCGTGACTACTGCAGCTGTGCACGGCGTGTTGTTAGTCTGTGTTGGCGATGCAAGAAGGCCGTGACTACTGCAGCTGTGCACGGCGTGTTGTTTGTCTGTGTTTGCGATGCAAGAAGGCCGTGACTACTGCAGCTGTGCACGGCGTGTTGTTTGTCTGTGTTTGCGATGCAAGAAGGCCGTGACTACTGCGGCTGTGCACGGCGGGTTGGTTGTCTGTGTTTGCGATGCAAGAAGGCCGTGAGTACTGCGGCTGTGCACGGCGGGTTGTTTGTCTGTGTTTGCGATGCAAGAAGGCCGTGACTACTGCAGCTGTGCACGGCGGGTTATATGTCTGTGTTTGCGATGCAAGAAGGCCGTGACTACTGCAGCTGTGCAAGGCGTGTTGTTTGTCTGTGTTTGCGATGCAAGAAGGCCGTGACTACTGCAGCTGTGCACGTCGGGTTGTTTGTCTGTGTTTGCGATGCAAGAAGGCCGTGACTACTGCGGCTGTGCATGGCGGGTTGTTTGTCTGTGTTTGCGATGCAAGAAGGCCGTGACTACTGCAGCTGTGCACGGCGGGTTGTTTGTCTGTGTTTGCGATGCAAGAAGGCCGTGACTACTGCAGCTGTGCACGGCGTGTTGTTTGTCTGTAATTGCGTTGCGATGCAAGAAGGCCGTGACTACTGCATCTGTGCACGGCGTGTTGTTTGTCTGTGTTTGCGTTGCGATGCAAGAAGGCCGTGACTACTGCAGCTGTGCACGGCGGGTTATATGTCTGTGTTTGCGATGCAAGAAGGCCGTGACTACTGCAGCTGTGCACGGCGTGTTGGTTGTCTGTGTTTGCGATGCAAGAAGGCCGTGACTACTGCGGCTGTGCACGGCGTGTTGTTTGTCTGTGTTTGCAATGCAAGAAGGCCGTGACTACTGCGGCTGTGCACGGCGGGTTGTTTTTCTGTGTTTGCGATGCAAGAAGGCCGTGACTACTGCGACTGTGCACGGCGGGTTGTTTGTCCATGGTTTGTCTGTGTTTGCGATGTAAGAAGGCCGTGACTACTGCAGCTGTGCACGGCGGGTTGTTTGTCTGTGTTTGCGATGCAAGAAGGCCGTGAATATTGTGACTTGCGAGAGACCTGGGTTCGACTATCAGCTGTCTTGTCAGTCAGAGTGATCGTGAGGGAAGTTGCAGCCTTCAAAGCACGTAGTTCACTCCAGTGTTGGTGCACTGAGCGAGCAGATTACCCGAAATGGAGAATGAATTAGTAGAAATACTCTAATCAAGTATAATTCAATGTACTAAACTACAGAACATTTCATCTTTGTTTTGTTAAAGAGTTTTTCCCACTAATTTCCATTAATTTATTGATAATGAAATTGAAATATTGCTCTTAAAAAATGCGATGAATTATGTTTGTAAATACATAATTATATAATGGTTGACTTGGCTAGTTTTTTTTTTTAATTTTTCTCCTAAACAAAGAGTTAGAGTGAAATGGACCATTATCTGTGCTCACCTAGCGACCCACCCTAGTAATGTATGAAACGTTTATGGCTGCCTTGGCTAGTTTCTAGAGTGAAACGGACTATTACAATAATCACCCAAGGCCCCTCGCTCCCTATTATGACACTAATGGGTCGGCAACGTGACAAACTACAATAATTTCTTCTCTTCCTATTCTACCGTCGCATGTAGCATAACTTTAGATAGCGCATTGCTTGAGTACACAAGTACCGATCTTGTCGTGCTCATGCATCACATGGACAACTACCTATAGATCTGCTTTGCGGTCATTGAAAGCAACCAGAAACGCCACAACAAATTATTTTCCACCCTTCCAGTTTCAATTAGTTTCGCGGAAACAAAATAACAAATTACCAAACAATCGCAAAATGATTTCCCTCACTTTGCGAACATCACTTTTAATCGCGTCTACGATTAGTACTACATGGGACCGCATCATGGGGAGGGGGGTTGGGGGGGGGGGCTACGCCAACACACCAATTGCCTGCGCCTCTTTCCGCGTGGCTGACGATCATTCGGAAACGATTACATTAACATGACCAACCGACTATTTCCTTCTTTATGAACAACGCTGTAATTTTCAAGTCATGAAAATCATGATGATCAATTACCAAGATGCGTATCCAGTATCCACCCCTTCCTTCCTCCTCGCGCAAGGATTGTCCTAGAACAATGGCGTCCAGAAGGAGGGGAATCGAGGCTTCGTGGGAAACACTATACGCGGGGTAAAACACAAAATATAGACAGACTTGGCCACATTAATTAACGAATAATTATCTTTCTCTCTTTCGTCTTCCTGTTAATTAAAGATTAAGACAGTTCTCGTTAAAAATGAATGCACCAATAAATAAGCGGAGGGCTAATTATGATCGAGATAATCGAGATATTATCAAAATCGACTCACGTCCCTGAAATCGCTATACAAGATATTAATTATATGTTTAAAAAGATGTAAGTGGAGATAATTGTAACAAAACAAACAAGAGGGGAAACAGGCCAACCCAGGAGTAAATGATTTTCAAGCGCATGCCAATTTACCCATTAATGGCAGCTAATAACTAATGCCGGTAATAGCGTATCATATTTAATCGGGATGTTAGTTAATATACGGATAGGAGTTGATTACTTACGTGGACGATAATCGGTGGGTTTAATGTGTACGTTGAATGGGGCATAAAGTAGCGAAAATACAACACTTGTCCACTTCGCGTGCGGGTGGAAAACTCAAGATGTATGTTGTTTATAGACTGGCTTTAAGGAATAATGACCAAGATTCGATTCCCGGTTCGTATGCTTTGACATTATTCCATCGATCCATCATAGCAACAATGGACATCAGTTTTTGTATCTGAATGGGTATACAAAAATAAAAATGTATTTCGTTTATTTTTTTATACAACTAGAATCGATCAATACACTTTTGTTCCGTGTATTTTCTATGATATTGTAACATCGTGGCTTGGTAAATATGTAAACAGCTGTGACAAATGAGATACCTGAAAGGAAGGCGTCATTGTCCGCTATAACTGTTTTTCACGTTAAATCATGCAACAGCATCAGCATCTCAAACAAAGCAAAAACCGTTCACACAATGATATTGTTTATTACCCGGAAGCTGCATCGCAACCAAGAGTGTTTTGATCGTGACAAATACTCTGCTTGTCACGTCACAGCCACAGTGAGACAGAGTGCATTGGTGCATTCGAGCCTCATCTGACGGTGGTTTTACAAGGCTGTGCATCTCCCGGCGGTCAACTGTTTTTAGGAGGCGGTGAGGAATGAACTCTGCTTTCACGGGCGACGGCGGCTGACGTACACACACTTGGACACTGCGACACAAGCGAGACAACTGAAGGCTGTGGGTTCGTATCTTCAAATGACATTCAATATGGGTTAGATGTTATTATCAGGGTACAGATAGCAAATTCACTGCGGTCTAAGGATCTAAAGAAACTGGATTGTGTGAATGTATTATGTTTGTATAAATTAGGCTTATTAAATTTTATCTAAACACAATACATTTTTATTTCTGATTTTGTTTTTGAAAATATTGTTTGGTCTTGCTTCATAACCTATAATCTATAGCCCTGCATAATTCCAAAATTAATGTTATTTTAAAAATATCAATAAATAACCTTATAAATTCTTATGCATCGAAGTTACATTCAGATATAAGCGGAGATTACACATTGAACTGCATTACATTAAAATATTTTCAACCGTAACAAGAATATTGGTGTTGTTATTAGCTTTTGTATTATTGTATTATTGTACCTACAATTGTACATTTAAAAGTGTTGAGTAGAACAGAACACGAGACAATATTCAGTAAGTTAATCGTTAAGCAGCAGTTCAATCTATAAACTCCCCTCAACTAAGTTACTAAAAGTCAACAAGTCGTCCGTCTGTGATCTCCTTGCTCTTCGTTGAGTATCAAATCCATTCATATTTACACTCGCTTTGAATACTATTTTTAAAACCAACGGGGCATAGATATATGGAATGTTTTTATGGGTAGCCGAGACTGAAGAAACCTATGATAATTTTCAGAACGGTATCTCTACATGTTTTTATACTCGAAACCACAAAGAAATGTAACCTCAAATAACGCTTTGAAAAGCCTCTTGAAGCCTCACTCACTCATGCGCAAGACATTTCATATGTAAATTCATTTCGTTGAAAATGATTTTTCAGTGGATTTAATTTAAAAGATAGAGAATTGCCGTTTTCAAGGCTTAAAACTATACGATTTTTAGCTTTCAATGATAACAAGATGTTTTTACTATAAACGAAAGTTCATCATTCTGTTTAGTGAGCGAATGAGCCGAAACCCGCACGTTTTGTCTTTAGCAAACGTCGCTTTTAGGGTTCCAATAACAGTAACTCGGTTGTGTTCCACCCTGAAACGAGCACTGAAGTAAATCTGGCTGCGGCAAAGTCAGATATACCACATGTTCAATCACACTCAATGTCACGTACATGTGAGGGGGTTAGGGGGGGGGGGGCGTTGTTTGTTAGTAACAGCGTCGGCATCAACCTTAACGAGCAGGGTAGGAGAATATCTCTACAGAAGTTCGATCATTGTGGGTGATGTGATGAGTTACTGTGGTCACAGGTAGTGGAAATTATAGTTCTCATTTCATCACAATCTGTACATGTATGGAGAGCGGTACCTTATGGTTCAGCGGCGTTCAAAGGTACTCCTAATTGGTTTATAACGCACATATGGACATTTTCCTATAATAAACACAATTTAGAACAATGAACCTATTTGCCAAAAAGTACTAAATACAAAAAAGTACTATGCAAATGATGTTTTTGTTTACTCAATATCCTGTTTGCTGGTGCGAAGATGTGTCAAGAAGGGTCAGGTGTACATTGGAGGCAAACAAAACGAAATTAATTTGTATCTGATATTATTGAATGTACATCATTATATCTCAAATATCAGTTATTTTTTTGTCATCACAAAGGGTAAATATATATTTGTGGACACAATTATTTCTAATTCATTCAGAGTCAACGAAGGGATTATAAAGAATATAATTGAAGGGCGGAAAAGGAAAAATGTAGAGACAGACCAAGATTGAAATACGTGCTACAGATAATCCTAACAAATAATAGTAAAGAATGAAGAATAGTTTCCATCCAATACACGGATTGATTACACGGAGGGGAAAAAATAGTTTTGTGATATCTACCGTATAAAATACAACATTTGTTCAAGTGGTCTTTGTTCGAAACGAAAGAAGAACTTCGGTTACAAAACTGAATGTGAAGAACTCTTCAAGACGACAATTCACACACGACCTGGCTCACAACAACAACAACTCCATCCAGCTTCGGAGAGACCATAGCACAGTAGCAGAGTGATAACAATGAGTCCAAACAGAACAGAAGGACCCAAGATATATGTTAGTTGATGATTGTAATCGCCCTGTTTACAGAGTGACAAGCGAAATACCGCGCGACCACTTTCAAAAACGATTTCAATGCTACGCTAAGCAATCAGAAAAGTATCAAATAACCTTGTCAACGGGAAGGACAAAAACTTTGAGGGGCTTTTACTTTAAAACGATTGGATTTCACTGAGCACTCACAGACGAATGTCGTGGGGAGGGTTTCTTGTTTGGATACTAATAAGCTGTTTGAGAACGTTTTGTAGCAGAGCCCAACAAGATGAATTATACCTTAAACAAGTTGTAAAAAATTGCATTTGTCTGTTTCCGATTTTAGACGAAACAAAATCAGATCTGTACTTGTTACTTGTGTTTTATTCTTTTAGCCACGTCTCTTCGTGCACACAATGCTCAATAATAACATGGATAATGCTCATCTCTTTTTTTTTTATTTAGGATACAAAATGTATACATTGTACAAGTTATTCTATAAAGATGGTATTAGTTAAAAGAGGTTTCACCGTTTTCTCCGTGATACTACCTACACTAGACCAATACTATACTCAACGACTAGTATGGTACTGGTCACAATAAGAACAAAACAGTGCCATACTTTGTACACGGGATTGCATGCATGATGCATTGCCATTTAGTTATAGAGATTAGAGAATCTAGAAACCAAGATTCACAGGCTCGTTGAACTACGACGTAAGATCGCCTAACCCTGTCGCCCTATGTTAAAAGTCATGTTATTCAAATGAAAGAATCGTTTAGTATCCTAACTCTTTCGAAACAAATAATGTCCATACGATACGTTGACAGAACAAAGCAAAATACTCGCACTAATATTCTGGCATTCTATCAATTATTTCAATCAAATGTTCATTCATTCATTCACCAATCGTTCATTTAATCGTGGCTGGGGCCCATATACGACTGCTGAGGTTTACCGAGCCTCCGCCGTGGGATTGGCGGTTTTTTATATTATAGAAGAAATATTTTCATTTTCAATATATTTCCATTGTATAAGGTACTTCACAAACTGAACACCGGTGGCGATTTTGCACTTTCAGGAGCATTGAGAGTAGGTCTTTACATCAACTGGGGCAGAGCGAGAGCAGCAATGTTTGCGTTGTGTACCGGGACCGGTACAAGAACTAGACTGCTACCTTATCGTCGTGGGCAGGTTTACATCTTATTGTGGCCCCGAGAGCTATGCAGGCGGAAGCGTATGCTTCTGACAGGGCCACCCTAGCCGGACAGGTCGAGGGCGAGAAGCCAGACGAAATAAAGTCCACGTCCTCCTCTTCTCTCCTCACTACGTCGTACTTATCCATTCGTCGAAAGAACGACGGGTAGATGGTTTAGTTAGTTGCTCATACCACCGCCCTCGCGTCGAGCGCTGTCGTCGCTGCACCGCCACCTCGATGTTACCATGCAAGCCGCGTCGCCGGCATCCATCACACATCGACACGTTCCCTAGCAACGGGTTTATCTTGAGGCGAAGGGAGGAACCACTGCCTTGCTGATGATGTTGAGCAAATGTCAAGAACGATAAAGAAGGGGGCGGGTCTCTTGACCAATGTCAGCTACATGCCTTGAAACATTGATGACTGCTTCGTGGCTTCATCGCAGCCATGCAGGTTATCTTAACACATCAATTAATAGCAACAATTTGGAGCGTGAGACAAGTAGGTATTATCAAAATGTGCGTGACCTATTCAATATCGATGCACATTTCCTGTTCTGTGACGAAATCACGACAATTTTCATGCGTTGTCAGAGCAAGTCTCAAAGCTCCCAAGTACGAACTAAATATTGGTCTGCTAACTCACTGCCAGCCAATCACAGCTCCACTGGCGCCTTCTCTTGACGTCACTTTCATTGTTGGTCGTTGTTGTTTGGCAACTATTTAGATGACAACGAAGCTTTGAGACACGGCCTCATATGAAATTGTATAATGCACATATATTGCTACAAAAATTACACTACTATACACTATTTACAAAACGCTGAGCTCATGCGGTCTTAGATAACTCATATCTTCAACAGTATTTAAGAGTGTGAGATTATTTTTATTAAGCGAGCGAAGCGAGCGTTTCCACTTGACTCTTATGGCACTTCGTTCTGTTTTTTTTTTTTTTTTTTTTTATGTCTGTCGACAGCGGTCGAACGGAAAGTCCGATCAACTTGAAATTTGGACCATCCACAAGCCTCGATGTGGATTGAAGGTGTATAGTTTTGGGGCAAAATCGTTCGAAAAGTTACAAAGTTACACCATAGTTACTGCAAAATATTTTTCTGAAACAAAATGGCGGCAAAATGTGAGATAGCCATATTTTTTAAAACTTTTTTCCGGTAACGAATATGTTCATTTTATGGCGATACGATAAATATTGGCAAAGTTACACAAAAGTTACTCGAAAATATTTTTCTGAAACTCAGTAACAGAAAAATGTGAGGTGGCTATCTTAAGTAAATTTTTGTCCGGTCACGAATATACTAATTTAAACGCGATCAGATACGTTTTCGAGGTAGAAATTACATTTCTATTGCTGTCAAAAACTGTTAGTAACGGTGGCGGACCGCGGCGAAAACAAGACACCGAAAATTCTTAGCAACGCTTACTGCACGACGTCCAACAATGTCGGGAAATATAATAGCTATGGAAATTAGAAAAATCTTTGCACTGCGCATCCTTGAATTGTTGTTAATTGTTGTTTTTATTATCTTTGAGATCTTTTCGCCAGAACGTTCGTAGATATGGACGCGCTCGCTTATCAACGCGTCAAACAGTGCGTTTTCCTAGTTACTTTACACGATAAACTTACATTGTTTTTTATGTTTTCGTTTAAGCCTCGCCAATTAACCGATGATGATTGATTTTATGCCAGATTCTCAAGTAAGTGAAGCATTAAACAAACTCTTTAGAACGACCATGTTGTAAGATACTTTTACTGCGAGCTTTCATCATTTTCCGGTACAAAAGACGAACAATACCGGAAATCGGACAGACTCGTAGTGAGTCCAGACGACATATTGCGCCGGCGCGGGACAAACAAGACAACACGTCTTACGCAACCGTCGCGAGCCTAGTTAGTTTCCTGCCCGCGTAGTCATGCACCCTTAACGAACGTGGTTGTCATATTTATACCTGAAAACTAGAGAAAACAAAGGTTTTGTTGCGTTGTGCGGAAGAGTAATGCACCTGAGAGCTGCGCCACTGTCAAGACAGCCGACCGCTCCTCGGCAGTTGTCGGCGCTTTGACGAGCTCCGCTGCACCATACCGCGGCAGTCACGGCGAGTGTAATCCCCTCTGGGTCGGGACAAGCTTGCAATACATTCTTTCACTGTCAATAAGACGATAAGTTATTGAGATAGAGCGAAGAATACAATAACAAATGTTTTTATTATATTATGTGGAGACGCATCAGAACCATTAATATGCATTGTGGATGTACTTTAATAACTATTTTGTTGAAAAATATCAAACTGTCCTGGAATTGTCTGTTGAAAAATAAGCCAATACACGTTTTAATAACAAACTACTTTAGAACTTACGCAATTAATCAAAGAGATACAAAAAATATGTATTTGTCATTTTACTCTACTAGCAAAGGAACCATACCAAAGAAAATCACGGGCAAATTAATTAATTATATTATTCCTTAAAACAATCTAGAATGTAGTGAAGTAAGGAAATACGTCTTTAGAGGCATTAGGGGTACTGCTAACTAGGATAATTGTATGACAACTGTATGAACCTCCCACCAATGACTAAATCAGTTTTTAAGTTAGATCAAAAATGAAAATAAATTTAAGATCCGGGGTACAATTTAAACTTGCCACGTAGAATAGATTCTAAAAATAAACAAGTTTGCAATTATCTATAAAATAAAAAAATATTTATTTATATTATATACGTTCAACAAAACAATCAATAGTAATGGAATCTATGGTATAAAAATGTAGGTTTATCGTATTCGAGTTTACTGCTGCATCGCGTTGTCTTGGAGCGTCGGACTTGATTCACGGCAATTCGAGATGCACGTGATATTAGGACCACGGTAGGAATATGTAAGCACGTGGTATCTGGGCATTAAGGCGGACGAGATTTTTATATGCAAACTCTGTATCCTTATCCTGAGAGCTGAATAACTCTTGAGTACCAAGCGAACATGCAAGTATGTCTTATTATCTGGGAAAAATATCGTAAACATAATATTACTCTGAATAAAAATCCATAGAGGATTTGAGATTTCATACGTTGTTAGCTATAGATGGATATGCTGTTGTGTGTAAGATGGTCTCAGCGGCAAAGGAGATGTTTTGATATGCAAATCACCCTTTGAATACGGGGAAACTGATAAATGTCTATTGATGAATAGTATTGGTGCACAATAATCGTATCTTCGGGTGCATTAATATATCTAATGCAGACTTATGTGATGCGAAGAATGTGGTACTGTAGCGTTATGTTCCCATGTCTGTGATAGGCTACTCTTATCCCATTTCTCTCTTTCTCTGCAGGGTTGTTATTCTAATTCACGTGATGAGTCCCGTTGAGTCCGATGAATGGTCATGTTTGGGGGAGAACTTCTCTATCGGCTAATGGGGGTGTATCTTGTGCAAGATGTCCTGATAGATACGCAACAAGTTCAACCAAATTTACAAAAAACAAAACTCGCCCCTAGAATCTCGCGTTAAAGTAATAATACAGGCTCCCATCAAAGAGGTGACTAATTATTTGGTAATTTAAATTTAACGGTATTGGACACAAACGAAAATAGTGTTTTCAAGTTAGACAATTTAAAAAATATCGCAAAATGACTAATTTTTCCCAAACACGATTCTTCTTTAGTCCAAAATATCTAGCCCCACATGATTCCAACATTTTGATAATGAATGTAATTTTAAAGATATGAACGAAACATGCTTTCGAGCTATCTATACACCAGTAAGTAGTGCCAATTTGATAATTTTAGTAAAAGACCAATTGTTAGCATGAAATTGAGCTGTTTTAGGGTCAACTCTGTTGCAGGCAAATGTCAAGGCCCAGCTTTTCTGCACCAATGCACCTCGGTGTAATGTCTGATTGTTGTGTTCTAGAGTCACACTAGAGTGGGGATGAGTCGCTCTGTTGCAGCCACTGGGCCACCAACAATGTCAAGGCCCGTCTTCTCTGCACCAATGCACCTCGGTGTAATGTCTGATTGTTGTGTTCTAGAGTCACACTAGAGTGGACATGAGCCGCTCTGTTGCAGCTGTGGTCGTGGTTAGGGCTACCGTGATGGGAACCATCACCGACTGTCCTGTCCCGTGAGTTGTCAACATTTAGGCAAAAATTAATATGATAATGATCAAAGAAATCACAATGAAAATAAATTATGATAATAAAAATGATATTTTTAATTTTCTTGATTCAGTTCGATCGCAACTTTTTAAACGATTTTCTCGGATCAAGATTTTCAAGACCATCTAATATTGAAGATTCGAAGAGAAGATAAAAGTCGTGTGCGGCTTCTCGTGTTGCTTTTACGTGAAATTTTATTTTTCCCAGATTGCAGTTCCTGAGTTTTTGCAATCCTCATTTTCTTTTAAGCTGGGATCGTTAACAAATCAGTTTTTTCTTTTTTCTTTTCTTCTATCGATTTTTTGCTTTTGCTTTCTTTTTTCTATTTTTCTTTTTTTTTCTATTTTATATTTATATATTTTTCAAATTTCTCCTTCATGTTCTGTCGTATTTATATAATTTATTTGTGTTATTAAACATAATGCATTTTTGTTTTTAAATTTTATTTCCCAATACATTTTTATTGTTCTTGATTTTTAATAGTTCAGTAGTTTGTTTTGTTTCTCTTTTTATTGCTATTTATGATTTTATTATTATTAGCTGTTTGCATAGCCTAGTTCTATGTATTGTCCTCCTTTGTAAATCAGGTTTTATAGCTAAATAAAATGAATACAAGTGTCAGATTGTATGTAAAGGTGCTGCTCCCTGCTATAGACCAAAATAACGTCATACTCTGGACTAAAAGCGTATTATTTTGTCTATTCTCCTTAGTCCTTATATCGGCTTTTTGTTCAACATTTATTTTTCCACAGTCCCTTCTTGTTCATTTTAATTTGGTGTGTGTAGTGACCCTACGTTCATTTTCACGTGTGAATTTCTGTAAATTTAATAATTAATTTTTTCTTTATTATATTATGTAATTTTTAAATTTATATAGGTCATATATTCTCATGTTTAATTTGTCAATTGTCCCTGTTGACTTTTCTATAGTAACTACTTTTGTTGCTGTGTTATTTTATATCAGACTCAAATATCAAAGAAGTAATAAATTATTTGGAGATTGAAATTTCAGTTCCGAGAAAAATAGCTTGGAAAGCGTACGAGAATGTTTGTTTGTTTGTTTGTTTGTTTTTGTTTGTTTTTCAGTGCTTTACTATTTAAATAATGTCCGTTGTTTATTGTCCTCCTTTGTAAATCAGTTTGATTACTGAATAGCATAGACACATTAAATTAATTAATTTACCCCCAATAAGTCTTATTCTCTGTTACATCACAGTCGACGAGTATTGAAAGCAAACCAACCGAGTGACCTCCAGAATGAAGATCCGGTCCAATTCCCCTCAATAGGCTCACGGTATGACTGTACGAGCTCCGCTATGCTAATGCTGATGAATGTATGAATAGGTAGACGCGGAAGTGAGGCCACCAAACAATAGTTCGCATCAATCCGCTCCGCTAGTCTCGATCGATGTTACATATTCAATACATCGATACTTCGTGGTCGAGTTATTCGCACGGATGATCTGGGCTGGGCCACTGCGCAAAAGATGAGCTACTGTATTTGAATGTAATTTGTGCTTGAAATACGGAAACTGAGCTCGAAGTCACCGCGAGCGTTTGTTGGTGTAATCATGCTGTGCTTACTCAGCGTGCGTAGCGGTGACACTGAATCTAGGTCCCAGGAGTGACTAGTGACTAGTGGCCATTCTCCATGGTACAGCGTCGTAAAGGTGGAGGATCCGTCTACAATAAGGGCAAGAATATTATTTTATTATATAAAGACTTCACATTCACACGGAGCTTTGTCTCAAAGGAAAGTGTTTTCACCTTTCAGTAAGAATTTGACATAATTATATGAAACAGCAGTTGTGATGCACAATGTTCAATGTGTGTATATTTTGACTAAATAGTTGGAAAGTCATTAAGCAAATTATGAAAATGCTTTTCTTTACATTTTACAAATTCGTAAAACGTTACAACCGTGATTATTTGTTTCTATTTGGTGTAAGCTCATATTTCCAAAATGTGCATCCTTGGGACCTATGCCCTATACCCTATACCTATACCCTTTATGCAAAATGATGGATATATACCTTCACAAACGAACACACACTTATGTTAAAAATGACCGTCATGTGCAGACTAGAGATTAACTATTAAAATCTATCTATAAATGGTGAGGCTCGAACCCAATCTCAAAATATCAACCTGACTGAATAAAATATGAAAGATGTATAGCCTATGTTATAATATCATTACTTTTTACAAAACCACATCTCACCTTTTCAATTTTGGGTATAGCGGTTTTTCCATATCATTAAAATAAGGTTTCTGGTTATGGGGGGGGGGGGGGGGGGGTAAATGTTTCGCACGGCTTATAATATTGGAACTGTATTTGATCATATTTTTATTTCCAATGTAGTTTATTTATTTAGGCTAAGAGCTGTTGTTCAGGTCTTAATGATGGTCCTCGTTACATGAATCTGTTCTGAAATGCCTACCCGGGCCGCGACCGGTGGGTCAGCGGGTGGCTAAGCGGTTCGTGCCGCCCAAACAATCCGGGATTCGCTCTGTTAATTCGTACCCCGCGGTTTTCATCACGCCTGCGCACTTGTTGCGCCGACCACGAACCTGGCGGCGGACCTTCAACTAGACCGGAAACTGGGTCGAACTATAATTCGATCATCGACGAGCATTCACACGAAATATCTTCTCCTTTACGCATGTTGCACTCTTAGGTCACATTTCATTTAGTGTACACGAAATGTGAAGTATAACCACAAAAACATAAATCTAGGTTAACATTTGATTACGGCCTTTAAATAAAACAGAAGGTTTATTCCTACTTCCAATGCAGAAGGTCCAGGGTTCGATTCCCGGTTCGGTCTGGACGCTTTTAACTTTGGATGTTGACTTCAATCTATCTGTAAAACCGATGTAACCGTAAAGGTGACTGGAGCCGTCATAACAACGAAGCACATTTTAAATAGTTGAAATGTTCCCCATAAAAAAGCAGTTTTTGTAACTTTGTTTGCTTATTTTTATTAAAAATTTTGAAGTAAGTTATTTGTGCACAACCACAACTCCTATTTCTGTGACGTACTTGAGTTTCATATTATATTATCAGGAATTTGGACGCATACAATCTTCGCAGAGAATCCATGACTGTATTTTGCTTAGTTACTTTGATTCTTGGTACCCATTCCACAGATAAACAGATTGAACATTGTTGAAAATGTCATTTGACCATTTTTTCATTTTATTATACAAAGTTCCAAAATGCCAGAAGCAGTATTTATATACATTATTGATATATTGTGTATTTTTGTTTGCGTACCCTCACTTTTACGTTTTTAGTTTTTGTGTCGCATCAAAAACAGACAGGGCGTTCGCAGCAAAGAGTTCCGCTTAAAACAATATTTTCAATGCCAGCTCTGCCAACTAACTAACTAACAACTATAATTGCAGGAAACTATTATCTATGTACTTAAAACTTAATAAATAATAAGTAATCAAGTTTGTGTGATATGAAGAGAAAATTGGTTAGGTAGTTACGTTAGGCGTGGCAATCAGTGTAGAGCTATATGTAGCTATATGTAGCTATGTATAGCTAACCTGTGGTTAATGAGTAAACACAATTATATTACGACACTTTAGGTCGTGTTACCCACAGTTGCCGCCTTCATCTCGACTATCGACTGTCAAAGCCTATCGAGATATCGATAGACAATGCGGTCAGCATGATGATGCAACAATCCTCGACTATCGACTGTAGAAAGCTATCGAGATATCGGTCGAACACGCGGTCAGCATGATGATGCAACAACCCTCTACAATCGACTATCGAAGCTTATCGAGATATCGATCGACTATGCTCTCCCTGCATGATGTTGCAACAATCCTCTACAATCGACTATCGAAGCCTATCGAGATATCGGTCGACTATGCTCTCCCTGCATGATGTTGCAACAATCCTCGACTATCAACTATCGGAGCCTATCGAGATATCGGTCGAATGCTCTCCCTGCATGATGTTGCAACAATCCTCTACAATCGACTATCGAAGCTTATCGAGATATCGATCGACTATGCTCTCCCTGCATGATGTTGCAACAATCCTCTACAATCGACTATCGAAGCCTATCGAGATATCGGTCGACTATGCTCTCCCTGCATGATGTTGCAACAATCCTCGACTATCGACTATCGAAGCCTATCGAGATATCGGTCGACCATGCTCTCCCTGCATGATGTTGCAACAATCCTACAACAATTCCTCACGCCTGCCAGTCTAAACGCTCCTGAAAACCAAGTCATTGTGTCTTTCTTCGAAGTGTCACGATTACCAACGCATATCCCACACAATGTACACGACATAGCGGGCCACACGGAGCAAAGAATACACGAAGACACCGCAGCGAATCTGCTTCAATAATCTCACTTCTCAGAAACCATGAATTTCGGTACCTATGGTATAAATTGATCAGAAAGAGTAATAGCTCGTTTGCTTGTATTGCACCGTGGTGTAAGGTAGTGAACTATGGCTGGTCTAGTATGCGTCATCAGTAGAGATCGGATTGCTTGAGAAGGCAATAGGAGCAACGTGAATACGGCGACTAATATGATCATACCTCACAGAAATGACTGTGGTCAATAGTGAATGAAGTGAGTTTGTAAACGTGAACATTCCTGAAAATTGTAATTTGAGTTTTCGTCCTTATGCTAATCAAGACGCAGAGTTTATCGATTTTTTTCTATTATTTCCACTTCTATGATTCTGACGAAATGCAGAGAGCAAACAGAGTATTTATCAGTCTGCTGTCCAACGTAGATTGACTCAATTGAGTGACCACAAGGATCCAGCACAATTTTGCGAAAAATACATAAAATATACAACGAATTATGATGGTTACATAATATTATATACAAAAAATGTTGATGGTTATGTAAGTCGTTGGCATTGATGTCATTGATGTGCCATTGAGAATGTTAATTGAATTGAACGGTTTTTAAGATAAACTACGAAGAAGTGAGGCACTGCTACTCATGTGCTCGCAAAAAGAGACCCGTTACATCCCTCCATGGTACTTCTCATCCATGCGAACCATGGTAGTCGTGCACTTCAAAAAGTTTGTTTCAAAACACTAGTAATTAACTAAATTAAAATGCATAAACTCATGTAACAGTTACAAACATGTACGTATAGAAGGGTAGTTAATATATGTAAATGTTGTTTCAACCGTGCACAACTGTTATCCAAACAACGCAGTGAACTACCCCTGATGAACAGATAAACAACATAACCATCCATTTGCCGTGTATGAACTATGAAGACAACTCAATTTGCCAGAAGCCACATTCAGAACCTACATTAATAACGTATTTAATGACTGCCCCGAAGCGAAGTTCCCCATTTCCCTCGTTGTTTCACATAAAATAAAAAACGTATCCAAAAACGAAGGAACGAAAAACGTCCCATCAGTGTGATTGTGACACTGTGGCCGTCGTTTTTCTTCGGGAGAGCCGAAGAGCTGCGGAGACACCCGAAGGCGAGACAGCTACCGGCGATCATCTACGGAGATTCCTCGAATGTGTGACCGGTAAGTTATGGGCTTGCTGTGGTGCCGCCTGTTGGAATGTCACTGCGGTATCTCGTTTGGGCTACGCACACGCACGCACACACACGCACACCTTCGAGTAATGAATGGTATTTCATTAGACATTTAGTGGGTTTATTCTAAAATGGATTGGACTGGTGAATACTGAATACTATACTTGCGTTTCTAGATTCGCATAGGTTTTGACCTTGGGGAAATAGTTTTATGTTTTGAATCTTACCAACCTGAAAATGTCAAGGAAGGATCAACGATAACTTGCACAAAGGAATAGCTGGATGAGAATTGTAACAAAGTCAAGAAATTCCCGTGTTTTTCCTCTCTGTTATTGAATGTAGCATTACGAAACAAATTTAGCCAACATCGTTTTGATACCTTGCAGTATTTTCTATGTCTATCCTATTCAGTTATAGAACTGATTTACAAAGGAGGGCAATAAATACATTAACTAAAAATATAATGAAGCGATAATAAAAACACAACACAAAAATAAACTACTAGAAAAGAAAACAAGAACAATGAAATTTGAAAAAAAAACATGTATGTAGAAATATTAAATAGCGGTACAATACAAAACATGAAGTATAACAAATTGGCATATGATAATTTAATATAAATAATGCACGCACGTGTGAAAAAGTAATATCACTGTAAACACAAAAGAACAAAAGGAGAGAGAAACACGAATAAAAACAAAGGTGTCTTGCATCATCATCAGCAATACAACATATCTATCAAGTGGCATGTTTGAGATTGCCATAGAGGTGAACGATGACAAGGCAAAATACACATCAATTATTATTGTATAAGTTGGGGCATAATAAATAAATTATAAACCTGTATTGAGGACTTGTTTTTTAAGGAAATGAACTTCGCCACATGCAATGTAATGGTTCCATCGTGACAAGGGAGCAGAAACGATCACATGGTTTAGAGTTGGTTTATCAATATTGATGACGTTGAGAGAAGTACAGGATTTCACACTATGCATGGTTCAATAGCTACAAATACCGATACAAATATACTATCGTTGTTTTAGTGGGCCCCACCTTCTTATATATTAAAGTTTATAAATACTTTGTTAGACGACATTTAAATAATATTACATGAAAAAAATACTATTTTTAAAAAACAACGCTTATATTAAAATGCACTAAAAAGTAAAAAATAAATTTTCGCCCAACAAATTTTTGCCTAACTCGGAAAATAAAAGCGTTGGGCGCTTTCCCTGCATAAAGAGCAGAATACTGCAATCTTTGTCAATACCGAAAGCGCCCAACGCTTTTATTTTCCGAGTTAGGCAAAAATTTGTTGGGCGAAAATTTATTTTTTACTTTTAAGTGCATTTTAATATAAACGTTGTTTTTTAAAAATAGTATTTTTTTCATGTAATATTATTTTGTACTTTTTAGTCTTAAAGAATCTTGCAATCGAATATATGCTAACTGGACGTGTCCGAATTTAGAAGACTGCATACTTGTGTACATTGTACATTGAGTCCCGAACCATGCCTGCATGTGGTTGGCCCATCCTCACTAGCTGTGACTAATTTCCCATATGAAGCTAATTGTTTAATAATTTAATCATGGTGGATTAATTAATAAGTGAATCTGATCATTGATTCATATATTGTCATTTAGAAAATACGACTGAATGAAAATTTCAGCTCGATCGGACGTTGGGAAGTAAGTGAAATATCGATTAATTAATTATGATGGTTTAATTAATTATTTAATAAATATGACAATTGATTCGTGTATTGTTATTAAGAATACGTCTGTGTGAAAACTTTGAGCTCAATTTGACGTTCGGAAGTGGGTGAAATATCGATTCCCATATAAAACATCAATTAATTAATTATGATGGCTTCATTGACAATTTAGTTAATATGACAATTGATTCATGTATTGTCATTAAGAATACGTCTGTGTGAAAACTTTCAACTCGATTCGACGTTGGGAAGTGGGTGAAACATCGATTCCCATAATATAAAACATTAATTAATTAATTTTGATGAATTAATTGATTATTTAGTTAATATGACAATTGATTCGTGTATTGTCATTAAGAACACGTCTGTGTGAAAACTTTTAACTCGATTTGACGTTGGAAAGTGGGTTAAACATCGGTTCCCATATAAAACATCAATTAATTAATTATGATGAATTAATTGATTAATTAGTTAATATGACAATTGATTCGTGTGAAGTCATTAAAAATACGTCTGTGTAAAAGCTTACAACTCGATTTGACGTTGGGAAGTGGGCTGTACATCGATTTTCATATAAAACATGAATTAATTAGTTATGATGAATTAACTGATGATTTAGTAAATATGACAATTGATTCGTGTATTGTCATTAAGAATACGTCTGTGTGAAAACATTCAATTCGATTTAACGTTGAAAAGTGGGTTAAACATCGATTTCCATATAAAACATGAATTAATTAATTATGATAAATTAATTGACAATTTAATAAATATGACAGTTGATTCATGTATTGTCATTAGAAATACGTCTGTGTACAAAATTTCAGCTTGATCGGACATTTAAAAGTAGGTGAAATATCGATTCAAAGATTCATCGATTTCCATGTAAAACATTAATTAATTAATCATGATGAATTAATTGACAATTTAGTAAATATGACAGTTGATTCATGTATTGTCATCAGGAATACGTCTGTGTAAAACATTTCAGCTTGATCGAACATCTAGAAGTAGGTGGAATATCGATCCAAAGATTTCGTCCAGACAAACAAGGCAAGTTAATATAAGCGTTGTAAAAAAAATAAACGTTACAGTAAAATCATCAAGAGAAGTCATAGATATAAAAAATATATATTTTTTTATCACCAAGCTCGAAATAATAAAATCAGTTATAATCCAGATTATGCGCTGTAATGGATGACTTAAAATACTGGTGAATATTGGTGAATAATATTGGAGATAGGTCGAACAACAATGATTGACAACGAAGTCGGGCCAAATTTGATATCCCAACAAATAGACATTTTGAATAGAGTGCTGCATTATTTATAATGAGCCTAGCATAAAAAGATGCAGCAAGGTCCATGTCTCTCTACAGATAATATATTGAACGAAGGCAGCGAATCTCGATCGTCCATTTACAGGCCTTGGAATTGTTGAAACAATGTGTTGATGCTGAATGAATTACCCTAATCAAATTGTCAATATAAGTAGCATCGTCAACCTTAAACTATTTCTCTCTCTTTGTGGTCGATGACGAAGACAATAACGAACCGCCCGAAAACAAAATCCTAGATACATTTCGTTTTTTCCTAAATCCCTAAAGAAAAAACAAAACTGTTCAGTGTAGCGGCTTCCTCAAACGCCGACGAAAACACGAGGCCTGTAACTCTGCGCTGCAAGATGGGTCCTTTGTCAAATTAGTGAAGAAATAAAAGGATTCTCAGAGGCGTCCAACTCAACGCCATTCAAAAGAAAGGGATTTTGGCTGCTGCATCTTTACTTTTCAAAAAAATCAAACGGATCGCTGGCAAGAGACGTTCTAAATTAGTTGTCCGACAGAAGAATAATGATTTAGTTTTCGGATTTCGCGACGTTGGTCGTTGCGGTAAATTAGATATGAAGAAGAAGAAAAGAAAGAAAGAAAGAAAAAGAAACTCTGGTCTCCTTTGTGGCTGAAATTGAAAGAAGGTTATTGCGTGGTTGAAATGCGATTAACTTCTTGAGAGCTAATTATATACATCCCTAGTTAGTCGACTCTAATTAATACAAACAGAATGACCCGTTATTGGAGGAATCTAATTATTTACTTGTAGTTAATATTTCAGAAACAATAGATCCGACGTCACCCCGTTGTGAGATAACGATACAGAAACAGTAATTGAGGCGAGTTCCTTCTCCATTGTCGTAAAGTCTCAATTTCGGTAATTTGAGCGTTGAGAACGGTGAGGGGAGAAATCATTTTGATGACAGTGACAAATCATTTGTTTTCCCCGTTCTGAGCCCCCATTATCCCGCGATAGCCCTCCTGCTGTGGAGCAGGGGACGCCGATACGCCGGAGATATTGTTCAATTTAGTTTAGACTATTCTAATTCGAAGACGGACGCCCGCGCGTGAAAAAAGACACTCGGCCGCCCGACATCTGGTAAACCGAACCGCTTCGCAGGCGTAAAAAACCCTTGACTGACGTTCAAACTGACACATGGAAATTACGTAATAACAAATTGCTACCAACTTGGGAGATGATTAATATGGGATTAACTTATTATTCTGTCAAAAAGTTTAAAATGCATTACGTTTCGGTTAATCTAACAAGGTTATAATGAAAAATAACTAAAATAATTATCGACGAATGAGCTGATGGAAATACCTCGTTTACAGGTTGGCACTTGGTATTCAACCTCGTTAAGTGTTTAGTTACCTCTGGCTAATCTGATTATTATCATTACCACGTGATCGAAGTCGAGTATTTTCAATTAGTCGATCGTTAATATCAATAGAAGCGGAGGAATACGATTGAATGAATAACATCCACTTGGTCGACCAACCCTGTGTAACTCACGATTTCTGTTTGTTAAAAATGCCATAAAATGCTTTATAATTGTCAATGAGTAAACAGAAATATGCAATTCCATAATTTAATGCGCTTTCTTATGAATGTTTCTCTGCTCCAAATAAACATTTCCGTTTTTCAAATTCCGTTTTTCAAAAGCTGTGTTGAAACGACACATTACAACAATTAATGCAATTAATTTTACAAACGGAAATACGTATTGGAACAAAGAAACATTCATAAGAAAGAGCATTAAATTCTCTATGGATTGATATATTTTGATTTACGTTTTGACAATTATGAAAGCATTTTAAAGCAATAGGGAACACGCATATGAAAATTTTAATCGATTTTTAAATACCTTGTCTCTCATACAATAATTTTGTGTCTTTGAATTTTGAAAAACGGATCAGTCTATGCCTCAAATAATTGGTTTAGTAACGATAAATAAAAGAGCGCGAAAAACGAGCCGCCGCCATTTGTAGAGTGGATTTGACGTCATGGTTTTGTACTGTGTACGCTCACCGCCTCAGCAATTGGTCTGTTCGCCACGTCTACAGAACCATTGCGTCACAGCCACCTGTACGCGTTTCAGATCCCCGAGTTTAAACCTCAATAAATGCGACCACATTAAACCTATTTAAAAATTTCTTTTTTACTTGGGACTTGCATTAATAAACCTTTTGTATCTGATTCTATTAAACTAAGTGTTTGGTTTAACAAAAATAATCGTACGCGTTTGCCTATTGTATTTTTAACCGACCGAAAGCAGGGGTTCCGCACGGTACACCGACATATAATATGGTTAGTTATGACAACACCGACATATTTATACTATACGGTACAAGATATTTATTAGCAAATAAATACGAATCAAATTGCAAATTTATGTTTAGCGTATTTCAAAAGTTGGAAGACTAGCTTGCAATAGGGAACACGCGTATGAAAATTTTAATCGATTTTTAAATACCTTGTCTCTCATTTCATAATTTTGTGTCTTTGAATTTTGAAAAACGGATCAGTCTATGCCTCAAAATAATTGGTTTAGTAACGATAAATAAAAGGGCGCGAAAAACGAGCCGCCGCCATGTAGAGTGGATTTGACGTCATGGTTTTGTTCTTTGTACGCTCACCGCCTCAGCGATTGGTCTGTTACGCCACATCTACAGAATCATTGCGTCACAGCCACCTGTACGCGTTTCAGATCCCCGAGTTTAAACTTCAATAAATGCGACCACATTAAACCCATTTAAAAATTTCTTTTTTACTTAGGACTTGCATTAATATACTTTTTGTATCTGATACTATTAAACTAATTGGTTTGACAAAAAAAATCGTACGCGTATTGCCTATTGTATTTTGAACCGACCGAAATTGGGGGTTCCGCACGGTACATCGACATATAATATGGTAAGTTATGATAACACCGACATATAATATGGTTAGTTATGATACCACCGACATATAATATGGTTAGTTATGATAACACCGACATATAATATGCTTAGTTATGATAACACCGACATATAATATGGTTAGTTATGATAACACCGACATATAATATGGTTAGTTATGACAACACCTACATATTTAGACTATACGGTACAAGATATTTTATTATCAAATAAATACGAATCAAATTGCAAATTTATGTTCAGCGTATTTCAAAAGTTGGAAGACTAGCTTGCAATTGAAGGTGATTATGCAGATACGCAAAACGTTTATTGAATTGAATAATCTAAATGCACAATGAGTAAAGCAAATATCACGGTTTATATAAATGGTCTTGTCTCATATCGTTTAGGTCTAGGAGATGAAAGGATTTTGTGTTTACTATAAAATTTAGACTAGTAGATAACGAATTTGACGAGATTACAAAAAAAAACTATCGCCGAGAAATATAAAATAAAAACGTTCTTACTATCACAAGATTGTTTTGTACGATAGTGTTACCGCCCAAACACGATGGGTTCACCACTGGCCAAACAACGTCATTCAATTTGAATAACTGCCCTGCTTAACATGAAACTGCCGTAAAATTAAATTCACTGTCGTAAAAACATGCATCATTGAAATATTATGAAGAAT
The DNA here is from genome assembly GCA_945910005.1 of Isoperla grammatica. Classification (NCBI taxonomy): domain Eukaryota; kingdom Metazoa; phylum Arthropoda; class Insecta; order Plecoptera; family Perlodidae; genus Isoperla; species Isoperla grammatica. The sequence continues at coordinate 22,083,701 of OX246741.1, read as the reverse complement.
CGTCGGTAATATAGATTGCGTTGATTGGTTAATCGCTGATGTGAAGAAGTGCTTCCGCTGTAGTTTGAATATGACCGGCCAGTAATTATTTCGTCCACTGCCCGCGGCCATGCTCGCGTTTTGCTGCTTGCAAGGCGAGGGATAACATATCTGCATAAGAATGTCCGTCAAATATTGGGATTCAATTTTGTAAATTACGCGAGAAAAGGTTGAGAAAAATTGTGTAAATTAAATTTAGCCCCCAATTAAACCGTACAGAGTTATAATTATTATTAAATGGATGCTAATAAAATACGATATTTACTACCATTACCAAACATTGGATCATAATATAAGTTCGCATATGACACAGTATCTGACATCACTCCCCCCCCCCCCCCCTCTTCTCAAATATGGCTTAGTACCGGAGCTACTATTCCATATCGAAGAAGTATATTATTTTGAAACCGTTAATGCCTCACCAGTATATGTAGCCAGTGGCGTAACTAAGGGGGGGGGGGGGGGGGTAGGGGGTTTAAACCCCCCCCGAAACTACATCGAGAATGATTTTACTTAATACTACATTTACTTAATATTATATTGTAAGATCCTTAAACCACTTCCGTGTATAACAATCGTAACAAACAACATTGTCATAATATTTATCATACCACTTCACTTAGATAAGATATATAATTTCTTTCAATAATTCAATTATATTATTTATGTGTTCATCAACAACTATTACACCTTTCGCTCGAACCAGTAAAAGTGAGGGTACCTATAAATAAAAATGCATTATCTAATATTACAATATCACGGTCTGTGAATTAAAATTTGAATAACGTAGGTGACTTGTGACCACAATGTTTCACTTTATGTTGAGATTATATTGAACAACCATAAAACATTAAAACACAATTTCTATGCAATTCTTATTTAGAACTATTAATACCTACTGTATAACACTCTAACTTCAATATAATTCAAACAAATGAGTAGTGGTTCGAGTAGTATTCTTTGAGTCCAAAAGGCACGAAATAATTATAGAACTGAAAAAAATGTTCGCCTTCGGCGAAATGGCCTCCGGCGGCTGGGGCTTCGCCCCAGACCCCTTTCAGTCCCCTCATCTCACTTTTCCCTAATAACCCCCCCCCCCCCCCGAAATAATTCCTAGTTACGCCACTGTATGTAGCATCTATTATTTATTTTCGCATAATTTTCTCTTGGGATCAAATAAGGGCAAGCATATAATATAATGCATTATAATTTACATTGATTGGCATTCAGGACCTCCCGTCGTCAACCATTTTGTTTCGGACATGCGTCAAACTTAACCAATTACACTTGAGTTCCTCTTGTTTCACTGGAGGCCTAGAAACAAATTACTGCACCTGGTTAGTTAAAGAATGCAATAGTATTTGCAAGAAACTGAATACTGTGTAGGTAAACTATCATATTAGATCCAATGGAAGAAATACACAAGCTGTCTTGTGTACAACAATGTGTGTATTAATGTCGAGTGTTTAAAACGTTATTTTAGCTGTTATTGTCATTGAAGTGCTTGTTGATACAGTGCCTGTGCACGATGGATTGTAAGTGGCGTATTAATTTGCAAGTTTGTTGTTTACTATTGTTAATCCTGACGAGTTAAACAAATATATTCTCAATCAATTATAAAAAAATAAAAGTTTATATTCGACTTTTTTTAAAAGATGAATTTACAAGATACATATCAGAAGAAAACACGACTATTTATTTTATTTTATACACTTAATTAAGTTACAAACAATTTTGTATAGTATTTATCAAATTCAGTTTTGAATCACTTACAACCAAAATCATCCATATATTATTCTTGAATCATGGTTGGTTAAAAGTTAAAACAATATTGGAGTATTTTTCATTCAAAGGGTTTTAGTTTATGTATATTGGCAGTGAGTTGTGACAGCGACGCATTGAGCATAATGGTTATACAGATTTAGTGATAGCACAATGTCCTGGCACTGCATAAAGTAAGTGTATATGTCCAACAGTAGTTCTAATGGCCGGCTTATCATTTCACAACCTAATTCACTATGTCCCCTCCTCCCGTATTCCGGTTATAATCTTTTGATTGTACCTACGTGGTCCAAGTGTAAATGGCTGGCAACATCTTTGGTTACAGACAGAGTTCTTTGGTTTCAGACTGAGCTCTTTGGCAGATGATGGATCGGGCGTACAGCATGCAACAAGAAATACGAAACTATGACCTCGCGCTTGAGTTTCATTAGCATTGTGGTCAAAGGACACTTCGGGCTCATGAATAGTGAGTGTTGAGATGAGGCCAAACAAGATGAAGCTGCGCGCTCAGAGGTACCACGCGAGACTCTACACAGAGGTCGTAGGTTCGATTACGGTCAACACCAGTAAGCCTGACTGAAAGATTATTAAGAGCGTTCGGAAATAGTCATTTTACCGCTAAAACATGCGTCTAAACTTACACTCCTCACGCCTAAATCAATAACAGGACTTTTCTCTAATTTTACGCTCGAGTATAGAAGTGTTGAATTGATGACTTTCATTACGAAAACACAATATATTAATCTTGAAAGAGTATATTAAGAATTATATAATATATATAAATTTGCACACATTGCGACTACATTGTGTATAAATATACATATTTTATGATTTTGTATGTACTTTTTCAAGATTATAATCTTGTGTTTTCGTAAAGAAAGTCATCAATTTGACTCTTTTATACTAGGACGCAAAATTCGAGAGAAACCCTGTTATCGGCTTAGGTTGTATAAAATCCGATAATACAATAATATCTCAGTAATCGGTTTTAATTCAAACGAATGAATTTTGCATATATTTTGTTTCGTTATCTGTATGACCTTTGCATATATTTTGTTTCGTTATCTGTATGACCTTGATAATACCTAGAGCTCCGCTATGTACTTACAATTTAGATTTTACGCTTTGCTGCCGCAGACTCCTAATATCTGGAATAGTTATGCACGTGAAACCGGTCATAGATTGTCTTATGTATAATATAAACCTTTACAAATAAATGCAGACAGTGTGCATGTTACAAAATGTAATTATTTAAGAAAATCTAAAAATGTATTTTAAAATAAATGTAAACACTTGGAATGTTACAAAACGAACTCGTCTCTTTCAGTTTATATTGCATGAAAAGTGAAAACTTAGGAATGGCAACTTATGGCCGAGCCTAGCGTAGGCCGGGGAATGACAGACAGCTCACGAAACCAATCCACCAAGTCAGGTGAAGTGTGTGATAGTGTTAGCGAAACGGAGACGACATAGCTAACGACTAACGAGCTGAGCGCGTGAACGGTTGACGTATGCTAAGAGGTCCGACCCAGGGGGTCAACATACACAGGCGTCGGCGATGACCACATCGCGTCGGACCAAATCCTATATCAATTATACAATCTTACCTTCTCATCTCCCGCGCGGCCCAACGGTCAATGTCAAGCGTGTGCGCATGTGCGAACACTGTTTATGTTTTATTATTATTTATGGCGGCGTTACGGCCGTGGTCGATTAGAGGGAAGTTTTTATTTATATGGTTTAGCTTTAGACCATTTACATTTTCATATATTAACTGTTTTGCAAGTAGGCCTATTAAATATTTGAGTGTATTTAAGTTTAATTTTGGCGTTTTTAGTGGCATGGCCAGGGATTTTGTGGCTATTTGCATCTTCATATAGACATATCACACACACTTATCGTCTCGATTATCATCGTTGCCACGATATGAGGCGTTAAACCCAAATATCATCGTCGTCATTATACAAAATTATGTAGATGTAAATTCTGATCGTAAAAACCAGTAAATAATTATCCATATACATATTTTGTCTCCTACTGAATCCGTGTAGGCCTATACATGACTAAAGATGATTATAGCTTTACATTTATATGATACAAAAACATTGATAGAAATTAAGTTAAACTTTGGCTTGTTCTGTTTTCAAGTAGATAGTTTGTTTTGTTGTTTTGTCATTCTTGCTATTATGAATTGTCCATGTTCGTTTGTATACTTACTTCTATTTATTGTCCTCTTTTGTAAATCAGTTTTACAAAGCTGTATAGAGTAGACATTAAATAAATAAAAATAAATGTAAAGTGTATATTGCATAAAAGAATAATCAGTCAAAATGTTGTGTGGGAATATAATAGCAACATCAATAACAAAGTACACAGTCTTGGCGTTGGTTGAAAGCTGAAACGTTCAGTTCAGTCCATGCACCGACCATGGTCAATCGAGACGATGTAGATACACGTTTAGATATGTGCTGCGTACTGATCAATTATTGTATTTAGATTTCACTTGAATTTCGTAATAACATTTCATTTAGGCTTCTTTCAGTACAACAAAATTATTAAATCTTCTTCAAACTTCTATCCCTGTGAATAGTTACAGACAGAGCTGCATTGCGAGGTTCTATTTGGTAAAGTTTATTCCTTGCCAAAATACCGGTCCTCATTTGACAACTGCCTCGTCTGTATATTTGACTCTATTGAAACACACGCGGCGAACAACACAACATATACACATGTTCATAAACACATGACGTCACACATTATACATGTTCATCCCGACACACAATGTCTCAGCAGCAGAACCGTCATCAGTATTGTTATTGTTACATTCTATAAATAATGAGTGTAACCACGTGACGTGTTGAACATTTGTCAAGGTCAAGAGGTCAAGGATTTAAGCAGCGAGAGATGGATGGACAGTGCTGACCTGAAACACGTTGGAGGATTGCCTTACCAGTTCGCTAATGAGCAAACCTGCAACACGTACTTTACTTATTGGTAATTATTGTCTTTAGGCCTCCGAAGTAGACTATAGCGCGTTAGAAAACGTGTTCTTTTCAGCATGTATACGCACCCGAGTCGATAATGAAGTTTTCTTCTGGAAAGAGATCTTCTTTATCGACTTGCAGAGTAGGGTTGTTACGTTCTTACGTACACTCGTTAGGGCGCGACATTGCCGATAGGAGCAAAACGGTGGCGCTGCCATCGGCTACTTTCGAGGTATGCTTCAGTTCAGACTGTGTTTCAGATCTTGACGCGTTCGTAAAGACGGGTGCACACGACTGATGGCCAACTTATTTCCAAATAGCAATGCAAGATAGGGTTGGTGGGTTGGCCAACTTTTCTCCTCCTCATAATCTCTTCTAATCTCCTTCTAAAACCCACTAACTTTGTGGACAACTTGATTTGTTTTGTTACGTTAACCTACAGTCCTACACCTTATAGATCATAAGATAATATCTTAATTACCTAATATAACATGTGTGATTATTTAGGCCACATAAAATATGAAAACTGATAAAACTCCAAATAATACTCCGAAAGTGAGGCTATGTTTTTGACGAAGTTGGGCTAATCGAGTTGGCCACCTCAGATCAGTTGTGTCCACCCGTCTTCACTTATTGGGAATTATTGCCTAAACACAAACATTTGAAGCTTGAGATCTCCGCGATCGTAACAGGATGGTGTAGAACCTAGATCGCAACTTGCGATTAATCGATATAATACATGAAACGAGATGGATTGTATTCGACCCGTGCGATCTCTTCAGTGTGTGTGGAGGGGAGTGGAGGGGGGGGGGGTTACAGTTCGCAACAGCCAGTAGACCACGTGATCACGGCTATGACCCAATTACCCCCCAAGTGTACCAAGGTAATTATTATGTGCACGCACAGTTTTTCTTTTTTCAAATAATAATTGCTTTTTGATGGATAATTATACACACAGTCTGGACTCGTGACAGTTTTTGTGTATGAGAAACGCGAATGTAGTGTTGACCAGAACGCTATGGTAAATTAAATTAAAATGGCTCCATAATTTTTATTTTTTGGAGGAAGGGGTGGGGGGATGGGGCGTAGATGACATCGAGAAAGTTATTGATTAAGTTATAACATATTATAACATACACAACCGGTGGAAGGGTGGGTCCCTCCTCGTGGTGACCGGTACCTGCAAAGAAAGCTTTCCAGTGAATATCTTCAATCGCTCTGTTACTTATTCACATGATCTTGCTAACTTTTCCCCTTTTTTCGTTGCTGTGTCTCTTCTCATTATCATTAATTGCCTCTTTACGACCTGTGACCTATACGTAATAATGTATTCATGTTTGTTATGTAGGCCTACATTTTAATTTGTTCTATATATTAGATCCAGAGGTGGCTCAGCGGTGGGCTCGGGAGGCCGCCGGTTCGATACCGGCCACCGGAAATTCTGACTGAAGGTTTTTCCCAAGGTTTAATCCTCAGTCACAAGTCAAATGCTGGGATTGAGTTATAATAACAGACTGGACAGCCCTCAAGCATTCCTTCCTTACTATTCCAAATACCACAATACCTAGTTATAGGGGCATGGATTGTCCCTGGACAGCTGTTTCGTACGTAAAATTAAAATTAAATTATATCCAGCATCGTTTGAAGTATTGCAAATTCAAAATGTCAGCCGTTTACCGCCAACCCCAAGAGAAACACATCTCAAGAGGTCCTTGTTCTCAGAGCAGACGACTCTAATTGAGAGCAAGTGTGCTCGGCGTGGTAGGCCGCATCTGCCCGCTTGGTCAGAGGCGCCGTCCTGGCGTCGCGACGCCCGCCACGTGTCACACATCAGTCACAGCGCGCGATGCATGACGGGAATTAGTGCCGCCGTCTTAGAGAGTTGTTACTAGAGCTCTCCACTCAGTCCATCATTGTCTCTCTTGTCTGGCGGGCGATAGACAAGGATCTATACTTGTTGTTCGTTATCTCACTGAACGTTGAACGAGTCCATATAACTGTTGTACACATTCAACAAGTGAATGTATTATTATATTCTTGTAGGAACAATTTGTGTACAAATACAATTTCTAAAAATACTAAATAAAAAAGAAAGAAAATAAGAAAACTATTATATATAAGTGCAATGACAAAATATAAATATCTTTTATGTGTTTCTGGTCGAGGTAGATCCATCCTGGTTGTGACCGGTGCCCGCAAAGAGAACTCTCGTCATTTTGTCGTTCCTTTACTCATCTCATGTGGTCATCATTATCTTTCCTCATCTAGCTTTCTCATTCTTTTTCTACGTACATTGCCATTGTCGGCAATCTTTGCAACCTGAACTTCGTTAAACTGAAAAATCTGATGTGTGCGTTTTAGATAAATCTCTCAATAGCTACGAAATAACTTACTCATTAACAGCCCATACAACACTGCGTGCGCAATATTACATTGCAGCGTTGTTTATCCACCGTAGAAAACAGAAATATCAAAATGGCCTCTTATGTTGCGTTTAGAACAATTGACAGTTTTCCTGATAAGGAGCAAGGGGCGAAGCTAATAATATTCTCAGAAAGTGAGGTATCGTGTTGACAGCCAACCTGATGCATGTCATGCCAAGTACGCCATTACACTTACCTGTATTAGAGAACCTAATTGACTAGTGTCAATGAATTCACATTATGCGGTGCGAGCGAGCAACGTTTCAACAGCCAATCAGAAGCGTCGCGTGATGTCATGCTACAATTATACCTGTCTCTGATTGGCTGAGCCTGTTGTACATGCATATTGATATTTTTAATGCGGGTCCTTGCATACAATTTTTAGAGGTGTCTGTTTGCATGCTACCATCTGTTTACTGGGCGGGGAGTAGATAAAGTCAGCCGCCAAACAAGTTACATCCTCAAAGACACTCAAAGGAAGAAGATGTTTGGATATCGCATCCCCTCATATTTGTTTCTACTTAGTGATTATCCCGCAGAGTCGCTTCGAGTGTCGGATTTTAAGACACGTTCCAATTTGTCCCCGGGGATGTTTAATACGATAGTGTGGCCTGCCTGGCCGGAAGCCAGAGACTCCGTTGATCTGTCCCAGCTGTTGTCTGCAAGGCGGTGGGATTGTCAGCGCCTTCTGGACGCAGGGGTGCCACGCGAAGGCGGTGATTCTGTGCATGATGACTGTCCCAGCTGTTGTCTGCAAGGCGGTGGGATTGTCAGCGCCTTTTGGACGCAGGGGTGCCACGCGAAGGCGGTGATTCTGTGCATGATGACTGTCTCAGCTGTTGTCTGCAAGGCGGTGAGATTGTCAGCGCCTTCTGGACGCAGGGGTGCCACGCGAAGGCGGTGATTCTGTGCGTGATGACTGTCCCAGCTGTTGTCTGCAAGGCGGTGGGATTGTCAGCGCCTTCTGGACGCAGGGGTGCCACGCGAATGAGATGGGCGTTGATGAGTCAGTCAGTCAGTCAGCCACTCACTAACTCAGAAAATTTTCTTTTATTTAAGGCTGGTCCACACAGATTTTTAAGACATAATGCATAAGGTTTTAAGACGTTGTTTTAAAAACAACAATGAAAACAACGTCTTAAAACTAAAACTTTGTGTGAACGCCAGTACGTGTTTCCTATGATCCAACTTTACGACTTCGCGTTAAACATTAAATCGTATGTCTTAAAAATCTGTGTGGACCAGCCATAGATAAATAATTGATAAAAACAAATCATTATAAAAGTAAATCTACGTTCTAATTTGTTAAATCTCAAGGTGAATAATTATAAAGGTAATGTTATTTGCTAATGCTTTGCATGTGTGCAGATTATAGAGCAAGTTTGGCCACCCCTCACACACTCTGCGCCAAGACTAAGTGGGTGCCGCAGAAAACGTCAACCAGACACTGTGTTAACCCTACAATGATACACGTGTGAGATCCTACAACCAGCGCTCCACGTGTGAGATTCTACAACCATCGTTGCAGACAGACGTCATGGACACGTGGTTTCATGCGATCGCGCTAAGGTAAACAACGGATGAGAGTAACTGGATGGAGGAGACAGTAGGAAGACCAGAGGTGGGCCAAGTATTCACTAAGGATTCACTCATTAATTATTTAATCTTAAATCGCGATTCAAATTTTAACTTTCTGTTTTAACCCTATGAATAGGATGGTTTATTTATAAGTATTTCAAAATGAAAATAATTTAAGAATCTGAAGAAAGAAAGTATAGTATGCCTAAATTTAGAACTATTCTTTCTATAAAATATATATTTATATCCTCTATAACGCTCGGTTAAAAATAAAACGCCCAAAAATGGCAACAAAAAACACACCAAGAAAAACAAAAGTGGAGTACTTAACCTCGGAAAAAATGTGTATTCCAATAAAAAGATCTTTTGAGATTGTGGGTTACAAAGTAATTCAGTAATGAAAGGGCTGGGAGGGTTTCCCCGATACTTGAGCAGCTGATCATTAGAAGCGGTTGCTAACGAGCCCTCGTAGACTCTCCAGCCAAAACAGTGAAAGTAGGAGGCACGAGCAAAGACTTGGACCACGCTCTAAAGATAGACACTACAGATTTCCGTCTTTCTGTTGGCGACAAATTGTATCATTAGCTCAACCCGACAAAAACCACACTCGTTCTAACTCTTGGGTGACAGAATATATCGCGACCAATTTATTTTGTTTCTCTCGTCTGGTCATCTGTTAGTTTCATCTATCTGAAGCATCTCGGCGTTATTATTATTGATCCTATTTTTAGGCGCATCTCCCCTCGTCTGTACTGTTGTCATAACACTATCCACCGTACGCACAAAATGTCATCGGATGGTGCAATGAAAGAAGGGGAAGTATTATCCTCGGTGAGGTGACATTTAGGGAGAAACCTTTAAAAACAAAAGTTCAGTTAATGTTGTTTGGACAGTCGGGGGAATCGGTTGACAGTCGTAGTTTGAGATAAGCCCCAACCACAATTGTCGGCTTCGTGATTCTAATAGGGATCGGGGATCGCAATCGTAGATTTTCTCACGCTAAGCCATTACGACGTTACGATTTTATTGTGAACCGTGCCAAAAGAACCATGTAAGTTAACTTTTTCACGATAACCGGATTACGATTACGATTACGATATCGATAATTGTGGGTAGGCATTTAGAGTACAAAATAACAATATTGACCAAATACATTTTCTTCTTTATTTTTTCGAATTTCACCCTCCCATAACCCGGTAATCTATCGTTGTATGATTATGTAATAATATTTAACATATTAACATTTTGGAGATTATCTTAACTCTATTTTAATGCGATTTAAAATGGAGCAAAAGAAAATTGACTCTAAAAGTAAACGAATATTGTGTTATGTAAATAATTTTAATTACCATAATTTTTAATAATTTTCAAAGGGCCTCAAAAATGTACAGGTAACTTGTGTACGTCATAGGATAAATAATTCCTGGTTTAGCAGTATTTTGTTTCGTTTTCTACGTACAAAATTGTTACAACAAAAAACAAGCCTGAATTGTTTGCAAATGTGCTATGATTCAAGGTGCTTTTTGGAAACCTTCGTATGTATTGAGAAATCACCCTTTTTCGAACTTCTGCTAAGCTCTCGAAACTGTATCATAAGAATTTGATTAACGACAATTACTTATCAAAAATCTGTTATTATATACATGGATATATTTTTCTGAAAAGTTATCTACTACATAAGGAATCATTAGCAACACTAGGACGAAGTTGTAAATATTAGATGGACAGTGTGAAAAATAATGCTAAAACTTATGACTTCAATTCAATTATTACTATTATTTATTGCTATTTATTTCGTAGAATCCCGTGGAACCCGCCAACGAATGAAAGCTGTTGGTCGACCCAATCATCAAACCAATTTCCTCTGATTCCGACGATGATTATTATCTCCCGCCCTATTCTAAACCACCAAAGCGCATTCAACCCAAACTCTTGATACTTTCTTGAGCCAATACATTCCCAACAATAGACCGACAAGATTAGATCCACTAACAATTCTTTTGTGCAGGTCAAGCCCAACGATGCATTCCAGATATTTCTATTCATTTTTTAATTTACTAGCATTATAATTACTATTATTATTTTCAACATTATCATCATTACTTTGCTACTGTTTTTATTACAAAATATAATAGCCTATTCAAATATGTAACAATGACCACATAAATCCCGTTGTCTGATAAAATACCCGTCTTGTATTTTAGCTAAGTGAACTCAGCACATACCATATGGTCTATACACAACTCAATGTAATTTTATTTAGATTGAAATTAAGGTGAATGCTTTCAACCCCATAAACAGTTACTTGTTATAATCACGTGCGTAACTGCAACGGTGCAGAAGAATTAATTCAGCGGTTATGTTATTGACAGGTGATGGGGTGCGCGGTGGCGGGGGAGGGGGGGGGCGTGCGGTACCCAAGACATGGAGTGGGTCCCCCTACTTGGAATTCATCAAATATTTCCATTGTTTAATTAACTACCGATTGGCCGGATGTCGGACTCGCACAGTTAAGGTTATGGCTGGTGCATTTTGAACATTTATGATTGTATCAAGATTGAGGAAGTGTCTTGTTATGCGTTGATAATTATCCATCTGTTTGTTCGAGCAGTGAGGCTAAGTTCGACCCCCTCAGTCACGCCCTGTGGATGAAATATGTAGGCTACTTGTTTGGAAGGGTGTAGCTCAGACAGACGACAATTTGTCAGAATTTCAAGGCTCTTCATCGTCTCTTTAAAACGCAATCAAATTAACAAAATTGGTAATCATAATTTAAAGTAAAAAGAAAAATTATATTCCGTCCAGACAAAATCAGAAGCATTGATATTTCAAACTGTCAATTGTCATGTATATGCTACATTTTTTAAGGGACGGACTAAAATTCTACATCAGTATTTTCATTTTCATTTTAAACTCAACAAACCCCCGCTCTATTTTATTAACACAAACATCTTTGGATGGATTGGGGTTTAAAAACCCTTCCACGCACAACCTTACTTAAGTAGTGAACACACTTATAGTAGCAATCGTGTTTATGGGGTAATAAGTTTGTTTACTATACTCATGTTACCCAATTGAGGTTTCAACACAAATAACGCAAACACGTGAGAATTGTTATTGTATGGTTTTGTTTGCATTTATAAAAATTTATTTACGTTCGATATGTACATTTTGCGATTATGTGCGGCTATATATGTGACGAAATAAGTTATTGTATATGTACGAATGAACAACAAATGTGAAATGATATTCCCAAGATCCACAGATAATCTTCAAAAACAGATTCAAAATGCGATACGTTCAGATCAAATTCGATAATTTGAGTTATGATTGAAATTGTCTCATTTTCTCCAAGGATCATCAATCTTGTGTCCTAAAACCCTTTTTTACCCTTTTTTAAATTTTTTGTTGATGCGGCTCCAGGTATTATACTGTGCGGTGGGTGTTGGAACTCTCACTGTGCATGAGTCGATCATCTCAAACTCTTATCCTTAGACAAATCTCACCTCTTAATATTATTTGAGCCTACTTATAAAAACATTCGATGAGATATTATCATTCTTTTGGTAACGGTAATAATCATTTGTTTGTTATGACAGTGACACATCCACGAGACGATGGTCGGCTGAGAACGGGAGGAGCTGACGAAGATTCGTCATAGTTCCCCATAAAACATCAATCCGTGGCTGTAAAAAGTTAGTCGGTTAATGTATATAGCCCGTTTCAGATGTCCAGAGCAGATCTTCTCTTTGAGGCTGCCCGGATGCACAGTCTTCACTTGATTTTGACAATACAGTTGCTATGGAATTGTTTTATTACATCCTATAGGCACTGTGTGTAAGTACATACAGCGCTATATGTGGCAAAATTTAGCAACTTATTGGTGAAGATTTCATTCCGCGGTTGAAAATAGTGCCGGACATTATTGTGAAATATCTTGTTTTTGGTTTTGTGTTTGTTTTTTCTTGTTTATGTGTATTTATTTATTTTGTTTTGTTGTTTTGTTTTGTGTTTGTGTTTGTGTTTGTTTTTGGTTTTTATTGTTGATTTTGTGTGTGTTTGTTTTGTGTTTTGCCATTATCGACGTAGGAAGAACGACGCTGCTTCATCAGAAAGTTGCGTGACATTGGCACTTCAGCGCTTCATTCGTTTTCACTAGCGCCCTCAGTGGCCAAACTCGGTGCCTATTTTCGATAATAAAAAAGTCTTGGCGATCAAGTTAAGGGGAGTTTCAAGTACAGACTCTGCATACTGACCGCTACTTCACAGCTGCTGGGAATAACGTCTGTATAGTGGGCCTGCAAATGTGCCCGGAGAGTATGGTTGGAATTCATAGTCGGCCCCTACACCTAGGGGCACCCATTGTTGCTATGGATTTGTTTTGTTTATGGGAAATAACATGGAAACAACTGTTACCTTAGTAACAATGGGCGCCCCTAGGTGTAGGGGCCGACTATGAATTCCAACCTATGACAAACCTGCGGCGAACTAAGACATACAAGTACTCGTCCGATGTGGAGATCGATTCTTGCGTGAGGATATTCATCCATAGTATCATCTAATATAATAGGTTGAACAATTCTTCAGCCGATGAAACGTAACTATGTAAAAATGAGCTATTTTGGGGGATTTTTTGTCCCTATAAAATGTCATACTGTTTCATTTGTGTTTTTGATTTTCAGGAATAATATTTCTTGACTATCAGTGTTAAATTGCAAAATGTCTAACGTACAGGCTTTATCATTGTTATTGTATTGTATATTATATTATTGTACACTACTTTAATATAATAAAAAATCAACCAATCAAAAATCAAAATAGTCTATTTCACTGTATGGACCTTTCGGAGCGTCAAAATTAAGGCGTTTCTGAATTGAGTGAATGGTTGCAATGGCGCCCGGAAGTTCAAAGATGGCAAAGCAACACCAAAGTACAACAATGAAACAAATGAATTGAATAGATAGACAAAATCAACAAGTAGTCAATAAATAAAATGTTCTAATGTTGGAAAACAAACCTTCAAATAAAAAAAATTAAAAAAACACAAAACTTTCATAACGTTGTAGTCCATCATTAAAAGCACATACCTTTGTATACAACCTATCAGTTGTTAAAAGTTTAAACTGGTGAGCAGTTCTTTCCCTACACCTGTTTTTTTCGTAACGTTGCAATTTTATTATTTTGACAGCCGGTTGTTTGTCCATCAGTTCAATTCATTTGCTACATTGTTGTAGTCCGGATGTGACGTCAGTTGCCGGTTTCCTATTGGTTGGCTCAAATACACACCCAAAAATGAAGTAAATTCACTAGTAGGGCCAAAGTACCATTTAATTACACCAATTTTCCCTTGTACATTGTTCTGAGAAATTAATTTAGAAATGCAGCGAATTGGACATGTGGACTGTGCAAAGTACATACAAATTGTAAATTGGCTGCACAAACCCAACTTTTTGTAATTCTACTCACAAGAGGGAATATTTTACTTAGCTAGCCACTTTTTTGACATGCCCCGGGTTCCTCGGGCACAGTATTTTTTTAGCCCTGCATTACTCGCTTATATCCATTTTGATCCTACTCCCGATCGCGGGAGACTTTCCCATAAAGTCCATCCTCTACGCTGTCATTTGAGACCTCCCATTAACAGGATAATTACGCTCTGCTCTTTACTAGAAGCGAAACTTAGATGTCAAAAGAGTAGGGCACGTTTTACGACCATCCCATCTTAACCATTAACCATGCACACATTTTAGTTCCAAATGTCCCATTCGGCATTCACACAAAGCAGCCGTCCTCGTACGTCTTAAAGTAAACTTTGGAAATTAATTTGTGAGATGGCGCCATTAGTAGCGGGCGTCTTACGACGTCACGTTTGCAAGGCGGTGAGCAGTTTGCCGTGTACTCGCTAGAGAGCGCGCCGCGCGGGCCTCGTCACGTGACAGGGGGAGTCCCCAGTACCGCGCAATGGCGTCGGTGAGAGTAGTTAGTGTTTTGAGTTAGTGTTTTGAGTTAGTGTTTTAGCACAGGTTTTAGCATGTTACTCTGCCTGCAGAAAAATGTCAAATATGTATGTGATACTAAAAAAACGGATACCTTCTGCAGTTGCCTGAAAAAACTATGGCGGGCAAAAATATGATTTACTATTACAACTATCATGCTTTAACATTTAGTTTTGAGATTTGTTTCCAACAAATGTATTTGGTTTGACTCATGGCACACAATATATTATTAACTGTTAAGATCTAAATACCACTTCCACAAATATGCATTTGCTGAACTTAACACATCACATCTAGTTTTTATAAAAAAAATAATTACACTCTCACCATTAAAAGTGTTTTTATTAAGTAAACATTTCGATTTTATCGGGATGAAATTAAACCTGGGGCAGAGCCTGGGGTCGGGGTGTATTTTATTAAAGAAAACAAACGCACATTTCTAACAATTCAAACGCTTGGTTGTGGGGTTGTGGTTTTAATTATTTGTGTTTTCAATGAGACGTATTTGTCCTAATAACAGCTCCGTATATAAACAACATTTTATTTTTTCAGATTTTTTTAACGTTTTTTTAACATAAACAACGAAAATGAAAAATATACCGCGTACAAAGAATTACACGAGGCTACTATTAGTTTAATGAGAAATGATCAATCATACGCAAGGAAACAATACGAGTGGACCCCACTGAATAATCCCGATGCGATCATAAAGCAGAGATCCTTCAGGGGGAGGGGGAGGGGGTGATGGCGAGGAGGGGAGAGGGAGAGGGAAAGAGGGAGAGAGAGCGATATTTGGAAGATCCCGGGTTCAAATCCCGCTTCAGGCAGAAGTTTTTTAGCTTCTAATCTGGATTCAATTCCATTACTTCTTGGCTTAGGAATAAGTAAACGGTGACTTTGGAGCCGTCCTAGCAACGAAGCACTCAATAAATTCAAAGTTGTTCTGAATCGG
Source organism: Isoperla grammatica (assembly GCA_945910005.1). Lineage (NCBI taxonomy): Eukaryota > Metazoa > Arthropoda > Insecta > Plecoptera > Perlodidae > Isoperla > Isoperla grammatica. The sequence goes on along the minus strand of OX246741.1, from coordinate 22,067,947 downwards.
CCTTGTTGATTCTGGCATTTGTCCGCAGGTGTTCGCACTGTCCAATCACTGATTCATATGTTTCGTATTTGAAATATCGATCTTTGATTGGTTATCGCTCACTCGTCGATGGTGTTCGAAGCCTACAGGGTTGGTTAAGTCACTTTAAATTAAAGTCCCCCACTGCAAATCAGTTTAATTACTGAGTGGGTAGACTCTAAATGTGAATTTATTTCATTTATTTATTTGATTTGGCAGAATACAAAATACAAAATACAAAATACAGAATACAGAATGCAAAATAGAGAATACAAAATACAAAATACAAAATAAAAATACAACATACAACATACAAGATACAAAATACATGTTCTAAGTTAATATTAGGTAAAAATATACTTGTGACAGAGTATGGGGGAAAGGGGGGGGGGGGAGAATGAGATATTGAGAGTCCGGCTAGAGAGGGGAGTAGTAGGCAGCAATTAGTGTGTTCTCCGTGGCGTGGAGCCAACGCGGTTACCGCGGCGACAAATGGTTCGGAACGTGTCCGGAGCCGCGGTATATACATACATACGTACGTACACACAAATCGTCCGGCATTGTTAGGGCGGGGCTGGGGAAAGGTCTCGACCAGGGCAGCGCGTTGGTACCAGGGTAGTAGGAGACATGAAGAGGACACATTACTGTCCGTAGGTGATTCTCGATACTTGACGCCTCTGTCATTGCAATCTGCCAATCACACTGTATTAGAGACGACGAAGGGTGATAGATGAAAACGAGGAAGCCTTATGCGGGATTTGAACCCGTGGCGTGTGGACCTGCGCTCCAACTCATAAGAGGAGAATTACCGAAAGATCACACTGCTTTCTTGATAAGACAATAAGGACGATAGAACAGTTTGAACTTTGATTGGTAGTATGATCTGAATAATGAGAATAAAAGAGTCGGTTTGTTGACAAATGAAAAATAAGCTAAGATAAGAGGGGGGGGGGGGGGGGAGGGGGCAGTTATCGGGTTAGCATGGGGAACGAAATGACACAAGTTTGATGGGTTGACAAATGAAAACGTTAGCTATAAATCTACCTGAGAACAGGACGTACTTGCGGAGGCGATGGAGAACTCAAAGGTCATTCTAATAAAATAACTATCAGAGTTTAGACAGGAGATAAGTTAGATGGTCAGTTTTGCAAGCAATGTATCTTGACAAATGAAAACAGTTGGGCGCCTTCTTAGTAATGGACAACGTGGGTCAAACTAACAATCTGGGAGTTTCAAATCAGAATAAGTAAATTGTGACATGTTTACTTTGATACAAGGTACTCAAACACACTGAGGAGATAACTCATAGATGCACGGGTCAAACCAATATCTGTAATTGTGATCTTGGAGATATTATACAGCTCTGTTGGTGATTTGTCTGCTAGGTACTGAAACTAGCTAGCGACACAATACAAGACTACGTGGCACATGGGAGAGGTCATTCTGAACTTATAAACGATACAATTGTGAATTAACATCACCGTAGTCTTTGAAGTTGACCCAAAGTAAAACAAATAAATGTGTATACTTGTTGTGTTGAATGTGTAAGTCTACCCACTCAGTTAACTGATTTTCAGTGGGGTGCATCTATAGTTGCTATGAAAAGCTCAAAAGTAAAAAAAACAAAAAACAAACCGGGAATCGATCCCTGGACCCTGGAAGTAGGAATGAATCCAATATAGAGACCAAGTGGCGACACAAAACGTAACATCTCATTTTTACGAAATAGTCGAGTCCAACTTGAAAATCAAGTCAATTAGGGATAATTTATTACCTTGGGTTGGATACCAGGAAATTCATAACCCAGCGGGCGTGACTAATGAGATTTGTGCACTCTAAAAAGCGGAAAACTCGTGAACGAAAAAGAGTTCAAGAAAGGGGTAGTGTAGTTGTAGTAGATAAGGATCTGAGTTCGGTATGAGCCTAGTTACGTTGAGACACAGAGTAGGGTGAATATATGAGAGAGAGAGAGAGAGAGAGAGAGAGAGAGAGAGAGAGAGAGAGAGAGTACACATCACACGTCCGTCAGTCGTGTCATCAAGGACAGTTACCAGAGATCCAATATCAGGCTCGCAGAAGGACGAAGTTGGTTGGTTGGTTATCCACGTGGCAGTGCAGCGGAATGATCAGGATAACAGAAGTCACATGTAGGTCGTACAGTGACAAGTGTTATTCACAGCAGTTACCATAATGTCAATACCAGCCTGTTTACTCTGGTTGACAGTTGACACGTCGAAACAGCTACCGGGGAGGATATGGCAATAAAACGTACGGGGTGAAGAAGACCTAACAACCAAGTAGCAAGAACCTCGATATTTGGTTACGAAGAGTAGGATTAGCTGAGCTGAAACTGAAAACAGATGTGCGGACTAGACAGAACGGGTCACGTACGTATCCCATGTGAGGGAAGGGCGAGGAACTGTCAAAAGAGTCGACCAAAACACAGGGGGGGATCTATTTGTTTCAATATTAGCTACTGAAGAAGACAATACGAACACGTTATCCATTTCATTCTATAGCTAGATGATAATACTGTTTGCAAACCATACGACAGAAGATACAGGTTATAGGAGAACATATTGACTATTCCTACCAGTATACATTATTTTGAAAGTGTTGGGGGTATGGTAAATAGACTTGAGTTGAGTATCATGCCTATCTCACGAGTATTATTGATGTATTGTGTTTAGTTGAGCATCAATATACTCCCTAACAGCATTAAATGGCAGAAAGGATATCACATAAGGCATAATCATAAGGTTTATAAGTCTAAGGTTGGAATTCATAGTCGGCCCCTACACCTAGGCGTAGGGGCCGACTATGAATTCCAACCAAAGTGTGGCAATATTGCATTTATCATCGAATAGTGTCACGAAGCCTCATAAATCATTGATGAATATATTGTTTTGAGAGGGTAATTCTAAAATCTAATGAGAAATACATAGAACTACATTTCCTCGATAGTTAATATTTTGCTCTAAAATTAAGACATAGTTAAAGTCTAAACTAACTTAATTAAAATTATCTGAATTAATATTTGGACAAAAACGTAAATCTTGTATTCATAAGCTGTGGAATCTGCTATTTTGAAGAGTTACATTAAATTGAACTTAATTAAACTAAACTAAATGTAGACTTTCATGAAAAATTACGCCCAGTCAGTATTATTATTATTATGGTGACGTAACTAATCATCTTATCAGCAAACATTACCGCTCGTCTCGCTGACGATAAGAATGTGTTGACGCAGCCGCCCAACACTTTCTTGGCCGCATTTCAACCCACTACATAGCCCAGCCCATCATTTGGCTTACTACCCAGATCCTATATGACGCATGGCTTGGCCGAATGTATATATTTCAGACTCCTTCCCATAACAGCGAGCAACATAAATAATGTGAAACGTCTTGGTAGGCCTATTAAATGAATTAAATTATGACTATCTTTATTCCGTGAATGCCGGCCAAATTTGTCTGTCACCGAGTTTATAGAGGACAGCTGGAAAGATTGCTCCAACGGAGCGCATGATTTGTTTTGTTAATAAACTTTACAATTCTTTGAGAGTGGAGCTTTTATGATACCGAAACATTGTACGAGAACAATATAAAGAACTGAGAACGAGCTTGAATCCGGATTTTAATTTTTTCAATTCTCTTTCTGTCGCAGTTTTTGGCGACTAAAACAATGGCTGTACAATAAACTTGAATGGGGTGTTGTTTGTTTCATTTCTTGTTATTGAAAATAAATTAGGGAAGTGAAGAAATGTGTTATTCCTTCCAACCCGCTACGCCATTGATATGATTGTCACGAGAATCGCTCGCATCTTGTGATATTTGTAAGGTGCCCAATTTAGAACTTTAACAGTTAGAAGAGTAACAGTAAGTAAGCAAACTAAAATGTCCTTCTTTGTATAACTGAATGGTAATAAAATAAATAAAGAATTAGCTTTGCTTCATTTTAAAGGGCGATTACTGCCAGAGAAATTATGCCGACACCTTTTGTGATCCCAGCAGAACGAGTGCCAACACTATATAACTGAGTGATTTGTGAGTATAAAATGTCTACGTTCTTCAAATACCAAAACTTAAATCAATGTCTAGTTGTTTTGTCTGTGAAATATTGCATGTGGCTAACACAATGAGTACAATACAGACTGTAAAAATGTGTCAACCACATGTGTAGTAATTTGTACAAAAACACAAGAAGACTAATTCCTATTTCCGGTGATTAAGTTTTACAACTTCTTTGAATTCAAGTCCAAACATTTCGTTGAAGGATGTCCGGGCTTCGCGCATCTCGTCTACGCCCAAAAGATGGATTAGCCGTGATGAACGTAAAACGTTAATTGGTTCTAAAGCAAAACTATAAAAAAAGAAACAAACCATATTTCCGGTTCCTATATTAAGACAAGGTACCCTGAACATTCACATTCGACTGGGTTTAATTTTGGATTTTGGAATATTAGTATTGGGCCAATACATACTTAATATGTTGTTTTTACCCATCACCTAAGATGACAAAAGACAAAGCTCAATTACATTCTCAGACCAAACCTTATGTAAATGAATTTATAATTTAACGTAGAACTTAAGTGGCTGTGATTCTTTGTATATTGTTTATCATGCCATATGTAGGCCTAAATAATGCTCATAATCAATTACGTTATATAATGCTCCCAAAAAGAGTACAAAATATTAAATTTAACATTCAATGAAAGGAATGAGTAGTTAAAATGTTAGTTTTTAGAGCATTGTTGTACGTAAATGCGTTGAGCTATGGTTGAAACGCAGATACCGCCTTAGATGAAGCATTAATAACCCATGATACGGAAATGTATCTCAACCTTCATGTCAGCGTCGTTTAAAACAACAACAATTAGGTTACCGAAGGAAATAAAATGCCTGTCGCACCGTTTGAAGTAATCCTCTCCCACACAAGTGAGTGTGTGGGCCAACTGACCACCACTATAGTAACCACGCCGCCATCCGGCCATGTTTGTAAGTACTTAGTAGTGTCCCACGAAGGGTGGGAACAATGACAGCTACAAGCATTCTGTACGGTAACACTGTTGGGAACTAATCTCTGGATGGCGCCATGTTAGTAAGTAGTGTCCCACGAAGGGTGGGAACAATGACAGTATCAAGCATTCTGTACGGTGACACTGTTGGGAACTAATCTCTGGATGGCGCCATGTTAGTAAGTAGTGTCCCACGAAGGGTGGGAACAATGACAGTATCAAGCATTCTGTACGGTGACACTGTTGGGAACTAATCTCTGGATGGCGCCATGTTTGTAAGTAGTGTCCCACGAAGGGTGGGAACAACGACAGTATCAAGCATTCTGTACGGTGACACTGTTGGGAACTAATCTCTGGATGGCGCCATGTTTGTAAGTAGTGTCCCACGAAGGGTGGGAACAACGACAGTATCAAGCATTCTGTACGGTGACACTGTTGGGAACTAATCTCTGGATGGCGCCATGTTTGTAAGTAGTGTCCCACGAAGGGTGGGAACAACGACAGTATCAAGCATTCTGTACGGTGACACTGTTGGGAACTAATCTCTGGATGGCGCCATGTTTGTAAGTAGTGTCCCACGAAGGGTGGGAACAATGACAGCTACAAGCATTCTGTACGGTGACACTGTTAGGAACCAATCTCTGAATGGCGCCATGTTTGTGGGGGAAAAACAAAGGGTAACATCGGCTTTAAATTCTTGGTATTATACTTGTAAATATATATTTATTATTTGGTATTATTGGTATTATAGAAGTCTGCGGCATTCAGAAAAGTGAGAATTTTAGGTTTCTAGTTCGCATCTTTAAAACAACTTTAAAATCAAAATTTTGAGTAGATACCGCAACAAGATATTATCATGGTCTACAGATAACGAAACAAAATGTATGTTTTAGTACTAGGAAAACGCTCTGTTTGACGCGTTGATAAGCGAGCGCGTCCATATCTATACGAACGTTCTGGCGAAAAGATCTCAAAGCTAATAAAAACAACAATTAACAACAATTCAAGAATGTGCATTTCAAAATTTTTTCTACTTTCCATAGCTATTATACTTCCCGATATTGTTGAATGCAGTGCAAGTGCAATTTGCGTTGCTAAGAATTTTCGTTGTCATTCTGTCAAGTGTTTTCGAGGCGGTCCGCCACCGTTACTAACAGTTATTGAGTGTAACTTTGTAACTTTTCGAACGATTTTGCCTCAAAACTATACACCTTCAATCCACATCGAGGCTTGTGGATGGTCAAAATTTCAAGTTGATCGGACTTTCCGTTCGACCGCTATCGACAGACATAAAAACAAAACAAAAAACAAACACCATGAAGTGCCATAAGAGTCTAGTACACAAAAAAAAAAAAAAAAAAACAGAACGAAGTGCCATAAGAGTCTCGTAGGGACGCTTGCTTCGCTCGCTTAATTACTTTTGGATTAAATCCGATTGAGATATTATAGTATTATCGGATTTAATCCTAACGTAAAGAGTTTAGACAATATTTTGTTTTGTTATCTGTGGACTATGATAATACGGCAGCGGTACCTATACTATACACACAATTTCGAATATTCAAGAGACTTTACAGATACGAACATAAACCTTACGCTTTTTGAGCCCTGGCTGCCGCAGACTCTTAGATGGAAACATATAAAGTGAGTGGAATAGAAACACACGAGACATTTCAACTCGATGCAAACCACCCTTCCTCCAGGGTATCTTGTTTCTAAGTAAACTTACAACAAACTTGGGTCTGAGCGCTCGCAGCGACTGCTTCATGTACTACAGCTGCGACCCTAGCGGTCGAGTGGCGTATCACAGACCGCAACGTACTTGACCGTCCACGCCAGGAATTTCCATATCACTAAAACTGAGAGGTCAAAGGAAGGACTCATGTTTTATACGGTCAGGAATCTTGGGGGTTGCAATATGAGGCAACGAGGGTTCGATTACTGCCGATCTGTTTACACCCTAGAGATAATGTTTATGTTTTGAACCACAACCACACGCCAGGATGAGAGTGTGTTTAGTCGGCGGTAGATGAGCGTACATGGGCTCACCCGCTTCGTCACAAGTCACGTGAAACACAACACAAGAGATATGCCGAGAGAACTTGTGAACGCATCGCAGATTAATCGATATAATTTGAAAAAGTTTCCCAATTTCAATGATATTTTGTATTTTCAATAAACAGTTCATTTTTAAAAACTAACTATACTAATTGGTAAATTTAAGACATTATCTGTTACATTTAAATCACTTTCATAGCATAACTCAAATTCGACACATAATTTAAAAGGTGATATGTTTGGATAATCTTAGGCAAGGTATACTTGGCCCAAGATTACCTTACATATGCTTTCGTTACAGGCGAGTCACTCATAGCCAATCAGCGAACCGCCCGAGACACACCCGCGCAAATACCGATCACTGATTGGCTGTGAGATCATGTGTAAGATAGTCCTGGGACAACTATAGTACGTATTTAACCATTCGATTTGAAGTGCTGTATAATAAACACATATTGTTCAAACATGAAAAGGTAACCAGCACAGATTCCCTCCAAATTCCTTCCAAATTCCAAACTGATAACTCCAATCTCTCCGTGATCTACCCTCATTCACTATCTCGAAAAATATATGTTGTCAGTCTTTTCTCAAGAATTCTTCCCAATCCCATCTGTTCAAAACATCTCAGAAATCCATTTCTTACTTTACTATGACACATATATTACACCTCAGTTACTTCGCAAAGTTGGCTCCATTTTCACTCATCTTTCTAAGGATGTATTCCCATTGCTCTGTGGTGCATCTTACCAGCAACATGATCTCCCTCTGCAGTAAGCCATCACCAGTGCTGTACATTTAGTTAATAATGTAAGTAAACACCTTGGCCAGTGTAAATGTGCCCACTTAAGTGTTCAACGCATCCCCAAGACCCCAACTTACAACCTAAGACGCCGCGAGACATAATATCAAAATGCAAAACGATGTCACATGATATGGCAAAGAAGTTAGCTAGTGGTTAGACTCGACTGCAGCCATGACACTCGAGTGCTCTGGACTGTCCAGGGAGCGACGTGTGTTACTGTGTTGTGTTGTGTTGTGAGGTAAGTAAGTGTAGAGTTACTCATTTGCACGTCTTAGTTCACAGACTAGACCAGAGGGAGTTGGGAGATTACTTTAGGATGTGTTGCCCAAGGATCGTCCACAGACTCAAGCCAAGAAGATCAGAACCACTGAGTTGGTAGAGATGTTGCTGGACACCTTTCACACCTGAAATCAGAAATATGTATTGGAACAAAGCAATCATTCATACAAAAAGAGCACCAAATTATATATTTTGATTTTTTGTTTTTGTTAGGCCGAGATCGGGTGTTCCGCAGGCTACATGAACATAAAAGTCAACAACTAACCAAACTTCTTCTGCAATACATGTATTACATGTACACAATATAGAACAAAGCAACATTCATAAGAAACAGTACTTAATTCACAAGAGGATTACATGTTTTTATTTTTTTGTTTTTTGTTTTTGTCAGACCCAATTTGGTGTTCCGCAGGGTCCGTGAACGTGCAGCCTTAATGTTCTTAGTTTTGAAACAAGTCAACTACTCTGCAATACTGTACAACAATGCATCATTGTAAAGTCGTCAACAAGTGTATCCACTGTATGTCATCACGCAGAACCGGAAATGAAGTTATTGCAAACCCTCCGAGGATATCGATATGTTTCATGTCTCAGTAAACAGGAAGAAAACTGCGATGTTTATACACGCGTGGGAACCGGTCGGCTTCTTGATCTGAACCAAAACATCTAGCAGAGTGTGACGCATCCCAAACAAGTATTAATACGCAGAACGCGGGGTGAATGCGATGCGCGTACGAGGGCGCGTGGAGAGAATCTCATAACGGAACATGTGAGCCGTGGTTTGGTTTGTCTGTATTCAGGGCGGACCGGCCATTGTCGCGCCGTTTGCATGGAGAGGTTCGCGGGTAGTTGACCACAACTTCTGCAGGCTCCTTAGCTGCAGAATTTACAGCATTGTAGAATGCTATTTCATTAGGATTAAAATATTTATAGTTTTTTAATATCTCTAGAATCTGAGTCAGAATCTGACGAATCACTCATTGTTAACAGCAAGTTGCAGCCACAGGTGACAGCTAAATGATTTTAACACGGATACTATACACGTAGCAAGAAACATTGACAACAGTCCGGGTATTCAGACACGATCGCCAACCTCAAGGCAAGAAATGACCAAGTGACATGTACTTGGTCTGTTATTGACTTGAGAGAGATTTTCAAGGCCTTGTAAAATATGGGCTGGGTCTTACACTTGGGTGTTTCTTGCATTAATATGATGCGCCTATGTATGTACAATAACTTGGCGGGCTTAACTCAGTTTGTCAGAAAATGTCACTTAGGCACTTATTGACTTGAGCTATTCAATTGACCAATTCAGCTCTGCTTTAATATTAATTTTGTCGCCACCGGAATACATACATGATCTTTTTAGGGGCGTTACACCAACTATCAATACATGAAACAATACAAGTAATTGCTTTAGTATGCGATACATGAAAATGTGTTTGTGGCATCGCACTATGTTGAAGCGCACCGATCTAACCCACCATCGGATGATAGATAATCTACCTGCTGCCTTCACTTGATTGGCTTGTCCAAAGCAAACCCTCCAAGAAACAATGTAAGGAATTACTATTTCTATAGATATAACAAACATTGGTGATATGAGCACAGAGTAACTTTGAAATTTATTCCTCCAAATGTTGTCAGTGGAACGAGTACAAGAAAATGGAATAGTCCACCCTCAGCCTTCGAGATAAGTAGACATCTTGAGTCACGGCTTCTCGGAGCTATTTTCCATTAGGTCAAAAGTTCAACGCCGCAGTTCCCTACAAGAAGAGCCGTCTTAGGTTGGAATTCATAGTCGGCCCCTACACCTAGGGGCACCCATTGTTGCTATGGATTTGTTTTGTTTATGGGAAATAACATGGAAACAATTGTTACCTTAGCAACAATGGGCGCCCCTAGGTGTAGGGGCCGACTATGAATTCCAACCTTAGTATGCTTAGTATGCTGCGGGGCTCGGCGGCCCGAACACTAAATATTATAGCTAAACGGTGCGTCGTGAGGCGGGGACGAGGGCCTAAGCCCCAATAAGGGGATGGACGGCTTCGGGGGGAATTAAGATGGCTGTGGATCGTGTACGCTAACTAGTGAGGCGCTGCCCGTATTGGGGGAACAGTTTTACCCTCTTGGGATGTCATTGAAGGTTTCTCAAAGAGTAAGAACAGTTTGAAATTAGAGTATTTGTAAACAAATTGTGAAAATAACGTGTATGACTTCTAAATGAACCAAAAAACGTGATATACATTTAGAATATACCCTTACTGTTGTAGAGACTTAATAAACGTGTATGTCACTTATTCTGAGAAAGTATGCAGTATTTTCAAACGACACAAAGCTTCAAACCAGATTTGAACACCATAAAACATTTGCGTTGCTCACTTGTTTCTCAAGAATTTAGAGAATAAGTTGAAGAAATTATAAGTATACGTACGTGCTTATATTAGTTTTATAATAAATTTACATTTATGGACTGTTTCCAGTTAAAATGTCGTTGCAAATATGTTTTTTTTTCTTTTCGATTTCGTTTTCATTACATGCTATTTTTTAATCACTCCAATACCCTGTATGTTTTGGTTATAAACTAGACAAAACTAAATATAAAACTACTAGCAGACAATTTGAATTGAGATTATGACTAATTGAGTATTTGCACTTGCTCTGATAGTCATACGGTCTTGAACTTAGAGATGGGATAGCGGTTTCTCCAAACTGATCATAATTCTGCAACACACTACACAGTAAAATAAAATGTAATACACGTAAATGTCGACTTCAACTTAATGACAGAAAAATACATGGAAGGAAATACAGCGATAACATACCTAATGATTTCGCTTCAATTGGGGGACGGATACAGATATAAACTTTCCCCCATCACATATATCTCTGACGAGGGTCCAATTTTATCGCAGCTAATTGAAAAACAAGACGTCAATGGTATAGCATAGCATTTTCTTTTCCCAAAGCCAGCGCTGCAGCATCCATCCCTCCCTGGGGTTGTATCGTCTTTATCCCTCGTAAGGAGCTTACTAACGATGCAAGATTTGCCTCCGTGCGCGCACAAACAAAATGTCGAGCCAGCAGAATGACAAGACTGAAAGACTTGCCGACCAACCGACAGGGGTTTTAGGTTTACCAACAGATCAATTTGGATAAGTTAATTAGGTGTCATGTTTTCCGGTATAAAGGAATCGCATTAAGGGATTTAACTCGAGGGAAAATCCTTGGGTCTGACATCATCGAATTGAGTAACATTCGTTTTAATCCGTGGGAAATTAATGTAGAGAGATAATCTTCTGTGTGCTGAGGGGGGGGGGGGGGGGGGGGGGTGAAGCCCGGGCGAACATTTTCCTGGGGGAAGAGAAACCAACATCGTGAATCAAAAACTCGCTCTGACGTCTTTATAAAATTAGCAAATATATATAACGTAATAGACTATATTGATTCTGAAATGGAAATGTAAAATTTATGAAATAATGGAATTGTGTTTAATTTTCTATTACTTTGCAATATGAGTGTTCTCAATTGATTGTTTTACTCTCTATATTTTAATTGGTGTGACTGTAGTTTTGGATTAAAAATATGCATATGAAATATGAGAATAAATATTAATTAAAGAAATCAATAAACCCGTTTACCCTCATCTCGTCCACGAACCATTTAAAATATTATTGTTATAGTGGTTTCTTCGTTTTCATATATTCATGGCGTGTTGAAGATTTAGTACAATTAATTGTGTAAAACATTACAGCTTCTCAGGCTCACTCTTACTAGTATTTGATATTGAAAGCTGTCACGTACAGACTGGATACGGATTTTTCTCTTCTTTGGACGTAGCAGGTTTCATTTAAGTTTCACTTATTTGTTATGTTACCACCACTCTGACGATGAATGCAGGGATGAAAACGAAAGGCAGTAGTAACAAGATTTCAGTACATAGAAATAGGGCTCAAACCACGCGATGATACCGTTGTTTCCATTACTAACACCGTGCTGACTCTATCGTCAACCACATAATGACTGACACTGTTGGCATCTTGGGGATGAGCGGTGAAATAGTCAGAGCACAACTATATGCTGGACGTTTATCTGTCACTAGACCAGCACCTTCACCAACATGCCCACACGCACACAGCTGTCCTCGCTTGACCCGGCACCTCCACCAACATGCCCACACGCACACAGCTGTCCTCCCTTGACCCGGCACCTCCACCAACATGCCCACACGCACACAGCTGTCCTCCCTTGACCCGGCACCTCCACCAACATGCCCACACGCACACAGCTGTCCTCCCTTGACCCGGCACCTCCACCAACATGCCCACACGCACACAGCTGTCCTCCCTTGACCCGGCACCTCCACCAACATGCCCACACGCACACAGCTGTCCTTCCTAGACCTGGCACCTCCACCAACATGCCCACACGCACACAGCTGTCCTCCCTTGACCCGGCACCTCCACCAACATGCCCACACGCACACAGCTGTCATCCCTTGACCCGGCACCTCCACCAACATGCCCACACGCACACAGCTGTACTCCCTTGACCCGGCACCTCCACCAACATGCCCACACGCACACAGCTGTCCTCCCTTGGCCCGGCACCTCCACCAACATGCCCACACGCACACAGCTTTCCTCCCTTGGCCCGGCACCTCCACCAACATGCCCACACGCACACAGCTGTCCTCCCTTGGCCCGGCACCTCCACCAACATGTCCACACGCACACAGCTGTCCTCTCTTGACCCGGCACCTCCACCAACATGCTCTGACGCACACGTACACACTCTCCCTCTAACATCTAGTAAACCGTTTGAAACATAGGTGTGAAGTGACCAATATGGGTTTCTCAAAGATGACACGCGAGACTCAAACTCAGGATGTCAGCGATTCAATACCGGTTATCATATAAATCTTGATTAGTTCTTTTTAATGCGTAACCCTCAGTTACAAAATGAATAATAGGATTAAGCCCTTTGCCTTACGTCTTGAACATTCCTTTCAAACTATCCAAATCAAATACCCAATCGTACCAAGTTTAGCCACCACCAGCTGGTGAGCACCCTACTGCAAAGAGTCCTGCGATAAAAAGTTGTAGAGTTATTCTGAAAAGTTTAATCAATGTCACATTCTATTTCTGCGGCTGTATCCATAAAAATGACCTAGTTGTCTTGGCAAAGCTACCTTAGCAAGATAGACAAAACACGCATCTACCAGGACTTGTAACGAAACATTTTACTATCTTTGAAGTTTTTGAATCTCTTTGAAGTGTAGGCCGGGCCGAGCGAGTGAAACATAGTGCCAGAGCCCATGACCTCACAAATCTTGCTCTTGCTCCGTCGAGGGCCCTCTTGGCTGTAACGAGATTATCAGTGAATAACACGGGCGATAGCCGACACGTGAGGCGGGTTTATAAACACGTGTCAATTATTGATGGACGTCAGATTCACAGCCGGGGTGCGCGATTGGTTCCTGCGAGTGCGTTTGAACGCGGAGAGAGAGCCAATGTATTAGGTCGCTGTCCAACAGCTGTTTTGAGTGGCCATGAGGATCCACATACTGGAGTTACATTCAATACGGATACCAGTTTCTCCGGCAGCAAAGCGTGATAAGTTAAGGGTGATAAGAGCGCGATTGGTTCCTGCGAGTGCGTTTGAACGCGGAGAGAGAGCCAATGTATTGGGCCGCTGTCCAACAGCTGTTTTGAGTGGCCATGAGAATCCACATACTGGAGTTAGATTCAATAAGGATACCAGTTTATCCGGTAGCAAAGCGTGATAAGTTAGAGCGTGATAAGAGCGAGGTTCCTGCGAGTGCGTTTGAGAGAGAGCCAATGTATTAGGGCGCTGTCCAACAGCTGTTTTGAGTGGCCATGAGAATACACATACTGGAGTTACATTCAATAAGGATACCAGTTCTCCAGTAGCAAAGCGTGATAAGATGGAGCGTGATAAGTTAGAGCGTGATAAGAGCGCAATTGGTTCCTGCGAGTGTGTTTGAACGCGGAGAGAGAGCCAATGTATTAGGGCGCTGTCCAACAGCTGTTTTGAGTGGCCATGAGAATACACATACTGGAGTTACATTCAATAAGGATACCAGTTCTCCAGTAGCAAAGCGTGATAAGATGGAGCGTGATAAGTTAGAGCGTGATAAGAGCGCGATTGGTTCCAGCGAGTGTGTTTGAAAGCGGAGAGAGAGCCAATGTATTAGGTCGCTGTCCAACAGCTGTTTTGAGTGGCCATGAGGATCCACATACTGGAGTTACATTTAATAAGGATACCAGTTCTCCGGTAGCAAAGCGTGATAAGTTAAGTATTTATGTTCGTATTTTTAAAACACAACTTTTAAAATAGAAATTGTTACTAGATAGCGCAGTTAGATATTGTCAAGGAATACAGATAACTAAAAAAAGAATATGCAAAATTCATTACATTAGGATAAAATCTGATAATTGCATTAATATCTCAATTATCTGATTGTTGCATAATATTCTGTTTAGTTATCTGTGGAATTGTCTTGATAATATCTAGCTGCTCTATCTAACCTCAAATTTGATATAAAAGTTTGTTTTCAAGTAAAATACGAACAGAAAACCTTAAATTTCTGTCTTCTAAAGCTGCTATCGAATGCTTTAAAATTGTCAAATATTAGCCAAAATATTTCATTGCCCAGTGAATATTCTTTTCTTTCTTATGCATGTTTGTTAGTTACAATACATACTTCCTGTTTTTATATGTACTTGTTTAATTGTAAAATGTATATTGATAAAAAAAAGAACGTTTACAAAATAATATTAACTGGAACAAAAACATTCGCAAGAAAGAGCACTAAATTTTCTAGGGCATGACATATTTGTACTTTCTGAAAATTTTAAACGGTCAAAAATCGAGGGTCCCGGACTCCGTACGTATAGGGTATAGGTGGACTGGACAAACAACCTTAAACTACTAATGTGTGTTGATCAATGTACATTGTACAGTTCTGGGAGACGTAACCTGAAGGCTGAATTACGTCGTCAGAAGAGATAACGGTCATCAAATTACTGAGATATATCGCACTGCTTCTCCCCCCCCCCCTCCCCACCCCCCACCCCAATAACAAAACAAATAGTTCATACATTCATACTTCTAACACTGTAATGCATATATGTTTACTCTATTGATCTTAATACAATGATGGTAGATTATTTGCAGTATGGAGGTGGCTACCTCCATACGTATTCATGGATAATTGTTGTATTTTAATATTGTTACTAAACTAATAAGAATTGGGGCATAATTGCATACAAAGATAAATTATTTACACTTACAGATGTAGTGTTTGCTGATTGTATGTAATCTACTCACTTCCATTTGATTTGCATTTTATTTCATTTTCACATATCAGTTAACACAAAAAATGAATGGTATTTGGTGTTTAAATTACGTTTCAAGTAAATACACTACTTAGGATATTATTAAAAAGTAGAATAGAATAGGGCTATGGAGTAAATCGTCCCCAAGTGAAAACACAGCATCCTATCAGTAAAGCATTGAAACCGAGGGGTAAGATACCAAAAATTATCCTCCTCCTTCTTCTTAGTGATGTACGAAACGATCTAACAGTCTTTACAATTCGTCTTCATTGTCACAGCCACTGTTTCAATCAACATTGCGTAAACCAGAGGTCTCCTATCTCCCACCAACACCCAACACGCATCACAGCCCTGTCAAAACAGAGCGAGACGCGTTCACAGCCACCTAGAAATTAATTCTTTCCTCGTCCCCCACAAATCTCTCTCCACTCCAAAAGAGGAAGACTAGACAAGCTCGGATAATGAAATAAATCCAGATTGACGTCTCGTTTGTGTAGCTAGCTACAGACAGCTACACCCTCTTCTGTGATTCACCGGCTTGATAACCTAATTAAGTGGCATGTCTTAGCAGGGGACACAGCGTAATTAGAGGACACGATGTATCATTAGGTGATTGACAATAAGTATACACGGTGTGCTGTGCTATGAGTATACCCACTAAGCCTTCCTGTAGCTCAGATAAAACCCCGTTACGGTGGTCCTCCCATGTTATGATGATACAAGGCACAGCACACCTATACCAGCTTAGCATAACGGAAGATGACTGATGCCCGTTTTAAGGATTTGTATTAAACTCAAATTTGTCGGATTTTTCTGGAATTATCTTTTGTAAGGAGAATTATTAAATAACCCACTATTCTAGTTAATACCGACGATAAATTAATGTACTAGCCGGTATTAGAGTGAGCGTATACGAATACACTCAGAAATATGTGGTCGTATTAAGGCGGCCGTATCCGGTTCATTGTTGTATGGGAGCGCCCAATAGTAACTTAACACTAACGAATGTGTACATAAATAGCAGCATTTTACTAAGTAGATCTACCTATGGCTAACTGAATATACAATTTGGAAAGTTCAGGATTTTAGGATGTAAAAGTATCGAATCAAATTAATTTAACCATTTAGTCATAACTCAGTAAATGAATGGCCACTAATTTTTTACACATGGGTTTTGAATAAGAGAATTAAAGGTATCTAGAATGCGGACTTTTAAAATAAAATAATATAATATGTAAAATGTTCGTGGAAACAGTTGCAAAATTATATCAGCCTGAATATTTTAGAACACGTTAATTTACAACATGGCAATGTTGAATGGCGTTCTCCAAAGGGCTACACTGAGTGCGCACTGGTGCGCCAATTGCATTGTTGTGAATTATTGTTTTGAGATATGTACAAAACACACATTTGTGCATGAAGAACTTGCTTCTGTATTCTGCTTCACGGGGCATCAATACGACTCACATATAACAATATGAAGTCTTAGATCCGCATTCATAGTCGATTCATTGTATACCGTAGCACATGGTTGCTACTTGCTAGGGATTTTGATTTATATTAAAAGTAGCAAGAAAAAAACAATTAATAATAAAATCTTTGATTTCTAATAGGCTAGGGGTGTATTATGAATACGGGCCTAAGCCCGGCTGTGTAGCCCATATGAGGTCCTAGCTATACAAACGAATGCATGTGAAAGCTTCTGATTGGTTACCGTAGCGGACACAAGTTATAGCGGTTCAGAAAGAGTAAACAAGCCCGTGATGAGTATTTCTAATTAAACAATGAGTTACGAACAATACAGAAGGCGTAAACGACTTCCCTGGAGATCCAACTATCCCTAATACACGCACGATCCCAGCCGACGATAAGCAGCGCGTTTAGCATGAATTATGACGTCATTAATCAGCGATCCTTGTATCGTTATGAGTCGAGACGAGACAAACAAACTTTTGGAAATAATTGTTTCTAAAACAAAGAGGCTACCGTTCCCCACGCGTTGCCGCCCAACTGGCCGCCGGCCTAATCCACTGGCGTTGCGTGGAATGGAATCAGAATACAATAAAACATTAGTGGGCGTGGTCTCACAGCTGGCTAAGCAATCAACGGACTTAGATTAGGGGTGTCAAAGATGAGGATCTGCGCTCAGTTAGGTTTCAGGATCATCATTTGAAATATTGTTGTAATACTGGGTTGGATCTTGATTGTAGCTATCAGCTGTCCCATTGGGCTGAGGCGTCGGCTACGTCAGAGGTGCTTTAACCCGGACAAGTGGGGGCTATTGAAACAAGAGTAGCCGGCATTGAAGTGCTGTGACGTATATTATTATTATTATTGTTGTTTATCATCAACGACTGGACCCATGCAGAATACACACACGTCATGCTATTCTGGTGACGGGAGTAGAGCAAGAGAGTATATAGATAGTCGCTATTAAGACGGAGGGGAGGGGAGAATTACCGTATTTTCATCATATCTCATGAATATCTCATGAATATCTTAATACTAGAGATGCAAACGATAATCGATGTCATCGTTCGATATTCGATATTCAGTAATATTTCGATAATCGATAATAAAAATATTATTGAATAATTTGTTTTCTGAAAAAGCGTATAGGCCTATTCGTAATGCATTATTTCGTTCTTCTGGGAACTTTGTAGTTTTGAAATACTAAAAAATACCGCTAAAATATGCAACCGTGGTCGCGGGTCTCATGTGTGATTACTCTGAGCAACAGTCATATTATTTTGGATTATCGATAATTGTTATTTTATCATTTTGAATCCTTATTTTTTAGTGTAACGAAACAATATGATTACGAATTCTATCTTTTTCGATGAAGAAAGTGAAAATTCAGGCCAATGTGGTTTTGTAAGCACCACATCGGCCTACTTTATGATGTTGCTTATATATTATCATCAATAGTGTTGGTTTTTTGTGTTGTGTTCATTTGTCATTAATTTTATTTGCATAATTTACCCAAATAAAAAACCACAATTTTAACTACACGAATTGTATGTTATTTTTGATGTAACGAAACAATTTTATTATGAATTAACCCGTTTTCAATGTCATAAAGTGTTCTTGAAATATGATTAAAGCCTGTGATTTCGGGCGGTTCTGATGTAAGCTACCACCGCAGTTTATGAACTAATTTCTCAATAACTAATAACTATATTACTATTATTAATTACTACATGATTTAGCGCCCCCGTGGTTTGCAATGTAATGCTCTAGTCTGTGTGTTATTAGTCTTTCGCATTCAAAGCTGCTAATATATACACACGGGAACTGAGGGGAGTAAATACATATTTAAAAACGTATTTACTTTAGATACGATGAAAATTGTTGCGTTATCCCTTGGAGTGTTAACATCACTTCACGGTATTTTGATCCTGGAGGAAATGAGGGACTTACTGGCCGCCGCATACACACACATACACAACGCTCTAAAACAAACAGTTTAGTTATAAACGAGGCCGCCAGCAGCAGCGTCGTACAACCCAGTCAACCTATCAATGCCCCCTCAGCCCTGACGCTCGGCCGCCCCAAATTGAAATGAGCCCGTGTAGAGGGCCCAGCTTGCTCTAAAGACAAACACACGCGAAGCGAAGCGAATCAAATAGCCAGCCACAAAACTCGCGCTGCCAAATTAGTAACGAAATGTTGTCCGGTACGATCGCGGACAAGAGAAATGCATCATTTGTGAACCATCGGCCTCTGTAAGCAATAAAATGATCGACTACTGAAAAGATCAATGCACCGATAGGACCGAATGATAATATAAATTTACAAACATGAAGAAATCTTTTACAGATTCGCCTAACCGAGCGCATAACGATGTTGTAAGGTTTAGACACATCTGATGAGACACTGTTAAAACTTAAAAATATAATCACATATGGAACCCGAATTCTAGTTCCAGTATTTTGGCGGTATCTTTGAGTGTTTTAATAATGCAATTAGGCCTGAGAAGAACGAAATAATACATTTTGAAAATGCTTTTTTCTAGAAAGCAACCCATTCGATAGTATTTTTATTATCTATTATCGAAATTTTATCGATAAGTAAAGTAGAACATTTTTTTAAAGATTTACAAACTGATTTTTATGGTTTTTGTTTTACAATTCAATTTGAAATATTTCTAAAATGTATTCATGTACAGTTGCCGACATCAGTAAATCCAGGGTAGGATATAGAACACCTCTTTACTCTAACAACCATCTTCACCACTCTCCTGCACGCACCCTATTATTATTGGCACTACCTAATAAACGCAATAAATAGTAAACACACCTTTGTGAGAAATAACGATTAGTAACCATTTCGAATGAACAATGAGTGTACAGATGAGTTGTTAGAGTGAATATTTGTCCTCTCCTTTATGTCTCATACCGTAACTTTTGTTCGTTGAAACATTTCGGTTATGTAACGTTGCTCCCTAAACCAGAAAACTCATTTCTCCAGAGGCTAAAGAAGTTTCACAAAATGTCTTTGGCATGTGTCAACACATTGTTACTTTGATATCTTTACAATGTACTTATAATATACAGAAGCCTAAATTACACAGTTGTCTATTCCGCTGTCATGGCTATAGAGAGATACATGTCTAACAGAAGCTCTTATAATTATGCGCGTGTTCTCCGGCTCAACCCAGCATTGGTGACGTAGCTTGACGTGTTTTCAACATACCGGTCTCCAAGCATGGGGCAAGAGTAGATGAGTAGGTTTGACTCGCAGTCGGGGAAAGCTCACTTTAAAATATGATCGTTACATATAGTCTCGTCAAACTAACTTGCGAGATGTTGTCGTCACGGATTATGTAATAGTGAAGTGACGCACGTGACAACTACCAACATAAGTCTAGTTGCATCCCGTTCTCATGCCACTGAGGTGTTTTAGTGATAATATCGCCCGCATGTTGTCTGACGTGGTGGGGTCGCATTCCATTCACGGTTGGTGCAGTCAATGCAGTGGACAATAACCATGCAGGTGTCGGGAAATCTCGAGGTGAATACCGTTGAAATAGGCCGTGTGGAGCGACCGTCTCTTCTCAGAATTTTAGGGGACACCTTGCTTCTTACGGCGTCGCCAGTATAACAGTAGCGTATACGTCTCATATCTTCGCAGTGATGGTTAGAGTTCAGTATGGGATATATGAAGATGGACAATAGTTCACCGGCATTATCAAGCCTATATTCAATTCTGGAACGAATTATAACAATAATTAACCCAACCATCCTAATCGACCACGACCGCTCAACAAGTAGCTTAAAACTTCGTTAAGGGGAATGGGTAGTAAAACCGCCCAAAATTAATGCTTTTTTAAATTATATCATGAGAACGCTTCCAAATATTGAAAAAGTAATTCTGGTTCTGTCTT
Organism: Isoperla grammatica; assembly: GCA_945910005.1. Lineage (NCBI taxonomy): Eukaryota > Metazoa > Arthropoda > Insecta > Plecoptera > Perlodidae > Isoperla > Isoperla grammatica. Next base: position 22,047,026 of record OX246741.1, on the reverse strand, counting down.
TGGTTTTGTATCAGCTACACAATGCTACACTTTATTTATAATTTAATAATTAATAATTACCAAAAAAATAAAATAACGATCGCACAAAATATTTTATTTTTTACTTTTTAAACCCATTGTGTAGCTGATACAAAACTTAAGGCAGGATCAGAATCACTTTTTCAATATTTGGAAGCGTTCTCATGGTATAATAAAAAACATTACTTTTGCGCGGTTTTAATACCCAGTCCCGTTAATTATCAGCCAAGTACAGTAAACATAGTATTTGCAGGTAATTGTAGAAAAAATTGTTATCAATAATGTATTATGTGAAAACAATACCAATGACAATCGTTGAAATTATTGGAATGAGTTATGTTTATATAAACATCACAATGAAGTACTTTTAATTTAAATATTATAAAAAGTACATTATATTGTTCAGTTGTTTTATTACTTTAGTTCATGTGGTTGCATACTGTGGAAATGAAACCAAATAAAGTCAATACATAAACAATTAATTCTGTAATAGTTGTTGGCATGTGGTATGTAGTAAAGAAGACATGCCGGTAGGCCTAGACGCGCATTGATATGGGTTGTCAGGTTGCAACAAGTACTCGACCACGTCTTCCGCTATCTAACACGTGATTGGTCCCAGGTCGTGGAGGTCCTGAGTAGATTAGATCCAGGAGGAGTGGACTGTTTTAGGCGTGTTTACAATTGTAATAAGGGCCGCATGGAAATGGTGCGTAATGTGTTCACGAGGGCAGAGTAGAGTGGGCCCTGATAATTGCGTGATTGACAAAGGAATGTGTTGCTAAGAAGATTGGACACGACAACGACAACAGGCTGAAATGAGTGTCGGTATATAAAGTACAACTTGCCTCAAACTAGGGCCTACGATAAAGCTAAATCCAATAGTTCCAACTTAAATTTATCATCTCCCGTTAGACTTGAGATTGTCTTAGTTTGACGCTCTCCTGCTGCTCCTGCTGCTCCTGCTGCTCCTGCTGCTCCTGTTGCTCCTGCTGCTCCTGCTGCTCCTGCTGCTCCTGCTGCTCCTGCTACTCCTGCTGCTCCTGCTGCTCCTGCTACTCCTGCTGCTCCTGTTGCTCCTGCTGCTCCTGCTACTCCTGCTGCTCCTGCTGCTCCTGTTGCTCCTGCTGCTCCTGCTACTCCTGCTGCTCCTGCTGCTCCTGTTGCTCCTGCTGCTCCCGTCCATCGCTGTGTGACCACGTCTCACCCCCGAGACAACCTGACAATCATATCGTATTTATACATTTATAATCAGGGAAATTTGTTATGCTGGGCGGTGGTCACATAACTAGCGAATGGAGCTTTTAAATAATTATGTCAAACTTAAAATATCTTTTCTTTAGTGTTCACCACTACAACATACACTTGAAAGGTGGCTCGTTGGTCCAGTGGCTAGCATCCCTGCTTCCCTGCAGAAAGTCCTGGGTTCAAATCCCGCTTCAGGCAGAAGTTTTTTAACTTCTAATGTGGATTAAATTCCATTACTTCTTGGCTTAGGAATAAGTAAACGGTGACTTTAGAGCCCTCCTAGCAACGAAGCACTCAATGAATTCAAAATTGTTCTGAATCAGCCTTGTTGATTCTGGCATTTGTCCGCAGGTGTTCGCACTGTCCAATCACTGTTTCATTTGTTTCGTATTTGAAATATCGATCTTTGATTGGTTATCGCTCACTCGTCGATGGTGTTCGAAGCCTGCAGGGTTGGTTTAGTCACTTTAAATTAAAGTCCCCCACTGCAAATCAGTTTAGTTACTGAGTGGGTAGACTCTAAATGTGAATTTATTTTATTTTATTTAAACAGGTCCATGAATGATGATAGTTTATTACCGTATACTGGAAACCTGGCAATGCCCAACAGCTGGTGTGACTAACGACTAATGGCTAATTAGTGGGTATATTCCTGCTTCCAGTGTAGCAGGTCCAGGGTTTCATGCCCGGTTCAGGCTGGAGTTTTTTACTTTGGAATTTGACTTTAACCTACCTATATGATACTAGTGTATATATGTAAACGGTGACTTTAAAGCCATCATAGTAACGAAGCACATAATAAATTGTATACATGTCCCTCACTGAAAATCAGTTCTTGTAACTGAGTTAATGTAGTCACAAATACTACTTTATTTTTTCTTATTTTCTAAGTGAATACGAATGTGAATGAATGTGGGAAAGAACGCTGGAATCTGTTGAGTTTCGTTGAGACAGTGTGTATGAAAGGGGCGGTAGACAAGGATTTGAGGTCGGTATGAGACAGTTACGTTGGGGCTTGTCTTCACCTTGGATTGAGCAGATGGAATAGGTTCTGAGAGAAGGGCGGGACAAATATGACATCAGGCAGTGAATCATACCACCAAACACGATCAGTCAGAGGTGGCGAAAGTCCAATCTGTGAGGAACCAGTGGACGTGGGTTCGAATCCCACGTAAGAAATCCGTGATTCCAATTTTCCTCCTGGAGTAATTGTTTCCTTACTTGTTAGTGTTCGTTACTTGTTTTATGTACACTGTTCTATCGAAATTACTTCACAAATGAAAACAATTAATACACAAATATTGGGTAGGATGATTGCTTCATTCAGGGACATCTTTTCTTTATGGACCAATGATTTTTCTACCATTTTTGTTCCATATACTGGTTTTTCTGTGTTTCATATTGTGCTTTATATTATATATATATATACAGATTTGTTTCATTCTGCTATATTATATATCTTTTTTAATAAATTAAAATTAGTTTCAGCAAAGAAACACCCGTGGGAGGGTAACTCCTTCAGTTTAACATTCACAATTTCGGTCATTTGATTATCTATAAAAATAAAAAATGAAATGTTAATGCGAAACTAGTTGAATGGGTATTGTGAACTATCTAGTAAACATCTGTTGGCTGTCTGTCCATCACTGAAAATCAGATCTGGTAGCTGATTGGGAAAACAATAAATGTGGTCTTTACCATAGTAAATAGTGACAAAGTCGCCAGCATGAGCCTAACTGTGCGAAAGAGTCACTAGATGCCACCCACGCTCAACTGTGAGTCCTGTGTTGACACAGTATAGTGACAGACTGTGAGAGTGAGTCACTAATACCACCCACGCTCAACTGTGAGTCCTGTGTTGACACAGTATAGTGACAGACTGTGAGAGTGAGTCACTAATACCACCCACGCTCAACTGTGAGTCCTGTGTTGACACAGTATAGTGACAGACTGTGAGAGTGAGTCTCTAATACCACCCACGCTCAACTGTGACTTCTGTGAGTCCTGTGTTGACACAGTATAGTGACAGACTGTGAGAGTGAGCCACTAATACCACCCACGCTCAACTGTGAGTCCTGTGTTGACACAGTATAGTGACAGACTGTGAGAGTGAGTCACTAATACCACCCACGCTCAACTGTGACTTCTGTGAGTTCTGTGTTGACACAGTATAGTGACAGACTGTGAGAGTGAGTCACTAATACCACCCACGCTCAGCTGTGACTTCTGTGAGTCCTGTGTTGACACAGTATAGTGACAGACTGTGAGAGTGAGTCTCTAATACCACCCACGCTCAGCTGTGACTTCTGTGAGTTCTGTGTTGACACAGTATAGTGACAGACTGTGAGAGTGAGTCACTAATACCACCCACGCTCAGCTGTGACTTCTGTGAGTTCTGTGTTGACACAGTATAGTGACAGACTGTGAGAGTGAGTCACTAATACCACCCACGCTCAACTGTGAGTACTGTGAGTCCTGTGTTGACACAGTATAGTGACAGACTGTGAGAGTGAGTCACTAATACCACCCACGCTCAACTGTGACTACTGTGAGTCCTGTGTTGACACAGTATAGTGACAGACTGTGAGAGTGAGTCACTAATACCACCCACGCTCAACTGTGACTACTGTGAGTCCTGTGTTGACACAGTATAGTGACAGACTGTGAGAGTGAGTCACTAATACCACCCACGCTCAACTGTGACTACTGTGAGTCCTGTGTTTATACAGTATAGTGACAGACTGTGAGAGTGAGTCACTAATACCACCCACGCTCAACTGTGACTACTGTGAGTCCTGTGTTGACACAGTATAGTGACAGACTGTGAGAGTGAGTCACTAATACCACCCACGCTCAACTGTGACTACTGTGCTGACACAGTATAGTGACAGACTGTGAGAGTGAGTCACTAATACCACCCACGCTCAACTGTGAGTACTGTGAGTCCTGTGTTGACACAGTATAGTGACAGACTGTGAGAGTGAGTCACTAATACCACCCACGCTCAACTGTGACTACTGTGAAGAGCCTCACACAACTACGGGCAGCAATTACCTTGAGACCATTATGAAGCAGTGGAAATAAGGGCGTCACCTGAAAACAACGAACGCAAGGCTCGACGAATCAATTAGTTATCAGCCGACACCGGCTACACTAACAGACCCGCATTGTCTGCACGTCAATCACAGGCAGCTCCTTTGCATGCATACGACGCAGAGCAGGCATTGTCCGCGCCAGCTGCCTACAGGTGCGCACACGTGCTGCGCACTCGACGCTGTTGTCACTTTGTTGAAGCGCTTTTATTGTTTATATTATCTGACAAATTTCTTTTCTTATAATAATAACAACTTTTAATGGTTTCTGCAGCCATAGCTGTTGCCGTAAGACACAGAATAACAAACAATTTATATCAAAACGAAAATAGAAACCAATTACACTTATACTTAACACTTATTACAAAATACAATTTATATATAAACTAAACAAAATTAAGAATACAAATGGTGCCTAAAGATGAAAATAGACCATCGCAATACGGCCAGAACAAATATTTGTATTAAATTGCTTAATTTATTTATTTTCTTGTTGGAGATTAGTCTATAGTACGTAAATTAAAGCTTAAATTTATACTAGTGATAGTGAATACAAATAATAACAGCAATAATACACAGCAATAAAGATAAGCGAACACATAGGAGGTGCATTCCAAACCACGCTATGGAATGAACAGGTATATCTATATACAATCTAAAGTTAGGTTTTTGTTCAGTTCGTTAGGTGGTAGGGTTAAACTCATGTAGCGAGTATTGTATATTTCGGTTCTAGAGTGTATAACCACAGATAACGGTGGTATATTTATTTATTTATTTTGTTGTAATTAAGGCCAGTGTAGGGCACAATGCCCTCTTTAGCCTGATCAGTGATGATTGATGAATGATAATGAGGAAAGGAGGAGGGGAAGCCTGGTACCGGCACGTAGCCTACTCCTGTCGAAAAGTACTAATGGGACCATCAGCTTTACGTCCCATCCAAAAGAACGGTGTAACTTTGACCAGTCATATAAGATCCTCCACTAACCTGGACTGCCGAGCAGTTGACGAGAAGAACGAAGCTGTTACACAAGCTTTCGAACCCTCCAATCTGCTCTAACCAACGGTAACTAGTGTTTTAGAGGCGAGTGGTCACCAATCCACCTCCGGACCTAGCCCAAGGTTGCTTAACTTCGGTGTTCGTATGGGAACCGGCTAAGCGACCGCGGCTAAACCGTTAACGGTGGTATAACTATTGCATTAGTCCACAGTTGTGTTCAAATATTGTGCTATGGGCGTGCAATAAGTTTTGGGAAACAAATTTTAATGCTCTACCTACATATTACATAATGATATTGTAATACTGGATATACCCTGTATTAGAATATGTGGTTAATAATTTGTATCGTGTGTATTTCTAGTTGCGTTGAAAGGTAAGACGGGAGGCCTCTGGCGAAAATAATGACCTAAATCAATATATTATGAGTGACCTATACCGAAAGCTAGCGACTTTCATACACACTAGCAGAAGTGCCGTAAAGTCGTTACAGTTGCAATTGCAATACACTATACAGATTATTCCAGCTAAGTTATGGCGGCACTATATGAAACATTATGTTAAAAGACGGGAAATCAATCGTGTTGTCTTATCGATTCTAAGTTTATTCAACAAGTGGTCACACTTATGTTGCGATGTATTATTATTCTTTTTTCGGCTTTTTTATGATTTAATTTGGAGATTTGTCGTTTAAAATCATGGCTACATTTTTAAATTTCTCTATTATATTCAGTCATAAATCTCGTTTGAACATAATAAAAGTACCCCAGTCTGCCCCAGCCACTGGCTGGGATATTGTTCAACCTTGATAAAAATAATACTTTACTGGCTGAGCCAGTAAAGTATTATTTTTATCAAGGTGAAACCAACAATAAATTTACAAGTTCATCAATTAACGCTGGGAAACCGTTCTTCATACAATTACAACGTTATTATTATTACATCATCATTACACGGCAACATTATTTTTTACCTCGTCTCTAAAATAACACGAAAGAAAATTCGTTTCAACCAGAATTGTTCGAACATGTATACAGCCCCAAGTAATTATTATTATAGCCAGGGAAACGAGTCGTGAAATGGTTTATTTTCAATTATTTACCGAAAGGCTTTCAAAAAAGCATTGTTCTTCTGCATTCACATTTTGATAACATATTCTGACCATCTACTTTTATCATAATGTAGCAATTAACACTGGGCTTATAATTGCTAAGGGAACTCCGTGGTTATGAAGTGATCCGATCCGGAAGCCGCCATTTTCGTGCTTTGGTTCGGGCGGCTGTCTGTGTTTACATTGCCCAGTGACAGCTGTCTTCACAGAACCAAAATGGCCGCCAAAGTCAAATACCGGAAACGAGCATCGCAAGCGCTCTGTACCCTAATGTTGCAGTCCGTAACAAATAGTTACTACAGTAAGGGTAGTTACAGGGTGGGGTACAGACAGTTAGAGTGAGGCTAGTTACAGTCAGGGTAGTTACAGGGTGGGGTACAGACAGTTACAGTAAGGGTAGTTACATGATGCGGTGCAGACAGTTACAGTAAGGGTAGTTCCATGATGCGGTGCAGACAGTTACAGTAAGGGTAGTTACATGATGCGGTGCAGACAGTTACAGTAAGGGTAGTTACATGATGCGGTGCAGACAGTTACAGTAAGGGTAGTTACATGATGCGGTGCAGACAGTTACAGTAAGGGTAGTTCCATGATGCGGTGCAGACAGTTACAGTAAGGGTAGTTACAGGGTGCGGTGCAGACAGTTACAGTAAGGGTAGTTACATGATGCGGTGCAGACAGTTACAGTAAGGGTAGTTCCATGATGCGGTGCAGACAGTTACAGTAAGGGTAGTTCCATGATGCGGTGCAGACAGTTACAGTAAGGGTAGTTCCATGATGCGGTGCAGACAGTTACAGTAAGGGTAGTTACATGATGCGGTGCAGACAGTTACAGTAAGGGTAGTTCCATGATGCGGTGCAGACAGTTACAGTAAGGGTAGTTACAGGATGCGGTGCAGACAGTTACAGTAAGGGTAGTTACAGGGTGCGGTGCAGACAGTTACAGTAAGGGTAGTTACATGATGCGGTGCAGACAGTTACAGTAAGGGTAGTTCCATGATGCGGTGCAGACAGTTACAGTAAGGGTAGTTCCATGATGCGGTGCAGACAGTTACAGTAAGGGTAGTTACAGGGTGCGGTGCAGACAGTTACAGTAAGGGTAGTTACATGATGCGGTGCAGACAGTTACAGTAAGGGTAGTTCCATGATGCGGTGCAGACAGTTACAGTAAGGGTAGTTACATGGTGCGGTGCAGACAGTTACAGTAAGGGTAGTTCCATGATGCGGTGCAGACAGTTACAGTAAGGGTAGTTACATGATGCGGTGCAGACAGTTACAGTAAGGGTAGTTACATGATGCGGTGCAGACAGTTACAGTAAGGGTAGTTACATGATGCGGTGCAGACAGTTACAGTAAGGGTAGTTCCATGATGCGGTGCAGACAGTTACAGTAAGGGTAGTTACATGATGCGGTGCAGACAGTTACAGTAAGGGTAGTTCCATGATGCGGTGCAGACAGTTACAGTAAGGGTAGTTACATGATGCGGTGCAGACAGTTACAGTAAGGGTAGTTCCATGATGCGGTGCAGACAGTTACAGTAAGGGTAGTTCCATGATGCGGTGCAGACAGTTACAGTAAGGGTAGTTACATGATGCGGTGCAGACAGTTACAGTAAGGGTAGTTCCATGATGCGGTGCAGACAGTTACAGTAAGGGTAGTTCCATGATGCGGTGCAGACAGTTACAGTAAGGGTAGTTACATGATGCGGTGCAGACAGTTACAGTAAGGGTAGTTCCATGATGCGGTGCAGACAGTTACAGTAAGGGTAGTTCCATGATGCGGTGCAGACAGTTACAGTAAGGGTAGTTCCATGATGCGGTGCAGACAGTTACAGTAAGGGTAGTTCCATGATGCGGTGCAGACAGTTACAGTAAGGGTAGTTACATGATGCGGTGCAGACAGTTACAGTAAGGGTAGTTCCATGATGCGGTGCAGACAGTTACAGTAAGGGTAGTTACATGATGCGGTGCAGACAGTTACAGTAAGGGTAGTTCCATGATGCGGTGCAGACAGTTACAGTAAGGGTAGTTCCATGATGCGGTGCAGACAGTTACAGTAAGGGTAGTTACATGATGCGGTGCAGACAGTTACAGTAAGGGTAGTTCCATGATGCGGTGCAGACAGTTACAGTAAGGGTAGTTACATGATGCGGTGCAGACAGTTACAGTAAGGGTAGTTCCATGATGCGGTGCAGACAGTTACAGTAAGGGTAGTTCCATGATGCGGTGCAGACAGTTACAGTAAGGGTAGTTACATGATGCGGTGCAGACAGTTACAGTAAGGGTAGTTACATGATGCGGTGCAGACAGTTACAGTAAGGGTAGTTACAGGGTGCGGTGCAGACAGTTACAGTAAGGGTAGTTCCATGATGCGGTGCAGACAGTTACAGTAAGGGTAGTTACAGGGTGCGGTGCAGACAGTTACAGTAAGGGTAGTTACAGGGTGCGGTGCAGACAGTTACAGTAAGGGTAGTTACAGGGTGGGGTGCAGACAGTTACAGTAAGGGTAGTTACAGGGTGCGGTGCAGACAGTTACAGTAAGGGTAGTTACATGATGCGGTGCAGACAGTTACAGTAAGGGTAGTTACAGGGTGCGGTGCAGACAGTTACAGTAAGGGTAGTTACAGGGTGGGGTGCAGACAGTTACAGTAAGGGTAGTTACAGGGTGCGGTGCAGACAGTTACAGTAAGGGTAGTTACATGATGCGGTGCAGACAGTTACAGTAAGGGTAGTTCCATGATGCGGTGCAGACAGTTACAGTAAGGGTAGTTACATGATGCGGTGCAGACAGTTACAGTAAGGGTAGTTACAGGGTGCGGTGCAGACAGTTACAGTAAGGGTAGTTCCATGATGCGGTGCAGACAGTTACAGTAAGGGTAGTTCCATGATGCGGTGCAGACAGTTACAGTAAGGGTAGTTACATGATGCGGTGCAGACAGTTACAGTAAGGGTAGTTCCATGATGCGGTGCAGACAGTTACAGTAAGGGTAGTTCCATGATGCGGTGCAGACAGTTACAGTAAGGGTAGTTACATGATGCGGTGCAGACAGTTACAGTAAGGGTAGTTCCATGATGCGGTGCAGACAGTTACAGTAAGGGTAGTTCCATGATGCGGTGCAGACAGTTACAGTAAGGGTAGTTCCATGATGCGGTGCAGACAGTTACAGTAAGGGTAGTTACATGATGCGGTGCAGACAGTTACAGTAAGGGTAGTTACAGGATGCGGTGCAGACAGTTACAGTAAGGGTAGTTACAGGATGCGGTGCAGACAGTTACAGTAAGGGTAGTTACAGGATGCGGTGCGGACAGTTACAGTAAGGGTAGTTTCAGAAGGGTAGTTACAGTAAGGGTAGTTACAGTAAGGGTAGTTACAGGGTGCGGTACGGACAGTTATACAGTGTAAAAGTATACTTACAATATAACCCAGGGAAATTATCCTTTGAAAGTGTTATCTGAAGAACACACCACAGAAGTTTTGTATCGCTCAGAAGTTTTTTTTTTGTATCGCAATAGAACCAAGAACAAACACCGTTAGAAAATTCTCACACACCAGTTGCGTTATATTGCAGCAGCATCCGCTCTTGTTATTTTTATGTATATGTCCAGTTAAAACACCTGGTTTTATCAATATCTTCATTATATCATTATGGACTGGTGTTATACACAGTATTCTCCGTAAGAGCATTCCTTAATATTTACGTTCTTAGGCCTATGTCGACATATTCAGGTTAGGGTTTGTGGACACAATAGCTTCCCTGGTTGTTGAAAATAAAATTTAATCGGACAATTATTATTCACCGTCCTTACTTTAATAACAACGTATGGTAATGTTTCAACTCTACCTCGGAGCATTTCGTTGAGTTTTAAATACAAATACACGGAAACAAACCAAAACAAGAAAAAACAACAAGCGATGTAAATACTTTTGCCCACACGGAAAAAACGTAGCCTATTCAAAAGAAAAATATGACAAAATATATGTAGGTATAGCCTATACAAAAAGTGTTTTTTTTGCTGCAGGCATAGTTTATTATTGATATAGGGACAATGAATTGGTTCCTACATTTTGTTTTAAACTTTGTGATCCACTCCGTTATATTTATAGTTACAATAGTACTGGATGTCACAGGTGCCGAGTTTTGATTTTCTTTGGGGGCTCACTCTACGATCAACAGTATATGCGTGGGTTGTCTGGGGTCTGGGGCGAAGCCCCAGCCGCCGGAGGCAAATGTTTTTGGGGGTATTATTGCCATCGAGATGGCCTTAGAAGCGATCTGAGGTATTATTTCGAAAGGGAAGATAAAAATACTTACTATTAAGATATTTTATTCTCGTATTTTAACCTTTCACCAACATTGTTTTATAGTTGTAATCTACTATGTAAATTAATTTTGTAATTGTCTATTACAAACACTTCCTGGCTAGGAATATATGTGTAAAATGATGCATTATTTATTAACGTTACGAGATCCTATAAATCTGTGGTCTGGCTAAACTAACGGTTTTGCAACCCACGCACTGATTGGGTGATTTTACAAAGAAGGGGTTGGACTTTTCAAGAAGTACAAGTTTCTTTACCCAAGTTGACATTGAACATCCTGCTCTGTCAGGTGAAATCCTATAATTATAGGCTCCTTCATAAGTGCACATAAGTGCTATTGACAGTTTTTCTCCGAAAATATCCTTAGAAATAATTTTTGCCACTGGGGACAGAGCGAAATGGACTGTCAAAGCACCAGGCACACCATCATTTAAAAAGAAAGAAGGCTCTCATATACAATACGGGACAAGGGAAAGAGACACAATTTGTCGATGTGAATCAATTCGAAGGGCCCTTTAGCAAAAAAACAAAACTGGTAGCTGTTTGAAGATGAACTCCTGTTAGCTCCTCAGGGGGGGCTGTGCCCCCCTGCGTTACAGCTGGGGGGGCTCGAGCCCCGTCGCCCCCCGTACTCGGCGCCTATGCTGGATGTTGTTTTGTAAGAACTGCAGACTTTACTTATGTTTGTATATCTAAAATGATTTACAAAATAATATAATATCATGCACTATTTTGGAATTATGCGAGGCTACATATAATAATATCGTCGATGGTGTCGGAGCCTACATGGTTGGTAGTCGCTTTAAATTAAAGTCCCCCAATGAAAATCAGTCTTGTTACTGAGTGATTTCACTCTACAAATACGAATTTATTTATTTTTATTTACTATAAAAACGATGCAAAATTAATTACGATTGGATAAAATTTAGACGGTTTCAATAATATCTCACACTGTCCAATTTGATCCGACCTTAATATAGATTTTGAATCCCTTTTTGGGGAATATCCGTAGATCTTGTCCCGCCCCGTATCATTCCAAAATGTTGATACTAAATGTAATTTTAAAGATTGTGTCGAGCACTAACTTTACTACTAGGATTTCCGAATAAAACCGTGTAAAACTTGTTTTCAACGACACCGACCAATCAGATTCTTTGAAGCGGGGTTCAAGTGTCTAAAAAATACACAAAATATTTGTAAGATACGTCATTTAAAAAAAAATGCTATTTATGAAAATGCACAAATAACTTCTTCCATTTTCCACGACATGCTTGATTATATGGGACCAAAAATAGAAGTGTGAGGCGCCCAAAATAAGAAGTAAAAATGCTTCTTAAACGCACAATAGTGGATTTCTTAAATGAACAGATAAATCACTAGTTTCATTCATTTAGAGAATGATGCATTTTATTATTTAATGGGCCCCCCCACGGTTTTATTTTTAGCTCCATATAACCAAGCATGTCGTGGAAAATGAAAATAATTATTTTTTTCCTTTTAAACGCATATTGTTAAATAGAATAAAATTATATAATTTCAAAATCTGTTTTTAATTTCTGAAAATAGGTTATTTGTAACTTACTTGTTGGTTTCAATATCCACGCTCCGTTGCTAGGATGTTACCCACCTCACACCCGCGTCCCCGCCCCATAGGTACGAGGGACTTGCCAGCTGGCGGGGAGTATATAGGCAGCAGCGTAACGCGAGAAGTGTAAGCAAACAGTTGACGCGCTGATTTGCTCAGGTGAAACCTGATGTGTTCGAAGCCGTACAGAAATGTCAACACACAACACAACCCTGGCGTGCACACAACTTGAGAAATGTATTTGTTTTTTCATTTCGGCTCGTCTATTTGTTTTCGTCAACGCTCATGGCGCCACTAAACAAATTATTCGAGATTTTTTTTGTGTGTGTTTGACGTAGACGAAATAATTTGGAAGTTGATATAAGCAGGATGTTGATGGGGTGAAATAAAAATATTTTAAGGGGAAAAAATTACCTTTCTCATTCGGTATATATGCATACTGTGTGTGAACCGACAACAAGAAAGTTAATTTATTTCCCAAACATAATACTTACATTCAGTTACATATATATATATATTATATTCACGTGTACGATAGAGATGGGTCAGCAATAAAAGAAACTCTAATTTGGGAGGTCGCCGGTTCGATACCGGTCACCGGCAATCCTGATTGAAAAGTTTTTCCAAGGTTTTCCTCGGTCACAAAGTGAGTGGTGGGATTGAGTCCCACTAACAGCCCTCGGACATTACTTGTCAATTATCCAAAATATTCGAGGTCCACGTAAAAGTGTATCCATTGTTTAGCACCGCAAAGCAGGGGTCCATACGAAAAATTATTAATCGTGAGGTGTGTCACACTGCAATAGTAATGAGGAATGTCAATAATACTAGATACTTTAATAATATAGATTATAAATATTTAAGAAATATACGAAAATTGCGAATAATTAATTCTTATCAAGAACTAAAAGGGAGTCGAATGCACCCTAGGTCAGTAAACGCATTTCGCTGTATAGCAAAGAAATAGGTAGAAAATGAAATAGATAAGGTTGTAGTTGTTTTCATGAATTTACTATTATATAGGCTGGTATTTTTAGATGAATGACACTTTTCTAATCTGGGTATTTTACTGTGTTCATGAAGAAGCCCCCTGATTGAGAAGAAATGTACCACCAAATGACAACCAAAGTTTGAATTGAATTTGAAAACAATTAGAAACCAAATACAGATTCAAGTTGAAAAACAGGGTAGACCTACAAGTTAGCGAAATACCAATAGACAATTAATTTGTACATGTGTTGGTCTTCAAAAGGAGCAGAGCACTGGGTGAGCCCACAGGTAGGACGGAGGGGGGGGGGGCACCCCCTCAAGACAGAGTAGAGTCAATACGGCTTCCGAAAAAGACAGGGACGATAACGAGCAAGTCCTCACGACACCCGCAAACCACTTAGTAGTCTCACAAACGACGGGTCTTGTTTTAAAACTCTTCGGACAGACAGACAGGCGGACGGAGGGAGCAGAGCGGCCACAAGTGCTTGCTTGGCTGCATGGCTGTTTGCACTGGTGCGAGGGTTGCTGGGCTCACTGCTCACTGTCGTACTCGCATACAGGAGCCACGGTCTGGGTAAATACCTACACAGGGAACTATTTTATGGGCTTTATATAATCTCAAAAGTTTATTTTCTCCTATTTAGCTGTTAGATAAGATTTCCAGGGCTTAAATTGTTGTTTCTTATCGCCACGAAGACATTTTAGTACAGAATAAATCAACTAACCAATTATTGTGTGCTTAAAAGAAGGACAAGAGAATCTGGTTTTGGCTACAAAGGATCCAAGTAATGTGTATTTTTGGTTATTGCAAATAGCAAACATCGTGTATGTTTTCTTTTTGTTCTAAGGCGTTACACTAATAGTCTATACTCAATATGATCGAAAATATTTGAATGTTGCATAATTAATTTTAAATTTGCTATTGTTCACCATGTACAGGATGTAGGAGGAACCTCTATCTACATTCTACATCACCAATCGTGTATCCTTACATCTATACTAAGCAATTGAGACCTTCAAATGTTTCTGCATGTTATTAATTCCAAACAACCGAGACCATGACCACTTAGCACAGCATTGGAATCAAACAATAATTACACTATCAAACCTAACCAGAGCCTCCCCACCCCAACCCCCTCCCTCAAAGTTTCAACAGCTTATTTAAACCCTTACATCTTCATATTCTAGTGGCTGTGTATCAAACTAATGGACTATTTACCTATCAACTTGTGCAAGACCGTCAACATTACACGATGCACTTTATGTCCTCCGACTCGAGTACTCTATTATTAGCTGGTCTCCTTGCTGTGATTCTCATTACTCAAAACGCTAATTACCTTAATAAGTGCCGCATCATGAAGTGTACCCACGCTTTACTTATACACGTTACATTCCAATAGATGTGACGATACGTATGACGGTGTAATTACTAGCCACACTAATTGAACAACATAACAGAGCTGAAGGAAAACTGTTTACCTTATCTTCGATCTCAATAGTTGATTTTAATAAAGCACTTAACTCGTAATAGGAAACAGTTACATAATGTAGAAGAGTGTCTATAGAATTAAAAGAAACGCGAGCGTTCAGTAGCAGAGCCCTGATTCTGAATGGGTGACGATACGTTTATCGCCGGTTTCAGTTGTTAGAAGGCAATGAGCCAATCACCGCGTCGTACCCATGTTCACTCAAACAAGTATTCTGCGGTCAACCTCTTGTGAACATACTTATTCGACTTACGTTGTAAAATATAAAGTGATTAATTTTAATTACACTCATCTATTTTTAAAGATCATTTAAATTTCGTAATTATTATTACTTGAACATTCCAAGAGTGCTCACGATTAGATTAGCTAAACGTTGAACAACTGCATTCTTCTGGTTTATTACACATCGTAATAAATCATAAATGCGAGGAAGCAGAATTCTTTACCTCAAATTGTACATTAAAACGTTAATTATGAACAATTACAAGCGATGATTGAAAGAACGGACATGACATATAACATGGCCTTGTGATGTTTAAGAAAACTGACAGCAATACGATATGAAAGATAGCATTGTTCACTTTTCAGCAATTTGCATTCATCTTGATTTCGAAAGAAAATTTGTATGATTGTTCAAAGATTGAATCTAGATTGAATATACCGGATTTTCACGTAATTAATTATTAAACGTAACGGTTTTTCGTAAACGGAATGCGAGCCCACAAGAGTTTGTTCCCCACACAGGGACCCAGGTCATGGTACCAGGCCATGAATGTACCAGGGCCCAGGCTAAACATGGTACCCGGGGCCCAGGCCATGTACCAGGGGGCCAGGCTAAACATGGTACCAGGGGGCCATGAATGTACCAGGGCCCAGGCTAAACATGGTATCAGGGGCCCAGGCCATGTATCAGGGCCCAGGCCATGTATCAGGGCCCAGGCCATGTATCAGGGCCCAGGCCATGTATCAGGGCCCAGGCCATGTATCAGGGCCCAGGCCATGTATCAGGGCCCAGGCTAAACATGGTACCAGGGGGCCAGGCCATGAATGTACCAGGGCCCAGGCTTAACATGGTATCAGGGGCCCAGGCTATACGTGGTATCAGGGGGCCAGGCCATGTACCAGGGCCCAGGCTATGCATGGTATCAGGGGCCCAGGCTATACATGGTATCAGGGGGCCAGGCCATGTACCAGGGCCAAGGCTAAACATGGTATCAGGGGCCCAGGCTTAACATGGTATCAGGGGCCCAGGCTTAACAAGGTACCAGGGGTCCAGCCCATGTACCAGGGCCCAGGCTTAATATGGTACCAGGGGGCCAGCCCATGTACCAGGGCCCAGGCTATGCATGGTATCAGGGGCCCAGGCTTGACAGGGTACCAGGGAGCCAGGCCATGTACCAGGGCCCAGGTGGGCAGCTGTGCAGGCACCACATTAACAGGGGTGTCACCGCAACATTGGCAAGTAAATATAAACATTCAAAGTGTGGCGGTCATAATAATATCAATTTACAACTGTCTTGCATGGGCGCTAACCGGTAGTGACCCCTCACTGTATGTGACGTCATAAGCAGCCATCTGGGATCCTAGGAGGGTATTCAACCCTTGGTTGAGCAGACACCGATACCATCTTGTTATAGTATTAATAATGGACCTCATTCTTCTAAAATCGTATAGCCAATTTAAATTAACAAACATTATCGAGTCACTAACCCCCTCGTCAAGGCCGTAAACAGCCGGGCTTAGGGAGGGGGGGGGGGGGATAATTGAGGTTTGATACCCCCCCCCCCCTCACAACACATACGACACTCCAAAGTTAAGTTTTGATTAAATATTGAATATAAATACATACATATTTTTACTTTTATACAACATTCCTATACGTATAATATATTGACATTTTTTGTTCGGCCGACCATTTAGAGAAACTAACAGCTGAAACTAACGGATCTGATCCTGATGACGTCAATGTTTGTGTTTGTGCACAAAAGCGATATTATTCATATAATATTGTTTGTTTCTTTCTATATGAACCAATTGTTTGTAAATATATTGTAAATACGATGCATCGTTAACTTTGTAGCATTCAGTACACAGGGGCATAATAGATAAGCAAGAGTTTGATATCTGATCCCGATGTTAATACTGATCACTGATCACTGATCACTGATCACTGATCACTGATTGCGTACACAGCTGTAGATGAGATATGCCACCGCGGTTAGGCCTAGCTGAGGTCATGGTGCGACCAAACTCAAAAACAGCAAACTTGTAAACCTTCATCTGCTCAAACATTCACGACAGTTATGTGACCATGTCCAGCTTCTTATGTGAACGGAGGTGATTATGTGGGCTATAATACTAAACGATGCAGCTGCCTTATACATTTTAACAGATAAATTAACCGGCTAGGAAATATTTAAGTGAAGTTTCGGCTATAAAAAGGTAATATTTATAGAAAGGCGAGTGGGTTGCAAGTGCCAAGCCTGGGCTATTAAACCAGGGTAGATCGCGGTGGCTTTCTTCTAGGAGAATAAATTTGGCTTAAGTTATTCGATCGAGGCTTATTTAAAAGGAAATCTCCTTCCCGCTGTGAAACAATTATCATTAGCTTTTATTTTGTTCATATTGAGTGCATTGAACGTTTATAGGACAACCACACCAACCTTCACGCTATAAAGTTAATAACCACCTTGCTATGTTGCATATACTGTACTGAGGTTACTTCAGTGCTATTTAGTTTCATTGTCGTCTTAAGCCCCAACGACAATTGTCTGTATCGGGATTGCAATCGCAGACCGGAAATCGTAAAACAGTTAACTTACATGGTTCTTCACAATAACATCGTAATGTCGTAATGATTTAATGATTTAGCATAACAAATGTGTGTACGATTGTGATCCAGATCCCGAATACACTCATGATGCCGACAATTGCGGCTGGGGCTTTATTTCGTACTCTTTGCCGATTAAGATTTTCTGTTCCATTGCACGTTGAAGATGTGTTGGGGCTGAATCTTTTTCGGCAAGGCTAGGTTTTTGATCCTTTTCTAGAGATTGAATTGTGAAATAAAACTTCTTTTGGTTTATTAAAAATCTCTCTCAATTCTAAATTCTAAACAATGCCGAAAGACAAACGCACTAATGGATTTTTCTCATAATCGAGATTCAGTTTCAAAATTTTCTTCGCGAAAATACATTTGAAGTTCTCCATGATTAATTAACCCCCCTTCCCCCCCCCCCCAACATTGCAACAAGTCATCAGGTTCAAATATAAGACCGTTATCTCTCCCTTTCCCCTCACAATTCATTCCAGAACAGAATCCTCCCTTCTAATCCTGAGGGAACTTCGAAACCGGAAATGGGATTTCCAACTACATCCTGCATCACGCGAGGCCACGTCTATTGCAACAGGTTTACTTCGTTTTGACTTAAGTTCCTCCGGGGGATCAAATAGAACAACATTAGGGGAGGTTTACACTCGTTTACTGCCTGGCTATAATGTCGTTGCCACAAATCCTACTTTTTGGATAAATTTACCCTTTCTTGTGCTATCCAGACTCCAGAGAGAGGATCAACATCAGCAGTGCCGCAGTTGATGACATTCAAAATTTAAAAAATTCAAACAAAAATCCAGAAACTGTTTTGGAGATTTTTACAAATGTTCCATTGTGTTTCAAACCTAATCCAGTTCAAAATGCACTTCTTATACAAGCCAAAAAAAAAAAACACTTCTCCTAATAAAAAGAATTGGTCCGCGAGAATTGGGTTTTAACTTTTGATCATAAATCATAAATTTTAATCTTGATTTAATCAAATTATTACTAAGTCTGGCTTCCGCTTAGTGAAGGCTAAAACTGAAGTCTTATTTGTCGAAAAGCTCTGAAAATTGCTGTAATTGTTCAAGTGTCTACTTTCTATTTATACGAAGGAAGGGGTGTTGCGATTTTTTTGCGCTGCTGTATTTACACGAAAATCTAAAATGGTTGTTATTACTTATTAAGTTATTACAATTGTTAGTAAGTAGACGGGGACAGTATTTAACATCATATTCCACAAGTTGTATTCTTGCTTTGTTTTGACATAACTCGTACGATTTGTCATTGGAAACGACCCCTACCTAGTTCCATCTTACAATAGCATACCAAGAACATTTTTTCTCCGATTATCTGTTTTTGAATGTGTGCAGGTATTGTGTGACGGATATCGCTGCACTATTGTTGCTCCGGAGTCCTCGAGTCACCCCCGGGTGGTCCTACTATAACACGCAGTAGCCGCACAATAACCACAACATGGCCACGTCATGGTCGTGTTTTGACTGCAAGGTAAACACAGTATCCACCACACCTCACGGCCTTTGTGTTGCGCTAGTTGAAGGAGATACAGTATAGTGGAGAACTATGTTACGACTCTGGGAATAGAAGCCACCAGCTCAGCTGAGATTCGAACCCAGGTCTCCCACTACCGGACGGTTACTCTAAACAATGAGCTGCAACGCCCGTCTGGACCCAGGGTGACTCTGCCAGTCGTAAGAGGATTCCTTCCCCCCACGTTGCCCTGCACTCCCTTGCTGGACTCCCCTTATGACGACCCCCGTGATGTATAATGGATCTGATTCGGAAGACTCAGCTGTCGAGTACGTCGTTAAACACCAAATAATCAAATCAAATAGAACCAAAGGGCTTTGCTAAGAATCGAACCCAGGTCTCGCACCTATACGGTCGGTTACTCTGACCACTGAGCTACACACGTGGTGTTGTACGATCCGTCTCGAAAACACATTGTGGACAATTGTCCACTAGTTCGCCACACGTGACGAATTTGATTTACACATGATTCTTCAAGATAAATGTCCTCTAGAATCTAACTAAATGGCGGTGGATCTAATATTACATACTAAGTTAGGTCGTTCCATCCCGTTCCACAATGTATAGCGCCATGTTGGTTGTAACTATTTTCAACAAACTCCCCAGCAACATTACAACATCCCCATCTGTGGCCTCCTTCAAATCTCGATTGAAATCCTTCCTTATTTCCCGCAGTTTTTACTCACTGCACGAATATTTCACTACCAACTAGCTCAAACTTTAGATTGAAAACATAAATAAAATTTTATAAATGGACTCAACAGATATATTTTCCACATTATATGTGCTCATTACTGTCTACTTTTGTACTGTATATTAACCCTGACATTGTAAATAGTAACTTCTGCATTGTATTTGTATTGTAACTTTTTGTATTGCAATTACTGAACCTTTCGGAATAGGTGTTCACATTCTAATTTTCATCTTATTATTATTTAGATATGATTAATTACTATCTAATTTTAAGCTTTTTTATGTAAAATATTGACAACTCCTATATATATACTATGTATATGTCCATTGGAAGCATACATACATACGACAGCAAAAGAGGGATAACTCGAATCAGGTTAACTTCTGCCTCGCACATCATCCCATCACTTGAAACATATGAGGGTTTGATCCACTGCCATATAGACTCTAGATACATTATTTGTTGTTTTACCGCGGAGTCCTCGGTTCGGTCAAACAGAAGCAAACTTGTAGACACAAAATGGGTTCTAATTCGCCATTGAGACAACCAAACTTTGAAGTTTACCGAGTACTTTAGGCTATGTTATTTGTGACGAAGACAACAAAGATAATAGGGGCATTAATGTCGATTGTGATGCCAATTATAATCACGTTATAGTAATATATATACTTTGTTATACTATAACAAAATATAAACATTTAGCCACCATCTGAAAACAGTATCAAAGCATCCTGTTTACACTTGCTGCTTATTGGACGATCTCTGCGACTTATCTAACACTGTCATTAAGTTAGGCTCAAATAATATGTGACGTCATTGTCACTATAGCTTCAACAACAACAATAACGTCATCATGAGGAAATGAGGGGAAGTGAGTCCTTGCCTTTAAACAATATTTATGAATTAATTAATTAATTAATTAACTAATGAAATTTATATTTATTTGCAATGAAATATA
Organism: Isoperla grammatica; assembly: GCA_945910005.1. Taxonomy (NCBI): domain Eukaryota; kingdom Metazoa; phylum Arthropoda; class Insecta; order Plecoptera; family Perlodidae; genus Isoperla; species Isoperla grammatica. The sequence goes on along the minus strand of OX246741.1, from coordinate 22,026,169 downwards.
CATTATTTTGTAGATACATATTTTAAAAAACAGTTGCAAAGAGCTTCCAATGTAGGTATAGTTTACTTACGCATTGGAAGCTTTACACACAATTGAAGCAAATTAAAAATAAATATGCATATTAGGTGAGAGAGTACAAGAACAGTCATAAAATATAGTTCAAACTAACCTAAAGTTCAAACTAACCTACAAAAGGAACCTAAAACAAGTGGGCAAAGAACACAATATCCTGAACCTTACCAAAGAAAGTAGTAATTTATGTTCTTGGTAGAAGATATTATGGCTTTAGAAATTCCAGTCTTCAAGACTTTTGAAAAGTATTGTTAAGTTTAGCTTCGAAGTATTGATGTTTTGTAATGTTGTTTACTGCGCTAGTCTTACGTACTGACATCATACCAGCCACTTTTCTGTAACGTGTGCTGTTGTTGCTTGGAATAAAACCTCATATGAAAATAAATTATGTATTTGGTGCACATACGATATTCATGAACCTCTTTACTGAGGTTCGTTGAACGAAGATCATATAAAACATGAAATCTAATCTACGTTGTCACTGAGGGAAATCTACACAACACACTCGAGTTTAAGTATTATATATGGTTTGTGGAAGTAGGTGAAGCTTTTACCTATAATATGACATGAGCATGGCTTTACTATTCTATTTCTACACGCATTTGTGTATTAACAAACATCCTAGCTACTTGGGGACAATAATGTATCTCAACAAATTCTGGCAGTGTAAAAACCAAATCAACTTTACTCGAAACAAATCTAAATAAAATGTATGCCATTCTATTCAACTAGTAACAACAAATTATAGTAGCACATAACACAGTTGAAAGCTTAAAATAAAACGTCGTCATAAAAACAATCTTACATTTCCTGATTCATGTTTCTAAGTTGGAACTATTCCTCAGACGGAAATAGCCCAAGTGAAGTAGGTTTCAGCCACAACCGATACGCTGCAGCTATATAACGGAACGGCATTGCTATAACTTTTATCTAGTAGGGAAGTTGAGTTCAAACGCCAAAAGTGTTTGGAATTCTTTCGCTGTAAATTCACACAGTCGTAAAAATACTTGTAAGCGAACCCGGTTTTTGGCAGAGATTGTCTCAGTTTATTGGAAATTATGTCACGTTGGGTGCAGTGGGTCAGTTGAGTTCACGCACGGCTTCATTCCTTTATCGGCCTCGGTGTGTCATATTGACGCAATGAGGGTAATCGATACGACGACGAGCGGGTTGTCAATGATACGATCACTTTTATGTGCAGGGTTCAACAAATTCTAGGCGACCACGTTTTTTATTCCGAAAAAAAAAACAATGTTTAAATGTACATTAATATATTTATATATATATATATATTACAATTGTGTCAAACATTCGTCATAATAATAACAACGCATGTGTATAACCTACGACCAGAATATAAAATATATCAACAACTTCACACGCAAATTTAGCTTCGGGCCTAGGTTAGGCCTAGTTCTTCAACCGTCACACGTTATTCGTCTTGCTCTCTCAGTCCTCGCAACCCTCTTTGGCTACTATAGGTGTAGTGTGGATCCCTGCTTATGTATTTACGCAATGCTTAATGCTGTGCTTCCAAAACCTTTACCCATGCATCGCTTCTATAACACAATACAAGTAATCACAAATAATTACAAATTATTTTTGTATCGTGAAATAAAATTGCAGCACATGAACCAAATTAGGACACGCAAACGGCAAGTGTATGTTGTATGTACAATGTACATCAGTAGGTCTGGCAGGCTACGGAGCGTGGAATGTGGACGCCAGAAATTGTTCCTGCAAACTGCAAGTGGCTCTAAGTCCCCCTAAAATGAAAAGAAATTAAATTATTAAAAACAAAATCAGATGGCCGTAACGTGTATGGGAGCCTTTTTACTTTGCGCCTCAGAAACTTGAGCGTAGTGCTACGACGCGCCAAGAGATGTCGTTGATGAGAGAGACCACTAACGCACTCTATCGTACACTTCGCGCGTTACGCTCCCCATATTAACCCACAGCATAGGCTGTCAAACATATGGTAGAAATCCCATCCCATTTCATGAAATGCTGTTTATCAATTTAATTGGATCATGCAGTTTAATTAAGTACGGAATTGAAATTGAACGTCAGTAATTAGATAGGCTCACAATTAAAATACAATTATGCATTAGTTTACATTTAATTACATAAATTAAAAGCAATAACGGTCAAATGGCCGAATAACCACCATTTTGAAGCTAAACTGATTCGCGCTATAGTCTCACAAAATATTTTCGACAGTTGAATTGCAATGGAAATAATAAACCGATCATAACTGTAGCGTGTGCTGGCTGTTCAGTGTTCACTTGGTATTTATTATTTCTTGTTCCACTGCGTAATCTAGGGCTGTCAAATAAAACACAAACATGTGGGATAGTTGGAATTGGGAAGATAAAAGATGACAATGCTGCCCAATAGTCCACATACCTGAACCAATGTACCATTTCCAAAATTGATCTAAACCCCTTAGCTTAGATAGCGTTAATCACGGTCCTCTATCTTCAAAGCAGGACCATAAATTATTATTATTATTCCCACTCGAAAGATAACATTCATGCTTAAACGGCTAATTGTCCCCTTTGTTGGTCAACATGTTGGTATTTCCAGACTTGTTTTCCCTCTTTCAATCGACTCGAGTTGAAAACAGTACAGGGGGTTTTCGAAGGCTACCAACCACCCTGCAAACTACCTCAGTGCTGTTTTTCTTTTGAGACGGAGTGGACGTGTTGCAATAGTGGTAGAACCACAGATAACCGTGTCACATCAACAACAACACCCTGTAGCAAGCACTTGCCTCTTCTGACGATAATTCCATTCATATTTGGCATTTACATTGGCTCCAGCCTCCTGATTGGCGAAATGTTTGACACTCGTGTTCCGATTGGTGAATGGGGTTAAGCACTCCACGTGGAGTTGTTCCTTCCATCCAAATTATTGTGTCGCATTACTTCTGGTATTTAGTCATAATGACATCTACTTATCTCGGCCAGTGATCTTAGATCTTGGGTTGGGTATCGTCTGAACGACCAGACTTTATTATTTTATTGACGTACTCTGACTTACTCCCTGCTCTACTTCGATAAGACCCACGAATCACGAGTAGGCTTACCAAATCTCAGTAAGTTAGCCTACACGTGATTGGTGGGTTTGATCGAAGTAGAGCAGGGAGTAAGTTAGAGTAGGTCGGGCGAACAAACCTCATGTGTCTTCCTTATTTAACTTCACTAATCACATGTTACTAGTTTAAACAGTCATCAATCTCGGTCAAAGCCGGTGTTTACATGTTATACGGACAATACGGATTATTATTATTATTATTATTATTATTATTATTATTATTATTATTATTATTATTATTATTATTATTATTATTATTATTATTATTATTATTAATATTACTTCTCCCGCCCGTCGTCTCGATGCACCTCGCGCACGACTCACGCGCATGCGCAAGGCCGTGCGACGTGTGCGGTCTTCTGACACATCACAACCAATGGGAGTTATATAACCGCACGTGCACTAGTGTAGTGCAGCGCTTTACCACGGCAGCGAGCGGGCCAGTGGCGTACCGTCGTGCTTAAACCAATGGGAGTTATATAACCGCACGTGCACTAGTGTAGTGCAGCGCTTTACCACGGCAGCGAGCGGGCCAGTGGCGTACCGTCGTGCTATGACCAATGGGAGTTATATAACCGCACGTGCACTAGTGTAGTGCAGCGCTTTACCACGGAAGCGAGCGGGCCAGCGGCGTACCGTCGGGCTTAAACCAATGGGAGTTATATAACCGCACGTGCACTAGTGCAGTGCAGCGCTTTACCACGGCAGCGAGCGGGCCAGTGGCGTACCGTCGTGCTTAAACCAATGGGAGTTATATAACCGCACGTGCACTAGTGTAGTGCAGCCACAGACAACTGATTTGTAGGTCCCTTATCTGTGGTGCAGCGCTTTACCAAGGCAGCGAGCGGGCCAGTGGCGTACCGTCGGGCTAAACCAATGGGAGCTATATAACCGCACGTGCACTAGTGTAGTGCAGCGCTTTACCACGGCAGCGAGCGGGCCAGTGGCGTACCGTCGGGCTAAACCAATGGGAGTTATATAACCGCACGTGCACTAGTGTAGTGCAGCGCTTTACCACGGCAGCGAGCGGGCCAGTGGCGTACCGTCGGGCTAAACCAATGGGAGCTATATAACCGCACGTGCACTAGTGTAGTGCAGCGCTTTACCACGGCAGCGAGCGGGCCAGTGGCGTACCGTCGGGCTAAACCAATGGGAGCTATATAACCGCACGTGCACTAGTGTAGTGCAGCGCTTTACCACGGCAGCGAGCGGGCCAGTGGCGTACCGTCGGGCTAAACCAATGGGAGCTATATAACCGCACGTGCACTAGTGTAGTGCAGCGCTTTACCACGGCAGCGAGCGGGCCAGTGGCGTACCGTCGGGCTAAACCAATGGGAGTTATATAACCGCACGTGCACTAGTGTAGTGCAGCGCTTTACCAAGGCAGCGAGCGGGCCAGTGGCGTACCGTCGGGCTAAACCAATGGGAGTTATATAACCGCACGTGCACTAGTGTAGTGCAGCGCTTTACCACGGCAGCGAGCGGGCCAGTGGCGTACCGTCGGTCTTAAACCAATGGGAGCTATATAACCGCACGTGCACTAGTGTAGTGCAGCGCTTTACCAAGGCAGCGAGCGGGCCAGTGGCGTACCGTCGGGCTAAACCAATGGGAGTTATATAACCGCACGTGCACTAGTGTAGTGCAGCGCTTTACCACGGAAGCGAGCGGGCCAGTGGCGCACCGTCGGGCTTAAATCAATGGGAGTTTGCTCTAGTGCAGTGCAGCGCTTTACCACGGCAGCGAGCGGGCCAGTGGCGTACCGTCGCGCACAGCCTTCAATTGTTCTTCAATTGTTCGCACAGCCTTCAATTGTTTCTCCATGGCAACGTCGAAGTTTGATCACAAATGTGGCCGCCGCGCGTAAAGATGTGACGTATGTGCAACCTATGAATACGACATAGCCGAGTCCTTTGGTACCAACTTAATGTTCTACTTCTCAGTTCCTACCGAAGACTCTAAATACACTCTGGAGTCTGGGGGTTGCTTGCTACCGTCTTATTGTAACAGGTCCAGGGATTTTACGTTGGTTACCTGGATCGGAGGGCGTGGCTTGTTAGGCCTGTGCACTCTACTTAGCGGAAGACTGAATTTATGCGAATGTGTGAAAGAACACCTGGAATCTGTTGATTTTCTTTTAATTAGTCTGCGTAGAGGTTTGCGCGTAATAATCTGCGGGCGGTATGCGACGGGGCTGCAGTGGAATCAGCGTTGGGAAACATAGTGGATGAATGGAGCCTCGATCTGTTGTTCCCTCTCGGCTCATGCTCTTTCCACCCCACTCAAACGACATCTAGAAAACATTGACTCTCACCATTGTAACATTTAAATGCTTTGTAATTGACCTCACTCAGACTTCCGTAGGTGAATGTTAACGAGATTTCTGTAAAGGCCCATTCACGATTAAACTTAACCGTAAACTTACAACTTAAAGTAAGGTTTGGCTTATGGAAGATCACACAAATGTTCATGACCAAAACGTAACCGTAAACTTACTTTTGGGCTACGGAAAAGTTTGGAAAGTGCAAACTTTTACGTAGGAAATAAACTTAATATTAGACAACAACCAATCAGCGGCCAGCACCTCTGACCATCAAACGAGGGAAAAAATGGAGCCGAAATTAACACAGCATTTGTTCGATGAGAAGTTGTTAAACGAATTAATGAAGCGCCCAGCTTTATATGATAAATCTAGTCCATCATATAAGGATAAACAACTTAAGGAGAACTTGTGGACATCAATTGGTGTCGCGATGTCCGCATCTGGTAAGTGTTCAATGAACATAACCTCTAACTTTTACATGGGCTGCTCTAGCCTTGAATTATAATTCGAATTAGAATGAACCACTTCTGTTAATTATTATTATTTTTTCTGTTACTATTTAATTATTAATTCTATTCCTACTTTTAAAATAGACTTCTTGCAGGTGCTGTCAAAAACTTGAACTAGGCCTAGCCTATGGTTACACCCCTCTCAATGGTTACAACTTTTTCTCCCGTAGGGCCTAGAGACCTAGGCCTAGCCTGCTCAAGGCCTAGGCTACCTCGCATTTTATTGATAACCTAGGGTAGGGGCCTAGGTTCTAGGCTAGGGCCTATGGTTTGACCATTAGTTAAATTAATTTGATTCACCGTTGTTTTGCAAGAAATTGTCCCTAGGGCCTACTCATGCTAGGCCCCTAGGCGTATCTCTCATAGAAAAACATATTCTTAGGTACCACGGGTTGCCTTTGGCCTAGGCCTAGCCTAGCAATCGCGACACAAAGGGTCGAATATAAATGTTGACAATATGGGGGACTGGGTATGAAGTTGAATAGGTGTAGGCCTAGGCCCTACATTCATGGTGCCACTACTTTGTTAACACTGTATGTTATATCTTTAGGTCCAAGCACTTTGGACTTGGTGTGTACTGCGCTAGTTAGTCTGAGGACTGCGCAAGGCAAACCATTGTTGTGGGATGTGTAGGGCGACCAGGCATGTTGGACTGGGTTGATGTCTTTATCGTAATTAATAAAGTTATTAACTAACTATGAATGTGTTCTTAATGTAACTCAAACATGGTGTCAGAAGTAAACGAAGCCTTACAATCGGTACTGACAAGAAAATGTAAGTGAACTAAACCTTACAATCGGTACTGACAGGAAACGTAAGTGAACTAAACCTTACAATAAACTGGGAACAGTTAGGCCTTAATGGCGTCGTCTGTGTACAAGCCACCTCCGGATTTGGCACTGACAGGAAATGTCGCAGAAAACTGGCGTAAGTGGAAACAAAAATTTTGTATATTCCTAAGCGCAAGTAAAACGGAAAACGAAAGTGACGAGATTAAAATCTCAGCCTTGCTCAACCTTATCGGTGATGAGGGCCTAGATGCCTACAATACCTTTAAATTTGAAGGCACGCCTTCAGACCGTACCCTGGAACAAGTCCTCGATAAATTCGATGCGCACTGCTCGCCACGGAAGAATGTGATATTTGACAGTTTCAAATTTTTCACAATTGTTCAAGAAGATGGACAGTCCTTTGATCAGTTCCTTACACGTCTCAAAATTGCTGCTGCATTGTGCGAGTTTGGTGATCAAGAGGACAGACTCATTAGAGATCGAATTGTTGTTGGTATGCGAGACCTGCGAGTGCAAGAACGTCTCCTTGGAGAGCCTAAGCTCACTTTACAGAAGGCTGCAAACTACTGCAGAGCTGCCGAGGATGGAAGACAGCAGGCGGAAACTGTACGAGGGACAACAACAACAACAGCAGCTGCCGTCGAAACAGTGAATTCGAAGAATACGCGAGTGCGACAAAGTGCTGCCCAACGGGGCTATAATAGTGAAAAGCCATATGAGTGTAAAAAGTGTTGCTATGTGCACAAAAAAGGCAAATGCCCTGCGTTCGGTAAAGAGTGCTCTCGATGTGGTCAGAAAAATCATTTTGCAAAAGGGTGTTCTTTTAATAAGCGACGCAAACCTGTGCATGAGGTAATTGATCCTAACAATGAACCTGTCACTGACAGTTCTGATGATGAATCAGGTAGACTTAGTGACACTGATGATAATAACAGAGTAGATACTGTAAACAGTTTCCACATATATGCTGTTACAAACGAAGGTAAGCCTAAAGATGATCCTGTACAGGTTACAAAAATGTGTAAGTCGAAACTTGACAAGTCGTGGCATGAAAAGATGTTGGTTAACTCAAAAGAAGTAGAATTTAAATTAGACACAGGGGCAGAAGTTAGTATTCTCCCTCTAAAAATATTCAAACTGCTTAAAAATAAAGCTGACCAACTTCATAATACTAGAACCATTCTAGTTGGGTTTGGAGACAAATATAACAAAATCAAACCTGATGGCAAAGCTCAGCTCGAGTGTATCACTAGCAAGGGCACGAGAGCAACTGTAGAGTTTATAGTAGTCAACCTAAACACTTCACCCCTGTTAGGACTACAAGCTTGCATATCCCTCAATCTTGTAAAAAGAATTGATAAAATATCGGTGGATACCACCAAGGAACTATTAACTGAATCCTACTCAGATGTATTCTCAGGCCTAGGCTTAATGCCCTCCTCACACTCGATTGAGTTACAACCAGGAGCAGTGCCTGTGATACATGCTGCTAGAAGAGTTCCCCATAGCCTTCATAGTAAACTCAAAGAAACCCTGGATGACTTAGAAGCACGAGATATTGTTGAAAAAATAGATAGACCCACTGATTGGGTTAATAGCTTGGTCATTACCGAAAAGGTGAATGGAAATCTACGTCTCTGTCTCGATCCACGGGATCTTAATGCGGTAATCAAGCGAGAACATTACCAAATACCCACCTCAGACGATATAATCTCACGCTTGGGGGGGAAAACTGTTTTCTCAGTGCTCGATTTAAAAGAGGGGTTCTGGCAAATACAACTGTCAAAAGAAAGTGCTGAATTATGCACATTTAACACACCTTTCGGAAGGTATTCATTTAAGCGCCTCCCGTTCGGTATTTGCTCCGCCCCTGAGGTGTTCCAAAAGACATTGACTAAATTGTTTGGGGATATAAAGAATGTAGAAATCTACATTGATGATATAATAGTGTCAGGCAAAACTGTACAAGAACATGACATGGCACTCATGCAGGTACTTTTGAGGGCTCGGGCCAATGGGGTCTGTTTCAATAAGGATAAATTCCAGTACAGAGTACCTGAGGTACGATACGTTGGAAGAAACATATCTGAAAAAGGGGTTACAGTTGACAAAAAACATGTGAAAGGCATTGTGGATATGCCAACTCCTACCTCAAAACAACATGTAATGAGACTGCTAGGAATGTGTAAATACCTAGCTCAGTTTATCCCTAATTTGTCACAGGTATCAGCACCTATCAGAAACCTTACTAAGACGGATGTCATGTGGCAGTGGTCACACGAACATGACAAATCACTAGAAAAAATAAAAAATCTCCTTGTTAATGCACCAGTTCTGGCCATCTACAATAGTTCAAAACCGCTTATTTTACAAACGGATGCATCCAAAGATGGCCTAGGAGCTTGCATCATGCAAGATGGTCACCCCATTGCTTACTCATCTCGTAGTCTGACCGAATCTGAACAAAGATATGCTCAGATTGAGAAAGAGCTCCTTGCCATTGTGTATGGGATTGAAAAGTTTCACCAATTTACGTATGGAAGGTTAGTGGAAGTAAACACTGACCATAAACCTCTCGAGGCCATCTGCCTCAAAGACATAGCAAAAGTGTCTGCTCGTCTTCAACGTATGCTTCTACGTCTGCTTAAATACCAAATCACTGTAAGCTATGTGCCTGGCAAACATTTGCAACTAGCTGACACGCTGTCACGAGCATGTGTTTTGGACCCTGTGAAAGATGACCCTGAATTTCAATGCGTTGTGCATTCTGTTAGTAAACATCTTTCCATAACAGACAAGCGCAGAATTCAATTCAAAAAAGAAACGCAGCAGGACGAGTCTTTAAAAAATCTAATAGCTCTTCACGTGGAAGGCTGGCCTGAGCACAAATACCAAGCACCTAGTAATGTTCGGCATTATTGGAACATGAGAACAGACCTCCAAGTATGCGAGGGGTTGGTTTTCTTAAATGAGAGGCTTATTGTACCAGCAAAACTGCGTAACCATATACTTTCACTAATACACGAAGGCCATGCAGGGATTGAGCGATCCAAAACTAAAGCTAGAGAAATGGTTTACTGGCCTGGCATGGCAAAGGATATTGAAAGTTTAATAGGCAAATGTGCTACCTGTCAACTACTCCAGAAAAAAAATGTTAAAGAGCCAATGATTCCGCACAAAATACCCTCTCGTGCCTGGGAAAAAATAGGGGTAGATATCCTAGAGTACGGGGGCGCTAGTTATTTGACAGTCGTTGACTATTACAGTAAATGGATTGAGTTATCAAGTTTGCCAAACAAGACAGCATCAGGGGCAATTCATCGGTTGAAGTCTATATTTGCTCGGTTTGGAATACCTGAAATACTAATATCAGATAATATGCCCTTTAGTAGTCAGGAGTTTCTAGCATTTGCAACGGACTGGGATTTCAAAGTAGTTACGTCAAGCCCAGGATACGCTCAGTCAAATGGTCAAGCAGAATCGGCAGTAGCCATTTGCAAAACTATTCTTAAAAAATCTTCTAGCACTGGAAAAGATCCATATGATGCTCTCCTGGACTATAGAAGTACTCCTGTTAAAGGACTGAATTTGTCACCAGCTCAAATTCTGCTTAACCACAGGATTAGAACTAAACTGCCTACATGTACATCATTGCTACGACCTAAACTTAACAAAGATGTTGGCAACAAGTTGCAGTCAAAGCAGGAGAAACAAAAACTGTACTATGATAACTCAGCAAAATCTAGAAAACCATTTAATATAGGTGACAATGTACTTATATCTAAAGGAAAGGAATGGGACCGTGGGAAAGTTGTGGGCATACATGATATGCCACGTTCATACATTGTAAAAAACTCCTTAGGCAACATGCTGAGACGCAATAGTCGCCATCTGCGTCTATCGGCCAGTGGTTCACCTGGGATGGGTTATTGGTATCCTGATTGTCAGGTTGACCAGGAAGTTGAGAGTGAGACCGAGGTTGATCAGCCCAACGATAATGGGGTGCCTCCATCACCTCCACCACCCTGTGTAACACGTTCAGGCCGTGTTGTTAAGAGGCCTTCTAAGTATAATGACTTTGTGTAATTTTAGATTGTAAGTCAATTGTAAGTTCAAACTTAAATGGGGAGATGTTATATCTTTAGGTCCAAGCACTTTGGACTTGGTGTGTACTGCGCTAGTTAGTCTGAGGACTGCGCAAGGCAAACCATTGTTGTGGGATGTGTAGGGCGACCAGGCATGTTGGACTGGGTTGATGTCTTTATCGTAATTAATAAAGTTATTAACTAACTATGAATGTGTTCTTAATGTAACTCAAACACTGTAGATATTTGTTGTTCGGTCCTCCAAGAGTACGCTTTTGAAGGTACCAAAAGATTTAGCTGAGTAATTGGTATTCATCATTAGATATTTTATTCAGCTCATCTCTAGGCCTATGTCCTTTAGCCATTTTATTATAGGCCCTAGTCAACTATGAATAATAATATTTATATCTTCTTGTTTATTTCTTCTAGCTCAATTCTGTGAAACACGGATACGCCAGTTGCGAGAACGCTACAGTAAGGAAAAACGGGAGTATGGCCGTTTAACTGTAAGTGGTTCTGGCCAAGCTATGAAGCCCGAGTGGCCGTTATTCAAGTTTTGCCGGTTTTTGGATGACCACATAAAGCCGCGGAAAACTAGCGGTAACATGGCGAGTTTCAACAGCAGTCAGCTACTTGAGGTTGACGTAATTGAGGACGACTCTTCTACATAGTAAGTATGTCTGGGTCAAATCAATATAAAGTTCAAACCTATCTACTTTCTCAGGAAAGCTGTCATCCTTCTGTACCTTTTCCCTCACTAGATCATGTTTATCTTGTTCTGAGGTCCAATTTAAGTTATCTAAAGTTATACTATCAGTGAATAGAATAACAAATAGTGATATTCATCCTAGGTGAAAACATCTCTTACTTGTTACAGCTTGTACTACAAGAACAAAATATTGCAATACTGTTGTAAGTTACTAGTGTTCATTGATAAACTGATAGTAATCTTTATTCAGCATAGCATAGCATTTAGCATATAAAATAAACTACTGTAAGACCCGGCTAAACATTTGGCCCATCGCTAACTTGTTTTTTCCTTTGAAACCACGTTTCCGATTGGTGGTTGCCATGGAGAAAACAAGTTAGCGGTGGGCCAAATATTTAGTTGGGCGTTATAATATAGGACCTAAATACACTAGTCTTACAGTGTTTTAGAAGTATGTAACTGGTTATCCGCACCTCCCCTCGTACCATAGTTATGGTTGTTTCCAATTTAGAATAAGCCAAATATTTTGGTACCGTACCCACTACAATTTTATGTATAACAAAATAAGAAGCTATATCTACAAGATATTTCTATAAGTTCAGCCTACAAGAACCCATGTTTTCCCACAGGCATATTACCTAGTGTTGTCCACGAACCACCAATGTACCACAACTTTAAATACTATTAAGTTCTATTTTGTTTTAGCTGGGTGTCGGTCAACAATGACCTGGTGCAGCTGCCACCAAGGGAAGCTGACAGTGTGCCCATTTCCTGGTGCTCGTCATCACAAGCCGAAACTACCACATCAACATCCAACAGCCATCCATCAACTTCAAACTGGCCTGCAAACTCTTTCCCCCCGTCATTGCCTGTATCATCTCCAACTTCTTTTACAATAGCTTCACCTTCAACCAGCCACTCATCATCCTCGTCGCCCCAACTTCAGAATCTGTTACAACGTTCTGTTAGCTCTCCACCAACAGTGCCACAGAAGGAAAAGGTATTTTCATGGGGAGGCCGGCAATCTAACAGGAAAGTACAGGAGGACGCGGTTGCTCTTCAGATGAAGAAGCTAACCGAGGTGGCAGAAAAAGTGGCTGGCCGAGGAATGGCTAATAAGGACGATACCGGTAGCGAAGATGCAGCATTTGCGCAACTTGTGCAACACAGCATGGCTTCACTCCCTCAGGACATGAAGGATGACCTGCAGTTGGAAATCCTTCGCCTTATTAATGCCGCTAAAAAAGTATTTAGGGAACGATTGACAGACAAGTAGGTTAGGTACTGCTCTTAATTGCTCCTTTCCAACATTTATTGATAGTATAACTTAGAATAATATAACTATTTAGTATTTTTCTTTTAAACCTAGGCTTACCACCTCTATAGGCCTACACTTTGTATGCAAAAGTTTATTTTTAAGAAAATAAAACAGAATTTCAGAGTAACGAGTCAGCATTTTCACTATCACTCATCTATCACTTCACTATCACTTATATCCCACTGTGAACACCTTTTAAAAGTAAAGTTCGTATTCATAGTCGACCCATTGAATTCCAGCCAACACAGTTACTAGTTTTTTCTTAATTTTTCATACGTGTAACAATTTGGTAGGAACCTTTAATTTTCAATGGACTAGGTGTCGACTGTCATGATGAATTCGGGCATCAGACATTTTATTAGTTACGTTGGCATATCCGCATGTGCATTTTCATTTCCTCTGTTTATGTATGCCATTTGCCAGTCGACTGCACCTATGGGGGAGTACAGGTATTCTGCCAGTCGATCTCGCAGTGTGGTGGCATTAAGAGTCGTGTTTCGTGAACCCAACCGACGTGCCATTGTACCGATTGATTGTAGAGTGCCTTGGCGGTTTTGCACTTCTGTTCTCCAATCACCAAGTATGACCTGGCCATTGTTTTCTCTATCAGGAAATGCTGGAGGACAATACTTTCTGGCGATGCAGTTTCTATCCAAAATCTTTAAGTAATTATGGAGGCAAACAGTTGCCTTTATTATACTGTCAACATTTTCTGGGTCCGCAATAATAACTCGGTGGTAAACTCGCCAACGAGCAACCAGAATGCCAAAGGCATTCTCTATAGTACGTCTTGCCCGAGACAGTCTATAGTTATAAACCTGTTTAACTTTGGACAGATTCTTGCCTGGGTATGGACGCATCATGCTCCTTTCAAGCGCAAATGCTTCGTCACCCACCATAAAATGTGGAAATAGTATTTGTGATGAAGGCAATGTCGAAGGTGGAGGTAATGGAAGGCTTCCATCATTCATGCGCCTACCAAATTCCGAAAGTCGGAAAATTCCTCCGTCGCTTTGCGATCCATATGCCCCAACATCCACATGTGTAAAAATATAGTTAGAATCGCAAACTGCAAGGAGTACAATGCTAAATTGATTCTTATAATTATAAAAACTAGAACCAGAGTTAGGAGGAGCTTGAATCACTACGTGTTTTCCGTCAATCGCACCAACACAGTTGGGAAAATTCCAGCGATCTGCAAAACCTCGAGCAACCTCCAAATAGTCTGCTTCTGTAGGCTCCCGCAGGTATACTGGAGATAAGCGTTCCCAGATGGCACGTGTTGTCTCATTAATGATAACACAAGCAGTTGACCGCCCTACACGGAAACTCCATGCGATGCTTTGCAGAGAATCGCCTGTGGCCAGGAATCTGAAAGTAAGTAATAAATGGTAAATAGGCCCTACTACTTAGACCTTGTAGGTAACAGCTAAATCATGTAGGGCCTATAGATGTGCCTAGGCAAGTTGATACTGAATGGAATAATATAGGGCCTATGCTCACTCATGCAATTTTCATATTTTCCGTGCATTCGTTATTATTCTTACCTTAATGTAAGTATTAGTCGAAAGCCAGGTGAGAGAGAATGACATTTGCTATTCTTTTGCAGCAACGGTCCCACTATTGACAATAAGACATCAAACCTTGGTGGTGTCATTCGGGTATACATAAAGAACTGCTCTTCGTCATTTAACCTCATTTCTTGTATCAAGTTATCATAATCTCCTTGCTCACGTCTCCGACGATTGATTGGCCTTACATGCCACCTGCGCCTATATCTTCTTTGCCGTTGGAGGTGCAGGCCTCCTAATGCGGCGCCTGCTAAGCACAGCATGGCTATTAGATTATCTACGTTTTCACCAGGCATACTAGCGATAGTGCACTTCCAGGCAGCAGATGTTGACAGCAAAATAAATGTAGATTGTTTAATCAATGGTTGAGGTTAGGTCTATGCCCAAGCCTGGCCTAGGCCCTACCCCTTTTAGATTCTAGAGCCAAATCCTAGGGTTGAGAAATATATCATATTACTGAAGACAACTATGAATAATACAAATTTATATAGACTAGGCCTAGACCTAGGCCTGACTAAAGATACACTCGTTGGAACTTGGAACTGAAACTGAAGAACGCTTGAAACGAAAAAGTCTGCCCGACATTAAGGTTATGAACATCTTTCAAACACACCCACGTACTGGCGGGAACGAGCGCATTGTGATTGGTCGAAAATAAGATTTTTAATATTGTCATGAACAGGTCCTTAAGTTAACGGCCAAGTTTACTACTAAGTTTAAGTTTAAGTTTACGGCTAAGGTAATCGTGAATGGCCCTTAAACCTTATTTTTATGGCCGCTTTTAGCGGGTACAATAGGGTCCGATTGCATTCGTCTACTGTGGTTCTCAAGGCTGATTGAACTTTAGTATAGTATACATACACCATGAATCTTGGTCTCCTATGGTGCAGCCCGGGCTGGCTAGTGGCAACCGCACGCCACTGCACTGACAGAATACAAGTTATTCCAGTCCTGTCCTCCTGTAATCTCGTATACCACGCTCATAACATAAGTTATCACGGCGCTACGCTCATTGTGACCACCGCACGCCACTGCACTGACAGAATACAAGTTATTCCAGTCCAGTCCTCCTGTAATCTCGTATACCACGCTCATAACATAGGTTATCACAGCGCTACGCTCATTGTGACCACCGCGCGCCACTGCACTGACAGAATACAAGTTATTCCAGTCCTGTCCTCCTGTAATCTCGTATACCACGCTCATAACATAAGTTATCACGGCGCTACGCTCATTGTGACCACCGCACGCCACTGCACTGACAGAATACAAGTTATTCCAGTCCAGTCCTCCTGTAATCTCGTATACCACGCTCATAACATAGGTTATCACAGCGCTACGCTCATTGTGACCACCGCACGCCACTGCACTGACAGAATACAAGTTATTCCAGTCCAGTCCTCCTGTAATCTCGTATACCACACTCATAACATAGGTTATCACAGCGCTACGCTCATTGTGACCACCGCACGCCACTGCACTGACAGAATACAAGTTATTCCAGTCCAGTCCTCCTGTAATCTCGTATACCACACTCATAACATAGGTTATCACAGCGCTACGCTCATTGTGACCACCGCACGCCACTGCACTGACAGAATACAAGTTATTCCAGTCCAGTCCTCCTGTAATCTCGTATACCACACTCATAACATAGGTTATCACAGCGCTACGCTCATTGTGACCACCGCACGCCACTGCACTGACAGAATACAAGTTATTCCAGTCCAGTCCTCCTGTAATCTCGTATACCACGCTCATAACATAGGTTATCACAGCGCTATGCTCATTGTGACCACCGCACGCCACTGCACTGACAGAATACAAGTTATTCCAGTCCAGTCCTCCTGTAATCTCGTATACCACGCTCATAACATAGGTTATCACAGCGCTATGCTCATTGTGACCACCGCACGCCACTGCACTGACAGAATACAAGTTATTCCAGTCCAGTCCTCCTGTAATCTCGTATACCACGCTCATAACATAGGTTATCACAGCGCTACGCTCATTGTGACCACCGCACGCCACTGCACTGACAGAATACAAGTTATTCCAGTCCAGTCCTCCTGTAATCTCGTATACCACGCTCATAACATAAGTTATCACAGCGCTACGCTCATTGTGGCCACCGCCGCATTAGTCACTAATACGGCCGTTCAAGTGAATCTCGTGCTTTAAACTCTACCGACGGCTTTTAACTATATTTTAATTAGCTTCGTCAACTTTAATGCCCTCGATCTGCTACTTTACAAGTGGGCTGGAAAGAATTTATGTTCGTGGGAATAATATGCGAGATCTTTCAACTAATTATTTATTTTGTTGTTTTTGGTAGTCATCATGTCAGATATATTTTTTATTAAAATTAAATATTGTACTTATAACAAATCAACAAATACATTTTATGAGATAAATTTGGAGAGGGCATAATTGACTAAATTCGAAATAAATATCGTTAAGCATTTTTTTATCGTTTTTTTTTTTACGTTATGACGTTACTGAGTGATGTGTCACCGTAAACAACAGCGTGCGGTAGCTATAATAATGTACACACATTTTTTTTAACAATATTGTACACAGATAAATGTTACTATGTATTTAATAATTTTGATTGTTTATGAATTGCTGGTCATCTATAAATAATTGGTTAAGGAAACATACTCGAAAATTGAACAATTATAGAATGTTCAAAACTTGTATCCGTGAGGTAAGTAAATACATGGAGATGAAATGTAAATTACTTAATTTCATTCATCTCAGAAAAAAAAGTAGCTCCTCTTCAAACGCGTTTTATTGTTTTACTGTTAAACCAACTTTATTGCTCGATAATCTGACGAACCAATTATTATAAATAAATCTAAATATCTCGTAGAAATAATTATACATATAGGCTACTCCGTTCATTTACAACGATTGGCTTACATGCAATGTAGGTTTAGAACAATTTTCATATCGCATTGGAATAAAATTACGATTTAATAAGTAATAATGACTTACAACACAGAAACATTTTATCTCAGAAAGAAAGCGAAGATTTACTTTTATATTTAAAAAAAATATAGAGCGTCTATTTATCATAAGTTGTAAACAAATTAAACCTATTTGTCTAGTGTAGTTTTTTTTTGGGGGGGGGGGGGGGGGGAGAATCTTGGGTTGTTTTCATTGGATCATAATCATACGTATAACATAGCTGCCTGTTAGATGCTGCGTTGTTATGGGATATTATAGCCACCTAGGCCTATAAATCGGTTTTATATATTTTATTGAACACCGCGCAAAGAATTTCTAACATTTAAATTGTTTTCTATTCTTTTAAAATAATTATCTCAAGAAAATGTAAATATTGTCATTCTCTAGAGAATTTAATGCTCTATATTTTTATGAATGTTACTAACTTTCAATTATAATTTTTAATAGAATTATAATTTTGGAAGTGTATTTCACAAGCACATATAAAACTAGAATCCATCATCTTAAAAAAACCAAAATTACAATACTGAAACTTGGCAACATTCATAGAATTAAAATTAAAACTAAGTTGTCCAGTAGAAAATAATATCATCTTTATTTCCTTGTGTTCGAATTGGACTATTGAAAGACACACTGAAAGAAGCTTTTCTTTTATCATTATTGAAAATAGATGCAGGACGAACTTGCAAGTCTCAACGTACGTACAAGTAACTAGTACTGGGGACTCTATGTCAGTGGCGTATCCAAGGGGGGGGGGAGGGATAACCCCCCCCCCCCCCTTTCGCAAAGGAAAAGTGGAAATTGCATTGGATTGAAAAAAATGGAAATACAAATGTACAGTATTTTTGTTTGATATACCAAAGACATTAGTTTTTGTTAAAAATACACACATCGCTCTATAATTCTATTTTTGTGTATCAACACTTCAGTTCAATTGTTGTTCTTTGAAGCGTTGCCAGAAATGTATTAATAATTTTAGTTCAGTTGGCCGCTGTAAAACGCACAAATCTGCACCAAAATTACCTTGACGAGAATTTTTTTCCGGGGGGAAAACCCCCTGGACCCCCCGTTTATTTTTAGTTTCACTCTCTATAATATGAGTTAACCCCCCCCCCCCCCCTTTCCAAAATCCTGGATACGCCACTGCTCTATGTAACGATACTTGTGTCAAGTTTCATCCCACGCCTTATTCCAAATGACTCACTATGTAGATTGCAAACTGTAAAACAAAATTCATTCATGTACATTAGATAATAAATAACACGAACAAGTATTTGGAGAGTGTGTTTAGCACAGCCCACATTAGAGGGTCTCGAAATATGTTGATTGTGTTAACAAATGACCGCGGACCTTCATCGATCACGAGCGCTAGTGTCGCTGGACGGCCGAGCCCAGAATACCAACAAACTGGTATATCACACTGGTCCGACGTGAATCATTGGACACACTCGTGTGTTGAAGGTGTCGAACTCGAGGCGACATCGATAGCAGAAAGTTGAAAGTAAATTGAGTTTTCTGAATTATCTTCAATTTAAGCGCGGTTTCCGGTTCCGCGTGTGTCCGTCGTTGACGTCACCACAACCTGAGCCCGCGGGAGTCAAAGATGCGGGGGTGGACACTACTCTACAACCCTTCGAACATCCCGGAGGAATGAGAGAACTGCGTGTTAGTATTGTTGGAGACCACAACGCCTTTCTTCTCATTCTCACACAGCCTCACCTCATCCCCGCTACCATGGTATACTAGCCCCGACGTTATAGTGGACCCAAGACTACTTTACACCTGCTTTCGTCAGATCCGGGGCAGTCCCAGCCAACCAGTGAACCGCCCGAGACACACCTGCGCCAATACCGATCGCTGATTGGCTACGAACCCGTCGCCTGTGACGAAAGCATGTGTAAGGTAGTCTTGGGACAACTATAGCATACCGGCCTCATATCTTTATATCTACAGCCCTTTCACGGGCGCTAATTCAACGAAAATCATCACGTTCCTGGCGTTCATCACACATACGTAAATACAGTCTTCCGCTGAGTAGAGTGCACAAGCCTGATTAGCCACGCCCACTGTCGCAGGTAGCCAACAGAAGGTCGTACATTATCCCTAATGGACCAGTTTCAATTAGATGGTAAGAAGAAGAGAAGAAGAAGATAAGTAGAGACTCTACTTATCTGTAGAGAAGTAGAACATTAAGTTGGTACCATTGAACATGGCTATGTCGTAAGCATTAGAATATTTACGTTGGGGAGCCTGCACTTCTATTTTAGAACTGTTTGCCGTTACATTCATTACATTTCCTCTGCTTTTACCTTTGAAGAATATAGTTTTACTTCTTCAGAAGTTACTCATTTCAAATAACTCTTTGAATTATGTATAGTACTTTAGGTATTGAGCTGAACTGTAAGGTAAAGTTTGCAAAGTTCTTAGGTAGTTTTATTGTGAAAATAATATTGTGGTGGTTAGTTTAGTTTAAAAATGCTTTTATCGTATTAAATGCTGTCAGTGCACAAGTGGTTCTACTTTTATTAGAAGTAAAGTAATCATTTCCTTACATTGTGTGACAATTATGTATTTTGGAAGCAAGCAAATAAGAAAGCAAATATATAAGCAAATCATTACACTATGAATACATTAAATATAAAGTACGCCAAATAACAAAGTACGTCGTATTTTTAATGACTACTACTACTACTACTACTACTACTACTACTACTACTACTACTACTACTACTACTACTACTACTACTACTACTACTACTACTACTACTACTTCTACTCATCAATGAGTGAGTGTATTCTACATTAACATAGGTATTATTATTTCCAAACAGATATAACTCTGCATTAAACGTATATGGGAACTTGTCGCATACACGAAATCAGCAACTCCAAATAGTGCTCAACATCAGCAACACTCAACAGATTGCCCATCCCTAAGAGTGCATAATGGTGTGTATGAGCCATTTGATACTGAACTATAGGGGTGCAAGCAAACAGTAGCATGCATAACACATATAACGTCTACACGACGTTGGCCATGTTCTTTGTTAGCTGAAAGCTTATAATAATGTAAAGTGCATTCATATAAGATGCATGGCCTAGTTACAGTGGCAAACAGAGGAGGGGATAAATTACAACATTGCTGTTTACAAAATAGATTATGTTTATTTTAATAAGTTAATATCTACATAATTGTGGGATAGTGAGCGAACATTCAACGTAAGTCCTTAGAGATTGCCAAGTAACTTCTAAGCTATTCAGAGGGTACATTCCGAAACCTCCTGAAAATGATGGGGTTCCAGCATCAACTAGCACGTCCCAGCGTCACATTTTTTCAAGTGTTTCGGAACGCCTACAAGCGAAAAGATGGAGGAAATGCGCGCTAAAAATTTGTAATGAAATTAAAAAAACAATATTCTAATCGTTTCCGAATAATAACAAATACGACATGAAAGATAATAAAATCCTGCAACGCGTGGTATAATAACGGTCAAATTATATAATTCCTGGCAATTTGACGAGCTTTTAAATTATTGCATTTTGAAAACGCCGCCATGATTTGTGAATGCTGGCAGATGCCCTCGCTCGAACGGCTGGCGTTTTCATGATGCTGAATATGCTGGCGCAGGAAGTTACGGAACGCCCAGCCTATGATATTCAGGAGGTTACGGAACGGCCTCAGCACGGAAATGGCATATTCAGCTAGTTTCGGAACGTACCCAGAGTAGATTGGTAAAAGAGTTCGAGTGAATTCGTAATATTTTCTAATAAAGTTACCCCAATGCTTACGAAATAGCCGAGTCTTATAGCACAAAAGTAAAGTTATCCTTCTCTAGTTGCTACGATTGTCTTGAAACAGGTCTATTAGGAATAATTTACGAGATTGGGTTGGATGCCTGAAGATATTTAACACAGTGGGTGTGACTAATACGGCTTGTGTAAAGGCGGTTCCACACAAAAACAGAAGACATAAGATTTAAGGTTTAACGCATAGTACTTAAGGGGTGCTGGT
Organism: Isoperla grammatica; assembly: GCA_945910005.1. Taxonomy (NCBI): domain Eukaryota; kingdom Metazoa; phylum Arthropoda; class Insecta; order Plecoptera; family Perlodidae; genus Isoperla; species Isoperla grammatica. The sequence continues at coordinate 22,004,716 of OX246741.1, read as the reverse complement.
ACACATAGAAACGTAAGCACAAAGAGTTTATATGAGAAGGCATGGCACTCGTTGAAGTTCTTTGGAGGTTGCGGCCGAATACTGTATTGCATAATTATTCTATATGTTATTCTATATATATTATTATATATTATTATATATTATTATATATATATTATTATCATTATTATTCGGTGACGTAGGCCCCTACATGACTGTGGTAGTCATAACCTTTTAAAGTAGATGCTTCTTTGACTCAAGTTGTTCGTGAGTTGAACATTGGTCAACTTTCTTATGCCTTAAAACAGAAAATTATGCGTTAAAACTATGTCTTAAAACTAGTGCATTTGTGTGAATGCTAGTACGTGTTTCCTATGATCCAACATTACGACTATGCGTTAAACCTTAAATCTTATGTCTTATGTTTTTGTGTGAAACCGCCATAATCTACTGAGCAGAAGACCACACGAAAATGTGTGAAAGAACGCGAGGAATCTGTTAATTTTTGTTGAAGCAGCGTGCATAAAAGCAGCTGTGGTTACGTTGGGGGGTGAGTATACAACGTTTCATCCGCTGACAATAATACCCGCGCTACTCAATATTGTCAGTTGATTTGGTGGATTCCAGAGTTCAAACAAGTAGTTATCTCCGATCAAACACCCTAGCGGCAAAACACGGAACACAATGAGCTGTATTTGTTGCTCCGCTTTATAATAATCACTCCTCTCACCCTCATTAATCAGTAAAACTCACTCGGAGACCTCGCATCATAATATAGATGCATCCGAATTATTAATGAGACTTGTACGGCACTCCACTTTGCTGTATCACTTGCTGGAAACATGCTTAGCATATTCTTTTAATCTCAAACATCAACTGCCTAATGGCAATCTTCTACAAGAACGCGATTTAAAATGTTTTCCATCAAGATTGTTATACATATTTAATCCGATGTTGGATTCGAGAGCCAAGAGGTTGGTGTATTTATTATTTGATCGTCGAAAGAGAAACCTGTTATTTTGGCCGTGATTGCTACCGAACTAAGCTTTTAATTACATCTTCTTGGCAATTTGATGGTCGGGTCGCAAAAAAGATTCGGAATTATCTTGTGGTTTTTTAAATCGTGAAACATTTTAATATCTTAATCTCAGACGGTTTCGTTTTTCTTTTTTAAATATTCGCGTAATTGTTTTGAATATCCGTCCAATAATTAAATAACCCTATTTAGAGATAGATTATTTTGACATCATTCAAAATCGTGTTTATTAAAGGAGACATAGTGTTTACATTATAATAGACATGATGTGAATAAGAAATGTGGACATGGGATTACATCACAAGTTCTTTGCGTTCGTCAAATTTATTGAAACCTTCTCAATACCGAGCTTTTTATTATAACTGTGTTACTAATATAAGGTTTCATAGAAAAATTATCGCTTGAATTTAAAATAACAGGTTGGTAGATAAATAAATGCTTTCACTTTAAATGCTAACCGTGTTTCCATTTACTTTAATTAATTTGCAATTTGATTCTTAATAATAATAATCTGCACCTCGTTCCAAGATGAGTTGCTCAAGCTCCGACCCTCTCAGCACATCTTCTCCATTGCTCCTAAGACGGGCGTTTCCTTTTCGCTCTGCTCTCCCACAATCTTTCTCTATCGATGTCTCACAATATTCCTCCTCGTATCTGGTCAGTCCATCTGTCCCTTGGGCCGCCAACTCTTCGTCCTCCCTCCAGGTCATTTCAACAATTGTTTTAAAATAAACGACATTTTTAAGAAGTGCGTGCATGTCCCTACATTTGTACTGCGAAGTACGTTAATAAGATTTTAATAATCGATATAATTTGACATTGGTATGCATTTGTGCGTCTCGGAAACGAGTGTGGTATCCTGGGAGAAGCCATTTCCGCACCCCCAGCTATAAATAACGCAAACACAATTCTGAAACATTTCTGCACGAGGGTCACAATTCCTCAACGGTTGGTATAGTCAACAGTTGACCGGAAACAGGGAGAGAGACGCCGGGAGATAGTTCGTGGTCAGGCCACCAGGATACTCATGTTGACTATCTCAAGGGGGGGAAACCGAAAACAGATGCTGTGGTTGATACTTTTGACAAATCGCATCCAGTTGTCGCCGTGAACAATATACCTCCCTGCCTGACTAAGTCGGTGTAACGCCCGATCTGTGTGTTTAACCTACCTGGCTGGCATGATTAAAAGGGGGCATTATTCATGTAGTCACACTTAGCTGTTTGGATGCACGACTTGAAAGGGTTGTATTGCGTGATTCGTTCACGCGCTACGAGATTCCATTCACAAACTACCTCGAGCATTGTTGGTTTGATCTGGAGGAATGAGGGGAGGGTATATTGCCACTCTGTCTGTCTGACTGGCCGAGCGAGGGAGATGAAATACCAACTGATAGTTTTTTACACTAGATTACAGTATGCGAGCATCCACTAGCTAGGGACTGCCAAACCATCCTGGATCAGTGAGCCATCGCTTCATACAGTTCTCCTTGTCATGTATTTACTTACATTACATCTACTTAGGTTGGAATTCATAGTCGGCCCCTACACCTAGGGGCGCCCATTGTTACCAAGGTAACAATTGTTTCCATGTTATTTCCCATTAACAAAACAAATCCATAGCAACAATGGGTGCCCCTAGGTGTAGGGGCCGACTATGAATTCCAACCTTACTCTTATACGACATTTAGTGCAGACGCGATTATTTCTATTCAGCACCACACTGTATGTGTTTTTTTTTAATCTTAAAAAACTTGTCGTAGTCTTTCGCGGCCGGAGTCATTATTAAAACTTGGCTGTCGGGTTTCGCCGCGTCCATCGATAAAAATATCTTGACGTTTCGGGCCGATTGCACGGTCCATCATTCATTCATTCATTCATTCTTACTTATTAATTTTATAATTTTTCCTCTTCCTCATTTTTTAAATTTAAATAATGTAGTTGGGTGCAGTTATTTCTATAGTATAATGTTACAATACTCATTGCAAATGCACTATTATATAATGACGTGTATGTTAGACGTTGGAGAAGATAATAGTAGTAGCAGGACCCAATAAATAAGGGACAAGAGTTAAAAGACGTTGATATAGGTTGTATACTATTTGCTATTACTAAGGTATTTGCGTTAATTATTAAAGCTTCAACAAATGAACATACAATTTATATTAATTAAGTCCGTACAATATGCGAACACCAGTTTGGACCAAGTTTGTAAATAATGCATAACCCTTTATTTTTGTTGTTACTTCTCTGATCAGTTTTCTAAGAATTCAGTCTGTAGAGACAAAACAACAATGACGTCCGTGTGTAATTAGTTAGTTAATTATGGGCAGCATTATGAAATATTTAATTAGTTACTAACTACCAACAATTGTTTTTACTATGGCAACCAGGCTTCTCATAGGTTGTAACTTGAACCATGGAGAAAACAAGTTAGATGCATTCTAAATATTTCAGAATAAGGTGAATTGGTAAAACCACCCGAAATTAATGTTTTTTTTATTATATCATGTGAACGCTTCCAAGTATTGAAAAAGTGATTTGGTCCTGTCTTTTGTTTTGTATCAGCTACGCATCTTACCGCTGAGCCTCCTTTATGCATGAACGGCGGTTATACTCAGCTCATACATTATTATATTGTGAGAGGGAATGTCTGACGCTTCACCATAAAGCTGCCCCTGTAACCTGTGCGTAACTTGGACGTAGACTCGAAGAAACTATGCAACATCAATATCTTAGAGCCCATCTGGGAAGAGAATAGGTCTAGGGTGACTCTTCCAGTCGTAAGAGGCGACAAAAACGAGACGCTGTCCCCCCCCCCCCCCCCTCTCACAGTCCCACCAAAGATTACTGCACAGTATTCTTCCTCCCACTTGGCCCCGCCCTCCCTTGAGCTGGACTCCCTTTATGACGACACCCGTGATGTAATAATGGATCTGATTCGGAAGACGTCATATGACGTAGGCCTAAGCTGTCGAGTACGTCGTTAAACCAATGGTTAAACACCAAATAATAATCAATATATCAGCATAATAGATGTGTACAACAAATGCTATACAACTCTTACTAGGCCGATATTAGAGGTACAAATCAAATTCACCTAAAGGTGAATATATGTTTACTATACCAATTAGAGCCTGCTTAGCGGTGCATAATTTACATGATGACTTCTCTAAAACAATTCATTTTCCCCTTGTTTCTTCCAACCATGAACAATGCAGCGTGTCTAGTCGACGCCCCTATTTGGAACCGAAGGGTAACAAAACATCTTGACCTTGACTCGAGACGAGACAAAAAACCGCGCCACCCATCCACTTGACCCGCGGCTGTCGAACTTCCCGGCATCCTCCACTTCTTGTTGGTATTTCACCGGAGAAATTGATTCTTAATGAAATTCAAACTCGGCTCATCCGAACATCACCTATCGTGATTTCCGATTCAGTTTCAGTCTGTCTCGACGCAAAGTGAAAACGCTTTTTGCCAGAATCCATCTATCAAGTTTCTGTCTCATGATCACGATCTACAAGAGAGCTCTGCTCACAGCACAAACCTAATCCTAATCCATGTAGATAAAAACACGTCATCACAAAACCAAATAATTGTGAAACAAAGTGATGAGTAATCGTGTACAAGAGACCTCACAAAGACTTTCAACGAACATGCCAACGTTTGCAAAACGCTAATTTACATGAAAAAAGAAGTAAGCCCTTCACGATATCAATTAAACAATTAAAGTGCGCCAGTGTGATGTAATAGTCTGGTTTCCGCCGATCCGTGACGCAGACGCGCTTAATGGATTAAACAGCTTTTTGCCGGAGTAAAAGTGTCTAGGGGTGGCGTCCCCCCTTGCGTTTTACCATCTGGATTACATAACTGGCGTGGCCACCCCCCACCGAACTGACTGCGTGAATATCATTATTAGCACTGAGACATTACCGGAAGCATTTGTGCGGCTCGTATATCTCGCGATGTGCGAGAAGGGCGAGATTTAAAGTGCGGCCACGAGAAAGACAGTCACTAAATGACTTGGTTCATGTATGCTCAACGATTGCGTCGTTGAACTATAAATCACTTGAAATATCTCAATCCAACGACGCAAATGCAAGTTACATTCAGCTCCACTTCGAAGTACGGAATGATCTCATATTATTAAAAGAAAATAATAGAAAACGTTTCCTAAGTTTGCTTCTTCCTGGATCGTTTTCCGAAATAACCTGAGGGAATACAAGGCAAAGCAGAGCAGCACAGCATGCACCACTTACTGTCAGGAGTAACATTGTTTTATCTAGAACAGGAAGCAAGAGAGCGTATTACAGTTTACATAAATTGATCTTATTCTCTTTCATAAGAAAAACAAAAATTGTATAACATCTACAAGAATAAAGCAATAGAGTCAAAATTATTTTAAAAATATACAATTAGATTAAGATGATAATTTCCATGTTCGAACCAAACCAACATAGTATAAACTCCCCAAAGTAAAAGGCTTACACGGCGGAACGAGCAAACAAGGAAGAAAGAAAAGAAAGAAAGGAAGCCAGCCAGCAAGTAAGCAACCAAGCAAGCAACCAAGCAACCAACCAACCGAGAAAGCAAGCAAGCAGGCAAGCAAGCAAGCAACCGAGAAAGCAAGCAAGCAGGCAAGCAAGCAAGCAAATAAGCAGGCAAGCACCTCCACACATGCTTGTATTGAACAGCCTCTTCATCACCGGTTTCCTCCCACTTAACCTCGCGTGTTGTACAACAACCCCAAACACACCGACAACCTCCGGCCGAGACTCATCGAAGCCGTCAGCACCGATGAGAGACCAACGCCCCCGCCAGAGAACACTTCAAACAACCCCCGGTGGTACAGCAAGGACCAAGGAAACTGCAACGATGGATTTGTTATGTGTATACTTGTGCCTAAACAACATCGTGACCAACCAGCGATCAGTATTTGAAATTGGGGCTCGCTTTGGTAACGAACCACTTGTCTATGACCAATGTACAGGTTAGGTTGTTTTCGAGATAAATGATCAACGAGATAAATGTTCTTTAGTCTGTTAGTAGGTTTGTATTATGTATAGCAGACAATCACAATGAAAATAAGTAAAATATTACTGTCTCTGAGGAAAATATTTTGTTCTGAAGAAATTCATTTGACAAATTAGACAGTTCGTGTCACTGAATGGTCAACGAAGTCATTAAATCTTGAACATTTCGAAATGATTGATAAAAATTAATTCTGTAAAGATAATCGTTTAAATGCAGTGTTGTTTTACTTTATAAAATCAAATCTACAAAGCGTGTCAACATTTGTTTGTTTAGATTGTATTGTAGAAGTTTTAATATATGTGCGTTTGGGTTTAGGACTTAGGTATATGTGGCTGTCACTGGGAGTGAGAGAGCTGATTTCAAGAAACACATATAACTATTAAAGCATTTTCTCAAGAGCAGAAAACCCGTGCCTATCGCAGTTGTGAGCGGGATTCGAGCCCACGACCATTAGTTCCTTACTGCACCTTGCAAGTCCCCACGGTTGTACGTCTCCAACCGAGTGCACAGTCAAGAAACCCCATCCTTTGATCAACTGAATCCTTATGGAATACATTTGCCTTGTAAACTAGTAAACATACACAAACTAATGCATTTTCAAATTGAATGTATGCAATAAATTTTAAAATAGTTCACATGAAACACAAAGTGCTATAAATTAATAATTGGTTTTCATCTGTGTGAGGTGTGTTTGTTTGTGTACAGTAATCAAATGGGGTATGTTTGATCGTCTGTTTCCCGGTATGTGTATATACAGTCCATTATTATTACACGCTCAAAGCAGCGACATCGTTTGATATGCGAAATAGAATGAAGAGTATTTGAAATACTCTCGAATATCAACATAATGTTTAATGTTTATTTCAAAACGACAATCCATGATTATTATAATAATTAATAACCAAAAAATCACAAGTATAGTAGAAATGCTTTCACCTTCTAAATATACAAAGGATTAAATACTTTTGTATCGCATTTTAACGGTGAAATGAATGAATTTAGAATACAATTATCTGAAGGGCCAGAGGGTGAAAAGTGATAGAAAACATTTCAGTATATTCCAGTAGCCAAATGATTGATTGACGTCTACTTTTCTGTTCAATGATTGCAACTATGTGGGTAGTAATGATTATAACTGAGGGTATGCACAGTATGAGCCACATGAATACGATGATTTATGAGAGCAACAGTGTAAGAGAAAATCTCTGTTTTTTTTTGTTTTAAAGTTATTCCAAATGAAACGGATTATGATTATGACGCAGAAGGAAGTTTTTGGACAATACAGATTGGAATGGCTGCGAGAGAAGTAGGGGTGACATGTACAATAACGGTACATGTGTATTGTGTCAGTGATAGAAATGCTTCAGTGCTAGTGCACACGAGGCTCTCATTCGGGAGGTCGCCGGTTCGATACCGGCCACCGGCAGTCCTGACTGACTGAAGGTTTTTCCGAGGTTTTCCTCTATCACAAGACCATTTCTGGGATTGAGTCATTTTATCAGCCCTCGGACATTCCTTCTAACGCACTATTTGGATACATTCCAAATAGCGCAATACCGAGTAAGTCACCTGAGCATGGACATGGGTCCCCGACCATGGATTGTACCTAGGCAGGTAAACTACGAAAAAATGATTATTATCATTACGTCAGGTCTAATGGTTGTTGCAGATAAAGAGACGCGTGCAGTGGTGTATTGGGTCTGGAATTGACCGGAACGTCGTTCCGATACCTAGTTTAGACCCGGAACGACTTTCCGCCACTTTTTCTAGTAGTTGAGTGATTTGAATGCGTTTAAAAATTAAAACAAAAAATATATATTTGTGCTAGGAAAATGTTAAGATAAAATAAATATCCAGTGGCTCAACTTTGGCACCTAATTACAGCCATGCAGATCGGTGTGACATTTGTCAACTGTATTGGTTTCTTACTGATTACAGCAGCCCTTCGCTCCCTCAACTACTCATACTTACAGTAAGATTAGCCAATGTATAGCAAGCAACAATATGCCAATTACGGTTGGTGTGTTTTTACTTATGTACACACGCTTACATTTTGAAGTTATTTCCATTGTATTTGGGATATAGTAGTACAAATTCTGCCCATTATCAACACATGTCGTTCGTTGTACATGGTACGTTTTGGTATTTCTCTTTTTATCAATACACCACTGAATGCGTGAGGACGAGGTTGTTGCTGTGGTTGCAGGACGGGACAGAGGACAGAGGTGACAGCTGAACTGAGGTGTTGGTGCAGCCCAGCGTAGGTAGGACCGCCTGTCTGCTACACGTCTTCGCTTGTTTTATGGGGACAGATGGATCGCTCTGATGTTGTCCAGAACATTTAGCTGACAACTCCGTCCCAGGAGATGTTACACGACGCTGAGAGGAGATGTCACACGGCTCGTACCACGGTCCTCTGGCTGACTCCCGTCTGGGCCCGGGGTAACTAGGCCCAGGGTGACTCTGCCAGTCGTAAGAGGCTTGTTGTATGGGGACAGATGGATCGCTCTGATGTTGTCCAGAACATTTAGCTGACAACTCCGTCCCAGGAGATGTTACACGACGCTAAGAGGAGATGTCACACGGCTCGTACCACGGTCCTCTGGCTGACTCCCGTCTGGGCCCGGGGTAACTAGGCCCAGGGTGACTCTGCCAGTCGTAAGAGGCTTGTTGTATGGGGACAGATGGATCGCTCTGATGTTGTCCAGAACATTTAGCTGACAACTCCGTCCCAGGAGATGTTACACGACGCTAAGAGGAGATGTCACACGGCTCGTACCACGGTCCTCTGGCTGACTCCCGTCTGGGCCCGGGGTAACTAGGCCCAGGGTGACTCTGCCAGTCGTAAGAGGCTTGTTGTATGGGGACAGATGGATCGCTCTGATGTTGTCCAGAACATTTAGCTGACAACTCCGTCCCAGGAGATGTTACACGACGCTAAGAGGAGATGTCACACGGCTCGTACCACGGTCCTCTGGCTGACTCCCGTCTGGGCCCGGGGTAACTAGGCCCAGGGTGACTCTGCCAGTCGTAAGAGGCTTGTTGTATGGGGACAGATGGATCGCTCTGATGTTGTCCAGAACATTTAGCTGACAACTCCGTCCCAGGCGATGTTACACGACGCTGAGAGGAGATGTCACACGGCTCGTACCACGGTCCTGTCTAGACCTGGGGTAGCTAGGCCCAGGGTGACTCTGCCAGTCGTAAGAGGCTTGTTGTATGGGGACAGATGGATCGCTCTGATGTTGTCCAGAACATTTAGCTGACAACTACGTCCCAGGCAGGCGCGTAGGAAGGGGGGGGGGGAATGGGGGGAGATTCCCCCCCCACTTTTTCCTGGGACCCACCCAATTTAGCGTTTTAGGCACATCCCGACATACAATACCACACGGATACCCGGGTAAACATTCACCAACTAAATAGTGAATAATAATTGCAGAAACACAGAGGGCCCCACGCCCCGGAGAAAGCCAAGATTTTCGTCACAATACATTTCCTCTGTCTTAGTTTGAACTTTGTAGCATTACAAAATAAAAGCTAATGGGTGTTTGAAACTCAGTGGCGTAATTAGGGAAGGGGCGGGTTATGGCCCTCAAAACGTATTTATTTAAGCCTAAAAATCGAGAAATAACTAATATAGCAAGAAAATTTTTCGCCTTCGGCGAAAAGGCCTCCGGCGGCTGGGGCTCCGCCCCAGACCCCGCGACTTGTTCGCGCTTCGCGCTCACAATTGTTCCCCCCCCACTTGATTTAGAGTTCCTACGCGCCTGGTCCCAGGAGATGTTACACGGCGCTGAGAGGAGATGTCACACGGCTCGTACCACGGTCCCGTCTGGGCCCGGGGTAGAAAAGGCCCAGGGGGACTCTGCCAGTCGTAAGAGGCTTGTTGTATGGGGACAGATGAATCGCTCTGATGTTGTCCAGAACATTTAGCTGACAACTCCGTCCCAGGAGAACGACGCCAGGAGATGTTACACGGCTCGTACCACGGTCCTCTGGCTGACTCCCGTCTGCTCCCGGGGTAGCTAGGCCCAGGGTGACTCTGCCAGTCGTAAGAGGCTTGTTGTATGGGGACAGATGGATCTCTCTGATGTTGTCCAGAACATTTAGCTGACAACTCCGTCCCAGGAGATGTTACACGACGCTGAGAGGAGATGTCACACGATCCTCTCGCTGATCGGCAGCCATGTTGAATCGCTCTATAACTTTCAGGGATGCTCACGATTTAATAAAAGTAAAATCAATTCATTTTTACATAGGCACAGAGACACAATCATTTACTACGTATACACTATATGAGGGGTATAAATCAAAGTTATTATTAATTAAAGGTATTTTCTCTATCGACACCTCTTCGGGTTAGTTCGTGAGTTTCCGGCTGTGTGAATCAAGCACGCGATGTTTGTTTTGATATCGTATTGTCTTGTGAAACATGAAGACAGTTGGTTCAGGGTGCATCGTCATGGCTTATCGGTAAACATGTTCTTTTTGGTTTGAAATAAGGAGGGGCTATGGTCTACTCTAGGCCATAGCCATGATCTCAGAAACTGGATGAAGAGATTTTGTAGATATCTTTACAACCCTAGATTTACATACGTTAGCGAGAAATTGGCAGGAAAAGCACAGCTCCAAACGCAATTCCTGATTACGAGCCTATTCCAAAATTCAATAACAGAAAATAATACATATTTAAAAAAGACTAAAAAGAACATCTTAGTATATCTGTATAATGATAACGAATACGACAACATCACAACCAGGAAATAAAGAATTGAAGTACTTTCAGACCAAAATTCTGACATACGTTTTTCTATCAAGGACATGATAACCTACGAGGGCAGACAATACAGGTAACATTGTTTTACTTTTTGTGACCAGTAGCATTCTTTGTTTAACCCGTATTTAATCGTACAGCACGACGTAACAGCCCTGACGATGTTAGGTTTATTGTACAACATGGCGCACACGAGGCAGATCGAGTTGTCAAGCGATGCACAACGATAATATAAAAATGATCGATAATCGAAATGATACTGCATTATCTATCGATAATATCGAACGTTGATATCGATTATCGTGTGCATGCTACGCTCCACCGCTCGGAAACACTTGTCGGTACAAACGTCAACGACGTGTACAGTGCATGGACGCGCTGTTGTCACATCAGCGTCAAAGACTAAGAGAGCAACCGAGCATTTTCATGTTGTAGAGCCTCGAAAATATGAACTGGCTTTTGTATAAAGTATGTCTGGAATTTTCTGTGGCTCCCCAGACCAAAATGTTCATTCTAAGTTATGCGTATGTAGGCTATACAAGGCCTAGGGTTCACAGAACCGAGAGCCACCTACTAACTAAAACGACATTTTACGTTTTTCAACACTGCCAAATACTTTTTAAGCTTTATAAGTATGAATGCAGTATATATATATAGTACAATAATAATATATACCATATATGTGTGTACACCCTGTTCCAACGCTGTCAGGTAAGAGGGTGTTGCCACCGAATAATAATACACAAATCAAATATATAAAACAATGAAATGAAATAAAACGTCATAATAAAAGTTTATATCATAATACTGACAAAGTAATAATTGTTATTATTTTTTATCCCAACTGATTGAAATAGATGGGCAATAGTTTAAAATAAATAGGCCTAACTGCCGCTTCATTTAGATAAAATATATGTATACCCTAATAACTGTCTACGCGACGCGATGGTAACCTTCCCCCCCCCCCCCCCCCCACTCGACTCTGGCAAGAGAAGATTTAGTACCTCTCGCAGGTTCCCCCTGTCAGCTGTTGGGCCGTGTCCATGTGTGAGAGTGGCGAACCTGCCCGGAGACACCTGTGGGTCAGTGACGTGACCCGGCCTCAAGGAAGTGAACCCACCCCCACCAGGGAATATAGAGGAAGCTTCCAGCCCCTCTCACCAAGCGGGCTGCACGGGTATACCACACAATGTGTCAAGCTCACATTTAGCAATCAGTTTGATTGGTTATATTAATTATGTTGCATTTCTTTGTCCCGCAAAGCTGCAAGTTCGCCATCATAAAACAGACATATTTTTTAAATAAATTTCTTCATAAATTACCGGAGTAAGGAAGTCCATACCTTTCCCTGCATCCAAAAATATTTATCAAAGGGGAACAATCGAGAAACATTATATCATTCTACAACGGTTATTGTCGTTTAAAAGCTAAACAATAAATTTACCAAAACTGGATATCAGTTACACCATTGAGGTGGTTCTTCAATCAATGTTACACCTAATTACAAATAAATTACGAACAATTAAATGAGAAAATACATATATTATATTATTAAATAATAATAATACTATATAAAAACAGTGCAATTTGGTTAGAGTCATGCTTGAATCTAGTCCCCAAAAGCCTAGAGATACACGATGCTGTTTGGCTCGTTTGTAATGCTCGTTGTGGCTATAGATTGCTCGCGGCGGAATAACTCAATAGTTGGCGTCACAAAGGCTACATTGACACTGGACGGATCAAACACATTTCCTCATAGATCAAAGAAACTATAATTACTTTTGAATGTTGTTTTCATTCAGATGAATTACTGTTAATTATTATCGATAGTATTAAAAGCAATAACTGTGCGTATAACTATAATCATTCGATATTTACACACATTTATGCCCTGAAGAGTTGTCCATTTATGAACGTCATTTCCCCATGCGTGGGTACCAACACTGGTTTTGTTTATCTGGGGCTTATCACTTCCTCCGGGCAAATGTTCATTGTTAATCATTATCACCATTCACAAATACTTAGTTAAAATGTACAAATATCGAAACACATTTGTCCTTCATTTCCTTTGTAGATTTTGGGTTGTAAATGAAAACACTTCCAGAAAAAAGGAAAGAATTGTTATCTGTCAAACCAATCCATATATTTGGTTTCATGTACACGGAAACCACAATTTGCATGTTTAGATCATAGAATGAGCTGTGTGAGAATACTAATATTGAACGCAATGCGTTATTCACAGATCACTCATTGTCCGCAGGTCAAACTGTGGTCAAGGAGACGACGCGAGATGAAAACAAGATCAAACGACAGAATTGACTTCCGTTCCCGTCACCGATTGAGTTTCACACAGAAAGCTTTCAAAGTGATTTCAATTCTTATCTCTTTTAAAACATCCGTACAAAGTGTAGCCACGCTCTATTGTATGTTGTGAGACATATGAGACAGATGGGATGGGACTCTTCAACATGGTCCTCGTCTCAAAGAGATGAGACAGCTTCAGTTCTTTAAGTCTAATGGACTCTATGTGACGCACATGAAAATATTCTGCTCTCGTTGTTGCACCGATTCTGTCGTCCTAACTAGGGAATATTTCTGTGTACGGCCCTCTGCTTGGGGCACTTGAAGTAATGCCTTTATAACAAGGCTTAGAACAAGAGCTGTACACTATGAGGCAATCATAAATGATTCAAGCTAGCTAGGACATACAGACAGAGAGAGAGAGAGAGAGAGCTGCAAAGCGTTCTTTGTACACTGATGCATTCGTTAAGCCAGAGACGCATTACTAATTATCTGGCGTATATGTAGAACTGAAGCTACGACATTTTCTAATACTTTTTCAGAATGTGCAGTGAGTACTGTCGACTGCCACGAGTTGGGAATTGTTTATTATTTAATGTGTATCATTTTCTGTTATAAAACTGTTTTAAATTGATGTTAACAGAATAAGGAAAAAAGACGGTGATAATGTGAAGACCACCATAAGAAGGTTATAATAATAATGACAGTAATGATGTGGAGACATTAAATACCTAAGTAAACAGAGGCAGCAAGGGAAAAGAAATGTATTATGTTTGAGAATCAACAGACGTTGAACTTATAAAAAGTATCATGATCGCACCACATTTTCAAATTAAAATACCAAAATATGTTTCCAAGTGTAGCACTGGAAATTTTTTAACGCAGGCTATAAAATAAATGTATCGGAAATTATACCTTCGCAACACAACGTCCCTTTGAATTGAAGTAAACCAAACAAAAACAGTAACATTATTGTCCTTTGTAGGTTAGATTTCCCCCTTATATACTTATTTATTTTAATTTGCTGAAATTATGTAGAGAGCTTCCAATGCACAAGTATACTCTACTTCTATTGGAAGTTCTCTGCAACTGTATCCCATACTATGTAAACATATGTATAACATGTCAAAATAAATACTACTACTACTACTACTACTACTTCTGTGACAATCAGTTGCAGCTTGAGCCCTGACTCGACGGTTGTATAAATCTGAATAAGAAATAATATTATATAAGAAATATTTAAAACTATACACATGTTTAATTTAACTAACGACCATACTTACGAACAAAATTATAATCACAATAAATATAACATATTTCTGTGCAAATAACTGTTACTTCATAAGCAGTTGACCACTTGAAAGAACCTACATGTAAAGTACATCATATTTTCTTTCATTATAATGTTAATTTTTTATTTCTCGGGTTATAGAACCTATAGTTTATATCTTGTCGTGCTTCCTCTTAGAATCAATGCTGTTTTTACTGCGGCTAGACCAGATATTATTGATGTAGACGGGCCGAGACGGGACGTCCATAAGTGTTCCATAATATGCAACTCCGATACATTTTCTGCTAAGTTCCCATAACGAATAATTATATACGAGGAAGAATGTTTGAGTGCACGACTTGAAGGAATTGATACTCGGCGTGCAGCAACCAGCTCAAGATCATGCGAGCTTGGGGGGAGGAGGTCTACTTTAAACAGCCTCTCATGGTCACGGATCCAGTAGTTTTGTTTATATAACACTGAATATTTATCAGCAGGTCGCGGCCACCCAAATACCGAATACATTGAGGGTAGGTATAGGTGTTATGAGCGTCGCTTGCACGATATCAGTTGTTAGCCGCCATTGGTTTTAAACAAAATGGCAGTGCATAAATAAAGATGGTGGCAGTGTTTACTTTATATTGTGTTCTTATTCAACGAATTGAACTGGTTTTCTATTTTTTTAGTACTTATAAGGCAAACCTTCCCACGTCACTTATTCAAAATAAAAAATGGACTCCTTTTGTGTACCGTACTTAATATTTATAAATGTTGTATTGCACATTTACAGGATGTGACATGGAATAAGTAAGAAGTTCTGCAAGTTCGTGTAAACTAGGGCTAGGCGATTGAATAATATATATACAATTCGATTTATTTACATTTTGAGATGAAAAAGAATGTTTATGATAATGAAAAGCAATCTTGACTGAGTTGTTATGTTTTCATTTGGATATCAAACAAAAAACACAATAAATTATTGAGCACGATATTTCTCTATTTAATCATGTTGAGGTGGATTATCCAAATTGTGTCGATGGTTTCTACGATAACAGACAAATAAATGTAAATATCTACGAGGACCACACACAAAGTTTTAATATAATTATTAAACACAATAATTATTATGAACTTTATGCAAAGTTTTGCACGTTAAAAATACGTTATTGAGCTAATTAAGTTAAGCAACGTAGCAGCTTGGCGACATGAGACATGTTGACAACAAACAGAGACCTCACGACACGCGATACTGTTTCATGAAAGAGGCCAATAAAACTTATCCACTCATTCCCCCACTCATTTCTACAAAAAAACAACAAACACAAACATTGTTCGTCTTACGCATTGCGTGAGTGAACGCACGCGCCGCCATCAACATGTCCACCAAGAAAATAAAACAAAACGAAAATACCCCCCAAACAGCCCAATTTCCACCCAATTTGTTTCGGCTTCACCACTCAATACACCATTGCTATCGGCAACAACAATCCAACGATATTATTCATAAAAAAAACATCTAATAGTTGTAGACGAACTGTTAAGTATATATATTTGGTTAACGAGAAGGCTCAAGTCAGAGTCAATTACCTCCCTCGTTAGGGCAGGTGAAGGCTTAGTGTGTATATAGATGGCGTGGCGTGCACAGGAGGTTACTGGGCGGGCAGTAATTGCAGACCACACAGGCCGAGACCTGCCTGAGACCAACCAACGAATAGCTCATCCACTCCAACAGACCGCGATGCACAAATGTGTATATTATCAAAACGTTTCGTTTCGTATATGTATTTTTTTTAACAAGTCGAATAAATTTGTCAAGGATAATTAATTTAATACTTTAATTATATAGGTTTGTTAACAGGAGTGTTATCAGTATTTTATTCCTTTAAATTAATTACAAAGTACGGGTTGAATAAATAACATTCTGGAGATAATTTCTTGGTTAATGACTAAACTAAGGGGGAATTACTCATGGTAATCTCAAGTCAGATTAACATGGGAACAAGGCTAGTTGAGATCACCTGCCAAGGTATTTAGTGCTCACAGTTGGTGTTTTATGTGTGATCTAGCTGGGTGAGCTTGCTTACCCGCTAATTTAATATAATCGGGGGAGAGGGGAGTTGTGAAAACAATTTTGTGATTAGGGTATTTTTAAAAGGAACTCTAAACATAGTTTACAACATGGCGAAGCTCAAACACTAACCAGTAATGTGTAAATAATGCTTGGGTGACACTTCCAAACTCAACTGGGTTTTGAACCCAGGTTCGATCTAAAATAACCCATGTATAAAATGGCATTCTTATGAAGACACCTATATACTGGATAGAAAACATGATGTGAATTAAAGTATTTACCACTAATTTGTAAGTATAACCCAAGTATTTTATTTCATGCATTACATTACAATATGTATTAGAGTATTTATTCTTTTTATGTTTGATTGCTTTTGTGGAATATATTATCTTGACCATTGTGCAATAAAGATATAAATGCACAACTTATAAGTAAAACCATTAATTAGACAGTTATACGTCTACTAATATATAGTTTTACTGTCATTATTATTGTACTGTTGAACAAATTAAATTCCGTGGCCGCACCCAATGCTGTATTACTAACTAGTAACTAGTAGAACCTAACTAATTAGTAATTAGTTGAACTAAACGGTCGGTCTCCATGGGATATTCTAGTGGAAGTGCGACCTCATGCAGCAAAGCGTGATACGGCAATAGAAACCCCGCACGACGCACATACGCACGTACGCACATACGCACATACACACATACGCACGTACGCACATACGCACATACGCACGAAACACGCATGAAACACTGCCTGGCAGAAACTAGTGCAGACACTGATTTACAACCGAGGACATTCAAAACTACACATTATGCAACAAAACAAAACAACAGCAACGTCAAACCTACATAATACAAATGCAGCGATATAGAATTAAGACCATCTTATAATTATCATAAGAACAAAAACAAAGAACAGAAACAATATGCTACATAAAGTGAATTAGTATCTATATAGTTGTTCTTTACTGATTCAAAAAGAACAATAAATAAAAAATAAAAATAAAATATAGTCTTCCCGAAACAACCTTAGAGATGCCATCGTCGTAGACAAAAGACTGTGTTTCGTGGCTGACAATCGATCGGTGTATTTGCAACTGTGGTTGGCCAGTGGCCATAAATCACTTTCACACACACAAATCACATCAAGATTGAGAATAAAATAATATATTAATAATAATATAAAAATAGCAATAGTGATATAATACTTAAAAATAAGAACCGAATCACAAATTCATGTTACAGCTGCTACATTTCCCATAATGAGGGAACTACACGTATTAAAAAATGTTATAATTCAATAGAATCTTAAAAGTAGCTTTAATTTACATAAGTAAATAAGCTCCATGGCACACCGAGTAAGCCTTTAATCAAAAATATGTCCCCCCCCCCCCCAACTTTCTAACAAATTCTTCTTATTAAACCGCGTTCAATTATGTGGTCAGCCTAAACGCATTGTCAAGCTGTATTATTATATCGAGGTCACGCAGCCAAGATGTCCAAAGCACTCCACAATAGTTGAAGCAGAGAGAATGTGAAATGTCAACAAGCTCTTAGCCACCCACGAAGCACAAGGTCACCTCACGACATTGTTACGTCATCGGGTTACGATATTGGCGGGAACACTTTCGATTAGTTGAGAAAATGAGTTATAATGGCTGCTAATTTGGACTAATTTAAAGGCTGGACGGAGGAGATCAGAGTCATTAGCTGTTGTATATAAATAGGGCGGGGTTTGGTGTATCACCTGTCTAAGCGATGCTAATAGCGACTGATTGGATGATATATCGCAGAGAGGAGGATCTAGACGATACTACACAGTATCACCAGGGGCATCTGTTGTGTTTCATATTAGCTCAAGTTTGTTGTGATCAAGACTGCCAATAAACCGGCAGGTGCTTCTTTATTGGTATTTGGCAATTCTTGTGGCGAGCCCATATATCAAGCGTTAACATGACATGTTGACGTTTATAGGCCTGTCAAATTATGCTCGATGGTTTTTATGGCTTAGTGAAGAGACACCTGTCATTATGTTCGCAAGTCTTAATTTTAAACTTAGTATATAAACATGAGTGTTCGACAGAAATAGATTGAACAAAGTAAGAATTCCAGGTTTTGTGTTCGTCAATATCAAAACTGTGGAATTGCGCAGGGCTAAATACTATCAAAACCTACACTCTCAATAAGGATGCAAAATTGACTGCGAATGGATATAAAATGAGACCATTTCCATAACATCTTAAAGAAAGTGTATAATTTGATTATATGGAACTACGTTTCTAATAATTTTTGAAGATTGTAGATCACTACTAAATAAAATCCGCATTATCATAACATTTTGATGTTGAATGTAATTTTACAATTAATTTTACGTCCCGACTGACGGTTTCTCCGAGGTTTTCCTCAGTCGCAAAGGCGAGTTCTACTAACGGGCCACCGACATTCCTTCCTTTCTATCGCAACACCTAATATATTGTCACCTGGGCCCTCATTCTAGAGTTTTAGCAAAGCACTCGGTATTCTTTGGTTTTAGTTAGCTAGACGGTTGTAGCCGGCTGTAAAGTTGCGCCGCCTATTCTGTAACCCGGGGGCAAGTTACAACTTACGTACTGGGATGAGGGCCCTGAAGGGGGACACACCAGGGCAGATGTGCCCCTAACCCCTAGTTTGTAATCTTTGCCTATAACAGACATGCCTACGAAAAATAGGGAACACGGGATTTTTAAATACCTTGTCTCTCATTTTATAATTTTGTGTCTTTGAATTTTGAAAAACGGATCAGTCTATGCCTCAAAATAATTGGTTTGGTAACGATAAATAAAAGGGTGCGAAAAACGAGCCGCCGCCATTGTAGAGTGGATTTGACGTCATGGTTTTGTTCTTTGTACGCTCACCGCCTCAGCGATTGGTCTGTTACGCCACATCTACAGAATCATTGCGTCACAGCCACCTGAACGCGTTTCAGATCCCTGAGTTTAAACTTCAATAAATGCGACCACATAACCCATTTAAAAATTTACTTGCATTAATATACTTTTTGTATCTGATACTATTAAACTAAGTGTTTGGTTTAACAACAAAATCGTACGCGTGTTGCCTATTATTATTATTATTATTCATATATTATTATAATTTGTGTGCTTTACGACGTATTCCACATGAAGTCGGCCAAATCAGATCCATCATGCATCACATTGCACACATCGCCGTGGTAGTCATCAGAAGAAACGACATTTAATTGTGGGGGGGGGGGGGGGGGGGGGTAGATCGCAGAGTGGCCCGGCATAAACAAAAAACGAAAACAAAATGTGTCTAAAATTAGAATGACGATTATTAATAAACGGTACATGAATAAAGATATGCACGAGAGTCCTTTTTGCAGGCACCGGTTACCGCGAGAGGGCACCCACCTCGACCGGGTACCATTCATAAATAATTTGTGCTTCCATTGGTGCCATTCGTGGGATTCGAACCCACGCATTTTTTATGAGAGTGGTTTGATTTGATCCCCTCAAATTAATCATACACCCTTTCACCCCCGCACGTAGCTCTGTTATGCTAGGCGATTTATCACGAATCGCTACGTTCACTCGCTCGTACATTATCACAAGGTGATTTACATTAGGTTATGCTACAGAGAGGGGTTAACAACGCACATTATAGAAATGAATCTATTACTTCCTAAATGCATGAGATTGATTGGCTGAAATCGACTTGGCCCCATTCCCAGTCCAGTTACTACAAGTTCGAAGGATGTCTATAATAGTCAATTTCAAAGCACTTCTTTTCAAAACGCAGCGATTTTGATGATTTCACGTCGTTCAAGTACACAACGAATGTGTATTACCTTGAATGTTGTACTAGTTTGTTTCTCGCATTTGTTGGTTGCTTATCTCGTTTGAATGGTGAGTAGAACAAAGTGGGGCAATGGATCGGTAAACGTTCAATGCGCGGCAAACAAAGGCGAACAATGTAATGTTCTTTGAGCGGGTACAATCAGATCCATGAGCATCTTGCTTGGAGCAACCGAAACTTGACACCCGGCTGAGATGGGTTGTTGCAGCGTCATGGTAGAATGGATCCTCTTTACTTCACATCACACCGTGGTGGAGAGTAGAACAATGAGGTTAAGCAATATCGGTCAGGGCAGGATATGGTTGGGTGACCACTTGGCTTTTTCTATAGACATTTTCGCCTGACAAGGATTTTACAAACTTGATATTGAGTGTGTTTGTTATTGGAGAACAACGTTATCTAAATGTGGGCATTTAGAAACATAGTTTGAATTAAACAAAACAAATCGACAGACTTTTTACCTTGTTTAGGTACAGTAATTTAAAATGTTACACGCTGATAGCCATACCAGTAAGCCCTAACCCAGAAAGACGCGAAATATTATCCTCAGCCCTTCTACAACCAGTAAAAATATTTCATTGCAACTTAAATTGACAATTTGTGGGGAATTTACTATTTGCAATGTTACTTATGAAACAGGGATAACATGCAACTTATAATTCAAGTACCTGCGATTGCACTAAGTTATCCTTTTCTAATCCTTTCTTCACGTTCCGTCACTCAATGTTATCAAGGACGCATTAACAACAGTTTATGGGGTTTCAATCATCAGTGGGATTCTGTGGGAACGCCTTTAATACAGTCCTTGGACATTCCCTCTGACATTCCACCCTATACCGCGCGGTGTCACAATACCCATATTGTCAGTACAAAACGCACACCTTTCAGTTATGAACCTAGTTAACAAAAGAGGAAAATAGTACAAACACACACATAAAAAGCGTAAATGTACATAGCAACTACATAAAGGTGCACGTCCTCAAGTATGTGCACACATAAACACATATACTCAACGATCATTGTGTGGTATTATGTTGCAGTAGTCTTGTTTCTGCTTTTAGCTGAGTACCCGTGTATGCATGAAAAGACGATGTTAAGTAATTGATATATCTGGTACAGGTCAGACGAAACGTTGGTACGAGAAATACAATTTTACATTCACGGACTACATTCCGTGAAACAAATACATCACATAATATCGTGGGTCTCATGTCATAGGGATTCGAATTGTAACATTAGTTTACAAGTTGTCCGAACGTAAATAGTCACAGTCATGGCGACCTCGGATTGATCCGTATCTATACCGCCCCTTTCATGCACGCTACGTCAACGAAGAAGCAAAGATTCATGATGTTATTTCATACATTCCGCTTAGTAGTGCGTATATGCCTCATTAGTCACGGCTTCTGTGTTTGGGGGAGGGACTTCATAATAGGGAACACGCGTATGAAAATTGTTATCGATTTTTAAATACCTTGTCTCTCATTTAATAATTTTGTGTCTTTGAATTTTGAAAAACGGATCAGTCTATGCCTCAAAATAATGGGTTTAGTAACGATAAATAAAAGGGTGCGAAAAACGAGCCGCCGCCATGTAGAGTGGATTTGACGTCATGGTTTTGTACTTTATACGCTCACCGCCTCAGCGATTGGTCTATTCTGCCACGTCTACAGAACCATTGCGTCACAGCCACCTGTACGCGTTTCAGACCCCCAGTTTAAACTTCAATAAATGCGACCACAGTAAACCTATTTAAAAATTTCTTTTTTACGTGCGACTTGCATTAATATACTTTTTGTATCTAATACTATTAAACTTAGTGTTTGGTTTAGCAAAAAAAATCGTACGCGTGTTGCCTATTCCAATAAACGGCACATTAGACCAGTCAAGTAGACTTTAAGAAGTAGAAAATTAAGTTTGTACTACTGTATATTGGTTTTGGATATTTCGCTAGCATGAGAATAGTTACGCCGGGCAACTTTACAAATGTTACGTTTCTTGTTTAACCGTTTGACGAGCCCCAAATCTAGTAATGACAATGGTTTGTGAACAAAGACTAGAATCTATAATATTGTAGACCGATACTCGGCAACCCAATCAGGCTTGGTAGCCCACTTGATCCGCATATCGTGTATTGAGATGTAATAACTCGGGACATAATTCAACCTGCTATGCTACAACTCGATTACCAAAAGGAAAACAAATTCCTAGACAATGGGAATATCATGATGTAACCGAATGGGAGTCGTTCTTACCTCACGAACCAATGTCAGAACAAAATAACAAATCGCCATTCGGAATATATTTAAAAAGTGAAACAACCTTCGAATTATCAAAATCTAAAATCGTGAACGTGTTCCAATTTTCGTTTTGTTTACGCTGCCGATAGACTACGTTAACAATCAAGTAACTCACAAATAGTTTTCCCTCGCTTCAGTCTTGTGTTACGCCATGCGCCATGATGAAGTGTATTCACTTTCCCCGTCCTGTCGTGACTCGACGTTCCACGGTCCAACGACGTTTCGTGACGAATCCCTGTCAAGTGGACTGACGGACACTGGGAACTGTGCATGGGTCCACTTTTAGGGACATAAAGAACAGAAAATCTACTAAGTTGCATTCGCTAATTCAATAAAATGTTGGTACAAGAAGCAACGGTCGCCGGCAAGAGGCCGCCAGGAAAACGTTGTGGAAAAGCGGGGAAACCGTTTGGACTCTCGGCAACAAGACGACAAGGCAAATGTGGTTGGATACAAATAAATATTAAAGCTTTGAGCATTGCCGAAATAAGAGAATAAACAACACTAAAAAGAATGTAAATTGATTTAACCAAAGATTACTGAGTAATCTTTGATTTAACCTATGATAGTGATAGTAGATCAGAGCAAATTTTTAATGTACACATACGTCAGCTAGATATTATGATGTCGGCCGAATACGATCCTTCAAACTTCGCCGGAGTCCTCATAACGGGGGTCCAATTAGGGGGTTGAAGGACTGGGAGGTGTTTAGGTTGCAAACAAATCTGGTGAAATTATTGCATTCAGCAGACAACCTGAACTCCTTTAGAAAATCTTAAAATCATCGCAACAAATGTGGCGCTGTTGTGGGGGAAGGGGGGGGGGGGGTCGTCTCCCTATACCCCCAATTGCATCAAACGTGTAGCTGGTTTCACACATCTAGTGACAAATACTATTTTCCTCTACCCCTAACCCCCTTTCCCGAAATAAATGTATTTCTGATCACATAATTTGATCACCCCGAAAACAACATTGAAAAATCCGACCTGCCATGCACCTGTTACTTCGTCGTCTCGTTTTTAAATTTATTTATTAACATGATATACTTCTATTACAACTTGTTTGATTTAGTATTGACGGAAGCTGATGAGCTCACATAATCTATTCTAATTAATAACCCCCCCCCCCCAACCCCCTTTCACACCATCCGTTGTATGTCCCATGTTCCATACATCAATATCAGCTTCGCTCTTCTTGGGCGAGTCTTTCTTCTTCTTACACAGAGTACAAACTAAAAACACTATACAAATATGCGATTCAATATTCTTACAGTCAATTCAAGGCGTGTCAATTTATGGTGTATTTTATTGTCGTCATTGCTGCTGCGTTAGATTGCCGAGGATCCGCCGAAAAAAGTCTATTTTGAGACAAAGCACAAACGAATCGTCACGGCCATTACCGATTTCGAGACGTTTAGTGAATTAGACTTTTCAACTCGACCAAATGAAACTCGTGAGGAGAGGAACGAACATTTCGGCGAGACCATGCACGCGCTTTTTACGTTCAGAGGTTGGCCACACGTTTTTCTTGCCTGTGTTTTAGTTAGAAGGATCCCACGTTAGGATGGTCCACAAGTTGGTACTTCATTTTGTGGTATAATAGCTCATAAACTAACAACGTTTGACCATCATGCGCTCACTGTAATGGAAAGTAGCCCTAAAAGTCGCACAGTAAAGATACGTTATTATTACCAAGAATTAGGTAATTAATTTAATATATGAGTGACTTTAATTATAGTTATTACGTTAAAACAAAAATATGTTTTTCTAAAATATACTAATTACTTTAAGAGCAAGTTTGATGGGTTTGTAGATAATGGTGGACACGGCCATTTAGTTTTATTGTTCGCCAAACTTGGCCACAGCTCATGCATTCAAAACAAAATGCAAAATCCCAAAACAATAAGCATTCAGACATTTTCAGTTTGAAAATTGAACTCACACACTTGTCTCGTAAGAGTTAAATCAACTGATTCATACGCGACGTAATTGAACTCACAATTGAACTCACACACTTGTCTCGTAAGAGTTACATCGACTGATTCATACGCGACTTAAACTCACAATTGAACTCACACACTTGTCTAGTAAGAGTAACATCGACTGATTCATACGCGATGTAATTAAACTCACAATTGAACTCACATACTTGTCTCGTAAGAGTTACATCGACTGATTCATACGCGAGTAATTGAGCTCACAATTGAACTCACACACTTGTCTCGTAAGAGTTACATCGACTGATTCATACGCGACGTAATTGAACTCACAATTGAACTCACACACTTGTCTCGTAATAGTTACATCGACTGATTCATACGCGATGTAATTGAACTCACAATTGAACTCACACACTTGTCTCGTAAGAGTTACATCGACTGATTCATACGCGAGTAATTGAGCTCACAATTGAACTCACACACTTGTCTCGTAAGAGTTACATCGACTGATTCATACGCGACGTAATTGAACTCACAATTGAACTCACACACTTGTCTCGTAAGAGTTACATCGACTGATTCATACGCGACGTAATTGAACTCACAATTGAACTCACACACTTGTCTCGTAAGAGTTACATCGACTGATTCATACGCGATGTAATTAAACTCACAATTGAACTCACATACTTGTCTCGTAAGAGTTACATCGACTGATTCATACGCGAGTAATTGAGCTCACAATTGAACTCACACACTTGTCTCGTAAGAGCTACATCGACTGATACATACGCGACATTTTTAAAAGTAGCACGATACATTATCATCACGCTTAAATTAAATAAATTAAATAAATTCACATTTAGAGTCTACCCACTCAGTAACAAGACTGATTTTCAGTGAGGGACTTTAATTTGAAGTAACTAAACCAACCCTGTAGGCTCCAAACACCATCGACGAGTGAGCGATAACCAATCAAAGATCTATATTCCAAATATGAAACATATGAATCAGTGATTGGACAGTACAAATACCTGCGAACAAATGCCAGGATCATCAATACCGATTCAAAATTTATCGATTCAGAATTTATTGAGTGCTTCGTTGCTCGGACGGCTCCAAAGTCACCGTTGATTTATTCCTAAGACAAGAAGTGATGGAACAGAATCCATATTAGAAGTTATAAACTTCTGCCTGAAGCGGGATTTGAACCCGGACCGGAACCCTCTGCATTGGAAGCAGGGATGCTAACCACTAGACCAACGAGCCACCTTATTTACAATACATTACTGCTACAGCATGTGAGAGAAAGCAACTTATTAGCAGTGGCGTAAATATAAGGGTTGGGGCGGGGGGTGTAATTTGTATAGCCCCCCCGCCCCCCCCCCCCCCCCTCCCGCAGATGAGATGAGAAGATTTACCTGGTATCACCAACGTTTCAATGGAGTTAGTGTACTACCAACTATCATACATTGTTAAAATACCTTTTTTCAATTTTTATTGTTCAGTGTTCTTTATTTATGGTAGTTTTGTTTTTGTTGTAAGTGTTGCTATTTGATTTTATTCCGTTCAGTGTTTTTATCATTATTTCGTTGCATATTGTATATTAACTTGATTATCTACTTCATAAATCAGTTTTGATTCTGAAGAGGATATACATGAAATAAATCAATCTCTGGCCTATTGATGTGAAGACTCAGAGAATTATGTGCCCCGATGCATGGGTCTGTGCCGAATACACATTTACCAAGTACACTTGCACCGAAACAACCTTACAGATGCTTTCGTCATAGGCAATTAATTCTCGGCCAACCAGCGAGCCCCAATTTCAAAACCGATTGCTGATTGGACAAGAGGAATTCGTTTGTGACGCATCGGCAAGGTGTTGTCGGGTAAAGTTTCTAAATCCTCTTGAAATGGTCTTCCCACGATGGGATCTCGCAGGAGCGCCGTTGCCATTGTTCTGCCATCTTAGAGGTCCCACTGCCTTCTAGGGTTGCGCCAGCCTTCTTGAAATGTTCTTCCCACGATGGGATCCCGCAGGAGCGCCGTTGCCATTGTTCTGCCATCTTAGATGTCCCACTGCTTCTGTTGCGCCAGCCTGCAATATCCAGACGCCCCAGCCAAAGGTGAACCCCTCTATACTTGTTGCCATGTATAGGCCCAGGCATGGGTGCGAATTGACGGCTTGGCAGAGGGGGAAGGGGGGGATGCCCAAGTATAGTATCTGCGTGGGCAGTAAGGGGTCTGGGGCAAATTCCCAGCCGCCGGAGGCAAAATTTTTGTTGTGGTATTATTTCCCTCGAGATGGCCTTAGAATCTATCTGAGGTATTCCAGGGTATAAAATAAATAGATGTGTAAATTGAAGCATTATTTATTAACGTTATGAGATAAAGTCACTTGATATGATATGAGATGAGATGGGTAACCAGAGTTGGTGATTTAGCTATCCCCGGCAGGGATACTTTTCATGAAAACGGAGCCAGGGATGAAAATACCAGAGGGGGGGAAAATAACTCATACCCCCCGTCAATTCGCACCCTGGTCCAGGGAATATTCACCTAATGTGCATGGCGGCCATACCGGAGGCCACCATGGCATGTGATGTGATTGGTAGTTTATTGCTACAATGTTTAATGGCGTTTGGTGCAAATCCAATTGTTTGTCGAGTACAACATTGTTGTAACTAATAAAAAAAAAAAAAAAAAAAATTGTTCTCCAACTTTGGTTTGAAAGCAACATAAAAAAATTATATTGTCTCGATTACCCTACAATCGTTTACAATGGGCCATAGCATTTAATAATCATTTTCGTAAACATTGTCGGGGAGTACAGGTGCTACAATTCTCATGTTTTGCATATTCGTCTTCGATTGACAGCTCAAATGTAAACATACATTTGGCCTCCTTTATGGCCGTTGCGACTTCACATGAATACTTCCTATAGGACCTAGTTCTGTCGGCCATCTTAGAGGTGTCACAGTTGGGCCAGCCCGTCACATCCAGAGGCCCCGGCCAAACACAATTACAGACGATACACTGTGACTTAGAGACTCCCTCTCGGTGACCGCAAACAATTACTCTGACGTCACGTGAATACTTCCTATAGGATCTAGTTCTGTCGGCCATCTTAGAGGTGTCACAGTTGAGCCAGCCGTGACATCCAGAGGCCCCGGCCAAAGACAATTACAGACGATACACTGCGACTTAGAGACTCCCTCTCGGTGACCGCAAAACAATTACTCTGACGTCACGTGAATACTTCCTATAGGACCTAATTCTGTCGGCCATCTTAGAGGTGTCACAGTTGGGCCACCCCGCGACATCCAGAGGCCCCGGCCAAAGACAATTACAGACGATACACTGTGACTTAGATTCCCTCTTGGCGACCGCAAACAATTACTCTGACGTCACGTGAATACTTCCTATGGGTTCTGTCGGCCATCTTAGAGGTGTCACAGTTGGGCCAGCCCGCGACATCCAGAGGTCCCGGTCAAAGACAATTACAGACGATACACTGTGACAGAGATTCCCTCTCGGTGACCGCAAACAATTACTCTGACGTCACGTGAATACTTCCCATAGGACCTAGTTCTGTCGGCCATCTTAGAGGTGTCACAGTTGGGCCAGCCCGCGACATCCAGAGGCCCCGGCCAAAGACAATTACAGACGATACACTGTGACAGAGATTCCCTCTCGGTGACCGCAAACAATTACTCTGACGTCACGTGAATACTTCCTAAATAGGACCTAGTTCTGTCGGCCATCTTAGAGGTGTCACAGTTGGGCCAGCCCGCGACATCCAGAGGCCCCGGCCAAAGACAATTACAGACGATACACTGTGACTTGGAGACTCCCTCTCGGTGACCGCAAACAATTACTCTGACGTCACGTGAATACTCCCTATAGGACCTAGTTCTGTCGGCCATCTTAGAGGTGTCACAGTTGGGCCAGCCCGCGACATCCAGAGGCCCCGGCCAAAGAGTAAAGACAATTACATACGATACACTGTGACTTGGAGACTCCCTCTCGGTGACCGCAAACAATTACTCTGACGTCACGTGAATACTTCCTATGGGTTCTGTCGGCCATCTTAGAGGTGTCACAGTTGGGCCAGCCCGCGACATCCAGAGGCCCCGGCCAAAGACAATTACAGACGATACACTGTGACTTAGAGACTCCCTCTCGGTGACCGCAAACAATTACTCTGACGTCACGTGAATACTTCCTATAGGACCTAGTTCTGTCGGCCATCTTAGAGGTGTCACAGTTGGGCCAGCCCGTGACATCCAGAGGCCCCGGCCAAAGACAATTACAGACGATACACTGTGACTTAGAGACTCCCTCTCGGTGACCGCAAACAATTACTCTGACGTCACGTGAATACTTCCCATAGGACCTAGTTCTGTCGGCCATCTTAGAGGTGTCACAGTTGGGCCAGCCCGCGACATCCAGAGGCCCCGGCCAAAGACAATTACAGACGATACACTGTGACAGAGATTCCCTCTCGGTGACCGCAAACAATTACTCTGACGTCACGTGAATACTTCCTATATAGGACCTAGTTCTGTCGGCCATCTTAGAGGTGTCACAGTTGGGCCAGCCCGCGACATCCAGAGGCCCCGGCCAAAGACAATTACAGACGATACACTGTGACAGAGATTCCCTCTCGGTGACCGCAAACAATTACTCTGACGTCACGTGAATACTTCCTATAGGACCTAGTTCTGTCGGCCATCTTAGAGGTGTCACAGTTGAGCCAGCCCGCGACATCCAGAGGCCCCGGCCAAAGACAATTACAGACGATACACTGTGACTTAGAGACTCCCTCTCGGTGACCGCAAACAATTACTCTGACGTCACGTGAATACTTCCTATAGGACTTAGTTCCGTCGGCCATCTTAGAGCACGTGAATACTTACTACAGGACCTAGTTCTGTCGGCCATCTTAGAGGTGTCACAGTTGAGCCAGCCCGTGACATCCAGAGGCCCCGGCCAAAGACAATTACAGACGATACACTGTGACTGACTTGAAGATTCCCTCTCGGCGACCGCAAACAATTAGGCTACTCTGACGTCACGTGAATACTTACTACAGGACCTAGTTCTGTCGGCCATCTTAGAGGTGTCACAGTTGGGCCAGCCCGCGAAATCCAGAGGCCCCGGCTAAAGACAATTACAGACGATACACTGTGACAGAGATTCCCTCTCGGTGACCGCAAACAATTACTCTGACGTCACGTGAATACTTCCCATAGGACCTAGTTCTGTCGGGCATCTTAGAGGTGTCACAGTTGAGCCAGCCGTGACATCCAGAGGCCTCGGCCAAAGACAATTACAGACGATACACTGTGACTTAGAGGCTCCCTCTCGGTGACCGCAAACAATTACTCTGACGTCACGTGAATACTTCCCATAGGACCTAGTTCTGTCGGCCATAGAGGTGTTACAGTTGGGCCAGCCCGCGACATCCAGAGGTCCCGGTCAAAGACAATTACAGACGATACACTGTGACAGAGACTCCCTCTCGGTGACCGCCAACAATTACTCTGACGTCACGTGAATACTTCCCATAGGACCTAGTTCTGTCGGCCATAGAGGTGTCACAGTTGGGCCAGCCCGTGACATCCAGAGGCCCCGGCCAAAGACAATTACAGACGATACACTGTGACTTAGAGGCTCCCTCTCGATGACCGCAAACAATTACTCTGACGTCACGTGAATACTTCCTATAGGACTTAGTTCTGTCGGCTATCTTAGAGGTGTCATAGTTGAGCCAGCCGTGACATCCAGAGGCCCCGGCTAAAGACAATTACAGACGATACACTGTGACAGAGATTCCCTCTCGGTGACCGCAAACAATTACTCTGACGTCACGTGAATACTTCCTATAGGACTTAGTTCTGTCGGCCATCTTAGAGGTGTCACAGTTGGGCCAGCCCGCGACATCTAGAGGCCCCGGCCAAAGACAATTACAGACGATACACTGTGACTTAGAGATTTCCTCTCGGTGACCGCAAACAATTACTCTGACGTCACGTGAATACTTCCCATAGGACCTAGTTCTGTCGGCCATCTTAGAGGTGTCACAGTTGGGCCAGCCCGCGACATCTAGAGGCCCCGGCCAAAGACAATTACAGACGATACACTGTGACTTAGAGATTTCCTCTCGGTGACCGCAAACAATTACTCTGACGTCACGTGAATACTTCCCATAGGACCTAGTTCTGTCGGCCATCTTAGAGGTGTCACAGTTGGGCCAGCCCGCGACATCCAGAGGCCCCGACCAAAGACAATTACAGACGATACACTGTGACAGAGATTCCCTCTCGGTGACCGCAAACAATTACTCTGACGTCACGCTGTTCAAGCAGGCAAGTGTGAATGCACGACCATTCACGTTCACGCCGGTAAAAAAACGAAAGATCGAGGATAGAATGTTGCGGCATCGCACGAGTGATATATTCCGTTTGGTCAGTCATTGAATCATGCGCCCATGTGCGGGGAAAGTGAGGGCGCAATCGGTACCTTTTTGTTACATTTCTTACACGAGATTCAGTAATAGGTTATTCTGCAGTCTATTCATTTCATTTCAATTGCAGGTATCAAATCAATTTGGTGATTCTTTTTTCTGTGCCGTTTCATTGTCCGTTTTCAATTTCAATTACCCAGTACCGTTTTTCTGTCCCTTGCGTTCTTGATTTCTTCACACTTGTTACATATACAGTATACGATATTTTGAACGTTTGGTATAATAATGTGTATTTTTATTGTTCGGGATACCCGGAAATGGCTTTTGAAAATCGCCTCTAAACTTCATAATTTCTCTGATTTTAATCTATAATCACAGAATTTATTTATTCATCTACCATGCATTTCACATCACTGGATTCGTCACTATTCGCAAATCAAACAGCCACAGATGACAAGAACTATAAAGACTACCACTGATTATACGTTTTTCTCTCTTCTCTTGAATGGTTGTAGACAGCTGAGACTGAGATGTTATCCATCATCGTCCTTGAAAACAGTCCCGATACTCCTTATTGTTAACAATCGAAACCACCATTTTAATATTTGCAATTATACCAACAGGTGTAAACTCAGATTGCACTTTACAGCTGTATAGGACCGTCTCTTAGCATTGTGGTCTAGAAGAACACAAGTGCACAACTTTACAATATATAACATAGGCTCCGCATAGAGGGGCATCAATATTAAGAAATTTTGTTACGTTTAACGAAGTTTTCCAAATCAAATAAACCACTTTTCATGATTTTATAAACCTAATTCAAACTATGACGACGTGACTCATTTCTAAAGACAATTGCATTCACTAATCTATTCAGGGCAAATATTTTACATAGATGTATACCAAGAACAACACTTGGTAACTTTTAAAACATTTTGTATATATATGTATTTTTCAAATTGTGTTTAGTATGCTGGATCCTTGTGGTCACCCAATGTACGTTGGACAGCTGACAGTAAATTCCTGTCTGAGTAGGTCGAGCTTCCCCCGAAAGCAGAAAACTTCCTAAAGCCAGAAGCGCATCCACGTCCCGATACACCTCGCTGCCGGACACTTGCCTCACTCACACTGGCGGGACCGCAAACAATACACCGTGTGGTGTGCTGTGTGCAACAGGTACTAGCGAGCACGTGCCCCCCCCCCCCCGGCCCGTAGGCCACCCGCCGAGCACAGCCAATCAAACCGGTCGCTGCCCGTTTTAATCGGCCAACAATGATGAAGTGATTAAGTTTATTTAATGAGGCGATCAAAGAAGTGTAATCGCCGAACTGGGGGGTAACGCTTGCAACTTGATGTAGCGCTGTTGTTGCTTGTTTACCAGTAGCTGTTACAGGGGGTAACGCTTGCAACTTGATGTAGCGCTGTTGTTGCTTGTTTACCAGTAGCTGTTACAGGGGGTAACGCTTGCAACTTGATGTAGCGCTGTTGTTGCTTGTTTACCAGTAGCGGTTACAGGGGGTAACGCTTGCAACTTGATGTAGCGCTGTTGTTGCTTGTTTACCAGTAGCTGTTACAGGGGGTAACGCTTGCAACTTGATGTAGCGCTGTTGTTGCTTGTTTACCGGTAGCTGTTACAGGGGGTAACGCTTGCAACTTGATGTAGCGCTGTTGTTGCTTGTTTACCGGTAGCTGTTACAGGGGGTAACGCTTGCAACTTGATGTAGCGCTGTTGTTGCTTGTTTACCAGTAGCTGTTACAGGGGGTAACGCTTGCAACTTGATGTAGCGCTATTGTTGCTTGTTTACCAGTAGCTATTACAGGGGGTAACGCTTGCAACTTGGTGTAGCGCTGTTGTTGCTTGTTTACCAGTAGCTGTTACAGGGGGTGACGCTTGCAACTTGATGTAGCGCTGTTGTTGCTTGTTTACCAGTAGCTGTTACAGGGGGTAACGCTTGCAACTTGATGTAGCGCTGTTGTTGCTTGTTTACCAGTAGCTGTTACAGGGGGTAACGCTTGCAACTTGATGTAGCGCTGTTGTTGCTTGTTAACCAGTAGGGGAGCGCGGAACAGGGCACCCCGGAATAGGGCACAACGGAACAGAGCACAAACCGAACACTTCCGAAGCGTGCGGTGTTGCCAAATGTGATGATTGTGTTCTGTTCCGTTGCAGAGCGGATTACCGCACACACGTTAATTTGTGTGCGGTAATCCGGTACACAACGGATCACAGCACAATGTTTACACATAAGCGTGTGTGCGCTAGGTTAGGTTAGGTTAGGTTAGGTTAAGTTAGGTTAGGTTAGGTTAGGTTAGGTTAGGTTAGGTTAGGTTAGGTTAGGTTACGTTATGTTATCGTGTGTGCGGTAATCCGCTCTGCAACGGAACAGAACACAATCATCACATTTGGCAACACCGCACGCTTCGGAAGTGTTCGGTTTGTGCTCTGTTCCGTTGTGCCCTATTCCGTTGTGCTCTGTTCTGTGTACCCACCAGTAGCTGTTACAGGGCAGACGTCTCCGACTGCCGATTCCCCTAACGCCAACGACCTTTTGTCCCCTAACGCCAACATATCTACCTGCTCACGAAGACCATGTTGAAGACCATGTGTACAAAGTACAAGATGCATGTAAGATGCGTTGTTGGGGATAGGGGAATTTATTTATTCCCCTAACGCCAACGACCTTTTGTCCCCTAAAGCCAACATATCTACCTGCTCACGAAGACCATGTTACAAGATGCATGTGAGGGGCGTTGTTGGCGTTAGGGGACTTTATTTATTCCCCTAACGCCAACACGGTTGGGTTACTTTGTTAGATCGCATTACGTCATAACTCGTTAAACACTACTCAAATACGCGTAAAAATACTTTCATGCGGAACACCGATAATCTGTCGGTTAAAATTGTATTACAAATTAAAATGTCTTAAAATAATTTAAAAATATAGCAGACTAGATCAGTTTTCATAAAATATGTCTCCTTCTCGATAGTGCTTTAGGTGTACCGGGTTGTTAAAAGCTGCCACCAAGGTTATTCTTACTCAAGATCGAGTACTGTATTCAATATAATTTTAGTTTTGTAAATAAAGTACAATTTCGGATCCTAGTGTTTTGCCCTATGAAGGGTTTTAAAAGCGACTGGCACCCTAGATTTGACGTACGACGTAATGCGTATCTAACAAAGTAACCCAACCGTGTTGGCGTTAGGGGAGTAAATAAATTTCCCTAACTCCATATAACGCTCCTCACATGCATCTTGTAACACGGTCTTCGTGAGCAGGTAGATATGTTGCATGGCGTTAGGGGAATTTGAGTCGGGCAAGTCACCGATGTGAGAGCAATTGCCCCCCCCCTCCCCTTCTTGATTATTCGACCAAAAGTCCGTAGTACAAGTACGTTAGTGATACATATGGCCAAATACCGTAGCAATAACGAAGCTATTACTATTAAGGTATTTGATATGGGTGAGTCTTATTCACCCTCCTCCTCTTCTTTCAACTTTATAACGGGTTTGGTTTAGTTGTAACATCAACCCACAAAACTCCATCTGGATAATAAGTATTCATCACTTTCTGTGCCTCTACTCTAATATTGCGTATGTTATTCTAAAACGTCTTAAAATATATATCATGTTTGCTCTCGTTTAAATATGCTGCTATAATTAAATAAAAATAAATAAAAACAAATTTATATTTATAGTCTACCCACTTAGTAAA
The DNA here is from genome assembly GCA_945910005.1 of Isoperla grammatica. Classification (NCBI taxonomy): domain Eukaryota; kingdom Metazoa; phylum Arthropoda; class Insecta; order Plecoptera; family Perlodidae; genus Isoperla; species Isoperla grammatica. The sequence goes on along the minus strand of OX246741.1, from coordinate 21,969,959 downwards.
AAGACTGATTTTCAGTGGGGGACTTAAATTTTAAAGTGACTAAACCAACCCCGTATAGGCTCCGAACACCATCGACAAGACGTGAGCGATAATCAATCAAAGATCTATATTTCACATATGAAATGAAACATTAGTTTTGTGTTATTTGATGGGTAAGGCGTAAGTGGAAGTAGAATCTCAGGGTTGTCACTTTAGGTCTGTTTAAAATATTGTCCATAGGATGCTCAACGTCTCAATATATTCTATTTCAACTCTCGTCCAAATATTATGCTAACATTATTCATTATTGTGTGTTGCTTGGGGGGTAAAGCGCATGTGGAAGTAGAATAACCATCCCTCCCATGAATGACTGGTCTAGATCCGCCACTGTAATGTTTACCAGGCTAATCTGCTTGTGTACTGAGTGGGCCGAACGCCCAGCGGAGGTCGGTAGCTTGTGTGTTGTGTGTTGTATACGAAAGGGAGAGGTAACCGTGTGTGGTTCCTAATTTTGATCCAAGATAAGATTTAGATTGGAATGGCCGAAGGTTGCGATGGTTAAAGAATCAGGTGCCCGAATTAATGCAGCCAGGCTTCTTCTTCTTCTTCTTTGATGTTATTCCATCAAACTTATCTGTAATTCGATCAAAATCTGAGCGGCGAAATAATCCAGCCATGACGATAAACGACGAAGAAATGTAGTCGAGTAGAAAGATTTAGTGATGACGACGAAGACGTTGAATTGAGCCACCACGGCCAGGATGATGCGGCACTTAGGTTGTCAGTTTGAATTTTAAGGACATGATTCGGCATATTAGTCAATGTAACAAATTCTTTGTTTGTTTACGTATGTATCATTATCAACGATTTAAGTGGTGATATTTACGTGAATTGGACATTATTCTTGTGGTCCGTTGTTGCCATGTTTCAGCAAGTCATCGGTTGGCGTCATGGGCGTAAATGGGTCTCTCGACGCTAATGTGGCTACACTGCAAACAACAATGGCGCACATAACTATACAATGTCCATTGCTATAGAGCATGCTTACACGCACACAAGCAGTGCATAAAGCGTAAGTACACACAAAATACACTAGCAAAGCGATACAAGATAAACCCATGTATACACGATGCTGATATTCGTGTCATATTTTGGCAACGATGTTCATCGAGACGATGAAGACTTCATGCCCAAGCCAGGGGTCAGACCTGGGACGCAGCAATAGCTGTTTACTAGACTAGGCAAGTATACTCCAGATCTAATTTTTGAAAACAAATGTTTGCAATTCACCATTGTATACTATTGACACAATGGGAGACCGTATGACCACCGTAGGTACTAATATAAATCCATGGTATGACAGTATGACAGGTAGAGTGCGCTGTGAGCGATGACGTTCAGTTTTGCTCACCAAATCTTGTAAGCCGAATGAATATATAAATTCACAGTAATTTTAATTATAGAAAATAACAATCAGCTGAAGAATCCAAAAAACAAGTGAAACAGTACAATGGTTGATGGAATAACACAGTCTACCACACTCTTCGCACGGGGGCCACAGCCATTATGTATTTACATGCACGGCATCATTATTGCATGTGTTAAATGAGGGGCATACTGAAATTTATGTGGGCAGGAACGCTCACAGCGCTGCTGTCATACGGTCTCCCATTCTTAAACATTGTTTTTATTCAATTTAATATACAATCAATAAGGTATCTGGCAGAAAAATTAAAAAAATACCAACGCCTAATTGACCACGGCAACTAGTTTACTTCAGATATAATTTTTGAAAATAAATGTTTGCAATTCAGCATTGTATACTGTTGACACAATTGACGAGTGGTGATTTACCCGCCCCCTGACGTCACGAAGGAACGTGGCGCCCATAGTTGGGACAAATAAATGTTTTCAAATCAGCATTGTATACTGTTGACACAATTCTCAAACATTATTTTATTCAATATAATACAAGGTATCTGGCAAAAAATTAAAAAAGGCTAAATATCATTGAATTTACTAATTTTGTGTTCACAAGTATGCAAAAGGTAATCTAATTACTTTTCTTCACAATAGTGTGAAATATTTCGGAATGTTTGCTAACTGTTTTGTTGCCTACTATATTTTATTGCATGCTCCTCACAATCTATGCTTTATTAACCCATTACTACAAATAAAATGCTCGTTGGTTGAAGGTACCGCTCGATAGTTAATCTAGATCTTTGTGATCTGGAAAATTCTAGACTAAAAATTCGAGAGTATTTACAATTTCAAATGTTTCATTATCTCAGTTTTGCTTTTCCTGTTCTAGCTGGTGAGTGGAAGCGCTCTCCGATGCCCCTTTCTCCGATGCCCCACCAACCTTTTAAGTCTCCGATACCCCACCCACTGCTCTACCTGTTTTCTTAAGCCCATGTTACACCACGCAATTTAATCGCACGTTCACTGCGCGGTAAGCGGTAGGGATAGAGGTTAGGTTAGGTTAGGTTAGGTTAGGTTAGGTTAGGTTAGGGTAGTATTATTAGGTTAGGGTAGTATTATACCATATTTTAGGGTAGTATTATATTTGGGGGTAATATCTCCTTTAATAATACAGGCTAGTTTGAAAACAAAACTTAGGTTAGGTTAGGGTAGTAGTATACTATATTTTAGGGTAGTATTATATTTGGGGTTAATATCTCCTTTAATAATACAGGCTAGTTTGAAAACGAAATACGACTGTTCAATAGAGAATGTATTTATAATATTTAAATGTACCGCGTGTGCTTATTTTACGTGGTGTAGCATGGGCTTCTTGAGCAGGTAGGTGGGGCATCGGAGAGTGGGGTATCGGAGATGCGTCCGGTGAGTGGATGTCAGATGAAGCTGATGGCCAGTCATACAGTTGATGTGACGTCACTTGGTTCCATACGACTTAGCCATGACAACACTGTCTTCTTGTCGATACTACTGCATGTATACTTGCGAGTTGCGAGTTATGGGTGTAATCGCAGCGTAAAGTGACCCGTTAAGGTCTTAATCCCTCCCCTCTTCACGCGGCGGGGAGGGGCGGGATTCGATCACGCAACCCTTCAACTTGGTGTTCCGTGCGCGGTTTGTGATGTGTTAAACGCGATCAATCATAACAACCTTGTGATCGTTTTTGTCTCAATTCTCGGATACGGACGGAAATAAAGCGGTAATTACATGTTTGAATAGGGATTAGGTTTCTACCAGGGTGGTCGCCGTGACCCAGCCCATGTCAACACTAAACAACCGAGAGAAAGATATGAATTATTAAGTTTTGACTAGGGATGGGGTAAGCGTAGGTATTAGTTTTAACTGCTAGTCGATTAGAAACCTACATCAAGAGCTCTAAATCCCCTGGCGAGGGTTCATCGAACTTCCAAACAAGGTCGTTACGACTATATCCACAATGCTAAAAATCACCTGTTATTCAAATTCGGAGATATATTGAGGAAATCAAAATTAACTAATTTGTGTAAGAAAATTATGAACAAAAAAATGCAAAATAGAATCTGTCAAGACACATTATCTTTGATGACCGTTTATATTTTCAATTTAAATATTTTCAATATAATTTTACATAATCAATATTCAATAACGAACATTTAAATGGTTACGCACTTTTTGTAGTGGGATCTATAGTGGTGATTTCAATTTCATTCTAAATCTATATTTTAAGAGCTTGTACAAAATATGCTTGCCATACCGGGGGATAAAAAAAGTCGAATACTATATGCTTGTTATGCATTGAACATTGTTAACGAAAGTCATTATTACAATGGTTATCATGCACCAACACAACATGTACTTCTAGTGGTACGGTACGGTTGTGGTCGTGGTAAACTTTGCATATTGTGGTGAAGCGGGTGAAAGTAATAGCAAATCTTTGGTAATAGTATTGGCCGTACAAGCCGCAGAAAAGTATAAAGTCAAAATTGAAGTTGATATATAATAATCTTTATTTGTCAGAATGAGCTTACGCTCTTTACATCGACAGATTACGATTACACTAGACTTAACTAAGCTAAACCAAACTAAACTAAAAAAAACAACAATAGGAAATAAGTAATGTGAACAATGCAAAGTCAGGCTTACATTTTGTCTTAATTTTAGGTTATGATTATTGATTTTGATTGTATAAAGTCTTAAAAATAATGTTATAGTAATGTAAATAAAATTGAGTGACACAGATAATTATAGCTCTCAAAACTAGGCCTAATTGTACAATTGAAGAATTTTGATATAATGTATGAATTTTACTATTATCTACTACTACCTCCATTTAGAGGTGAATAACTGAATACAACAAAAAAAGTACATGTTATAATATTAATAATATTAAAATATATAATATATTAATATGGAAAGCAAAGTATAGATTATAGAACCATAGTAATAATATAACTACTAACTTATAATACAATACATAAAATCGAATACAATAATACTTATAATAAAACCTACACTACATTCTAACTTGCAGATTCTCAGTTAATAACAGATAATGTCATGACTTCATAACTTCTATATTTATTTTGTTCGGCAAATCATGTTACTTGAAGCAGTCTCCCAGATCATATTGCAACAGATTGTTTTTAATTACTTTTTTAAAGAGATTTTGACTTAAGCATTTAGTAGACAGAGGAAGATTGTTGTACAGAATAAACCCCTGGTGGTTTTAATTAGAGCGGCCAAACTCATCGGTGCTAACATTGTCAATAAAAAGATTATTCTTTGTGTGTGTATTATATAATAATACATACCTGACAAGTGAACGTTTTAACTTCAAAATGGAACATTTGATATTGTGTGTATGTTTGAAGGGCACACATAGGTAATGTATGTAAATCATAAACCAAACATTGTTCGTTACGTTTGCTTTTTCAATGTGATAACAATAAATTGCCCTCATTAAACCGACCTACACAAAAATTACTCCAAAGTTAAGATTGTTTTGACTCCAATTTTTGGTAGCATGACTACCTCCCTCATCGCATCCATCAAGATATCGATATTACCAGTGATGCAACTCTTTTCCACAAACGCATTACGCAATGTAGTGAACCAAGACAGATGCCCGTACCGGTATGTCCGGGGAAGGCAAAACAAAAAACGAAAACATGTTAATAAGAGCATTACCCCTCCCAGATACGTCCGCGTGCGAGTTTTTAATCAATGATCGCTTTCCTAAACGCACTATGATGATAATTACGATAACCATCGTTAAGAACAAAACAAACATATTTATCAAGTTTTTAGGATACTAAGGTCGGGCGGCGAGGAGGGTTGGGTCTCTTGATAGGCCCGCGGCCATAGAACCAAGCCAAGACAGCCAACTGTCCGACTCTTACAACCATGTGGTGAGAAGCAACCTAACAAAGCCATCACAGAAGCGCCCAGGGCACTCCTCTAATAACAACAACGGGCCGACAACAAAGGTAGTTAGCGCTTACGCAACGCAACGCATTAGCATCTTGCACATGAGTGTAACAAGATTACATCGAGTGTATAATTTCTTGGGAATAGGAGGATTTGAACACGTGGACTGTCAAGTTTCTGTGAGCGGAGTGGAACATTAAAGAAGGAATTAACTATGTTTTGTATTTTGTGTGGGATGTGTATTCGTTAACAACAACGAAGAGGATGAAGGGCATCGCAAATGCTCCACGTGACAACATGTACAGGTATTCTGTTGAGAGCTCTACATGTATATCTCTAACTTTACGTACTTCTTATAATTTAATGCACCTAAATGAGCTATTTTTATAACGATTACAACGTGTAATGACACTTTTAAGAAATGGAAATGTGTCCACGATTGTAAGATTAGAATACATTACCAATTAATTTTGAAATAAATTTGATGAAAGATGTACGACTTACTTGGAAATAACACAGGAACGGAATAGAAATGACGGAGCATTGTGTATACAAAATTCTACCAAAAGAATACATTATAATGATAAGAATATACACCAAAGCCCAGCCAGCTACAGTACCAAACTACAGTCTCGAGATTAGCGAGATTTGCTCCAAACAAACATGACTGCTAGATATTGAGAAGGTACAAAAAAAGTTTATAAATATGTTGTGTTATAGTTGTTTTAATACTGTTTACCATAGGAAGGATTACTTAAACCATTGTAAAAATATATCCTTGATGACATTGGACAACAGACGTAAACTGTTGGACATGATGTTTTTGTATAAACTAGTTAATAACATGTTCGATTCGCTTTTACTCAGATTTCAAAACTTTTTCGTGCCTACCAGACACACTAGAAGTCACCCTACTTTTTATATTTGTACCAACAGGATTGATGTTTTAAAGTATGCAACCATTGGTAGGTTACAAACCTCTTTTAACTCTTTGGCTTAAATAGTGTGTAATCAAGTTGATCTGTTTTCTGACAATGTAATATGTTTTAGGGCTAAAATAATGAATGTGTTAAATAATATGAGATAGGGTTGATTTGATGTAAACAATGAGTTGACTATGTACTTCTATGTACATTTATTGTGAATTGTGATCTTACAAATTTTGTGTTATTTTTAGGTTATATTACATTTACACTTGTGGAGTTTAAATACGCTGTTGTAAATAAAGGCTTTATTCTTATTATTATTATTATCATAATTATTATTATTATTATTATTATTATTATTATTATTATTATTATTATTATTATTATTATTATTATTATTTTTATTATTATTATTATTATTATTATTATTATTATTATTATTATTATTATTATTATTATTATTATTATTATTATTATTATTATTATTATTATTATTACTATTAAAACATGATTGTTGAAACTATGGTTTCGAATCCGAAATAGTGACTAAATCGGAAATTAACAAAGTTTGGTGAAAATCAGTGGAATTAGAGCAGATAAAGTAGTTTCGTTGTTAATTACCTACTGGTAATTGTCGGTACTACAAAGGTCAGTAAATTGCATTAAAATGAACATGGACTTAATATTTCTCCTAGTGCCACAGTATCTTCCCGTGCCTACCAGCCCAGTATACAGACAAATCCCTTGGGCAGTAAGTGGAGTGTAGACTGTAGACTGTAGACTACTAACGTACTAACCGCAGTATCATCTCAAGTCGCCCAACATCCCGGGATTATGCCCCAGTATACAGACAAATCCCTTGGGCAGTAAGTGGAGTGTAGACTGTAAACTGTAGACTACTAACGTACTAACCGCAGTATCATCTCAAGTCGACCAACATGCCGGGATTATGCCCCAGTATACAGACAAATCCCTTAGGCAGTAAGTGGAGTGTAGACTGTATACTGTAGACTGTAGACTACTAGCGTACTAACCGCAGTATCATCTCAAGTCGCCCAACATGCCGGGATTATGCCCCAGTATACAGACAAATCCCTTGGGCAGTAAGTGGAGTGTAGACTGTAGAATGTAGACTACTATCGTACTAACCACAGTATCATTTCAAGTCGACCAACATGCCGGGATTATTCCCCAGTATACAGACAAATCCCTTGGGCAGTAAGTGGAGTGTAGACTGTAGACTGTAGACTACTAACGTACTAACCGCAGTATCATCTCAAGTCGCCCAACATGCAGGGATTATGCCCCAACCAACTACCCAACCCTTGTGTACCGCTCCACCCTAAACCGCGTATCTGTTTGATTATTAAAGCTTGTTGGCATCTGAAGCCCCAGGCAATGGTAATTGCCGCCGTGTTTATTTGTTCGCAACCTGGGGCAGACGATACGTTCAGCTGTTGTGAGCGGAGCGCGCCCCAAACAAATAACACTGCCACTGTTTGCTTTAAGATGCTTAACAAAATACAATTTACACTGAAATTTAGATGCTAAGACAACACAATAAACAACATATTTAATGGAATCATTATCCTCCAAGCAAAACAGAACCGTTGTGTGTATGTAAATATGTTTAGAGGCGTACAACAGTTGCGTGCAAACATTGGAGCCCGGTAATGTTTTATATTAAGTGTGTAACATTTATAGAGACGTGTGGATAAAACTTTCACAATTTACCGTATAATTATTTGTTGGAAATTAAATTGCCCGAAGCTAAAATTATAAACAGAAAACTGTCTTGAAAGGGGAATTAATGTTTACGTATTTTACATAACCATTCGGTAATGTTATCTCGCTGAGTAATTCTCCCACGCTAATCTAACCACATCACAGTGTGCCTGGCTACCACCCCTAATAGGGGGCAAACACGTTGTTCGCTGTTTACTACGCCTCGGTTTGTATACACGGAAATATTTGTCGGGGGATGAATATTGGATTTAGAGCCACGTTATACAGGAAATTAGTTTTCCTCGTTATTTATATAGTACGTGAATTTTCAATTTAGAATTCTAACAATAAATATTCAAATGAGAACTTTATATAAATATTGAATTTCAATTTAATAATGCAATATTCAAATAGTAATAATAGAGTAAACATCAACAACCCAGTTTACCCAACAGCTGATAACTGTATTCATGAACAACTCATTACTTCGATAACTATATTTGACTGGATCGTTTGTTGTTTTATTTATAATAGACTACTCAGCTGACGCTGAACAAACATGCATAGCTAGGTCGCCAAGAACACAGTACAGAACACCCAGGGACTGAATTCACAACAGGTCCTAAATATTTTTCTGGCCTAGCTTTAGACACTTAGGCCCTTGTAAATCCAGGTCCAGGTCAAATGAAGAAGTTACTAATTCTTGGTGGGAACAAAGACAAAATTAACATTCCAATAATTTGTTTCAAAATTTTGTTTTGTTTTCAGACATGGGTCGAGAGCGCGAGATTCATATAGGTTCAAAGTTAGGTTGGAACCGACTTGGGACCTCATGTGAATCCAGGCCCAGGTGTCATAAAGTCTTACCACATAATAATAACCTAACGCTCAACTCACCCCTAAAATATGTAATTGAATGTATTCAACCATCTCCCCCCCCCCCCCCGCTCTACACAGCCCAAGATCATCGCTTTACAATAGCGAACAATATTATTTATTTTCCAACTGATTAAAATCCTTCCATCCAATTTTCTCGACAATGTTGTATTTCTGGCCACCCATCCGTCCCACAATGCCTTGCGGTGTAGAGTGTAACGTCACCTGCAGCCCTGCGGCTGAGGAAGGTTGTTCTGAACGAGAGCGAAACCACGAGACTTGGTCTTCGAGTAATGAGCTTTGTCGCAAAAATTTTCCCCGGGGACAAACACATACTTATCCCTTCTTCCAGTGCTCGCGTCGTTCTACTATCCACACAGCTTACGATACGATATACTAGACCCTTTCTTTGATCGCCCAACTTATTGTTTGAAATCAAGAAAAAAGTAGAATAATTTCCGTGAACCTGAGGCGAGGTTTGTCCGCTTGTTATGGATGTACAGTCGCGTCCAAAGCGATGGCAACACGAGATGCAGATTCCGACACGAGATGGTAATGTGGTAAGTTTAAAGTAGAGATGCTGGGACGAACGCTCGTTCCCCAAAACACTGGTTGGGTGGAAGTTATGTTTCTGTATGTCAATACAAAAATATTTAATTTTTGAAGTATAAATAAATACATAAAAGAATGAAGGGGGAACGACGAATCAAATGTCAATTTAACCAATAATATTATTATTATTTATTATTATTACTATTATTTTTATGTATTTATTCATAACATAAACAGTTACATTTTATGTGTGCAGCAGTCTAGTTATAAAATGGATGTAAGAAGCGGACCTGAGATCCATTCACATTGTGTCTTACAACCATTTATAATATTAGGTCAACTTATCTCTAAATATAATACTAGAATAAAACTACGATATATAAACACTTACCCTAACATTATTTTATACTCAACAATGCCAATGGTTATCCAGTTAGAAGATGATATTACTTAATTTTAAATGTATGTATACCAATCACATATCTAAAAAGGAAAGTTAGAAATATAGACCGGTCGAGAAACACTAGATAAATTCTCTTCCATGCTTTTGTAAGTTTTGAACGACTTCGGTCGAAGAGCTGAATGAAGCCAAGCTGTAAGCGGGGCTCGAACCTGCAACCCTTGGTGTCCACGGCTCGGACGAGGTTCGTAAGAGCTGAATGAAGCCAAGCTGTAAGCGGGGCTCGAACCTGCAACCCTTGGTGTCTACGGCTCGGACGAGGTTCGTAAGAGCTGAATGAAGCCAAGCTGTAAGCGGGGCCCGAACCTGCAACCCTTGGTGTCTACGGCTCGGACGAGGTTCGTAAGAGCTGAATGAAGCCGAGCTGTAAGCGGGGCTGGAACCAGCAACCCCTGGTGTCTACGGCTCGGACGAGGTTCGTAAGAGCCTGTAAGCGGGGCTCGAACCTGCAACCCTTGGTGTCTACGGCTCGGACGAGGTTCGTAAGAGCCGTCTGGGGATTGTCTGTCTTTTTAAAGAGTTATTTATAAAACTAACCGGGAAGGAAATTAATTCAATAAAAGTTCGCACAATTTGTGAATTTACTAAGTGTAGATATTTTTTAAGGGATTTTTAAACTATACAATTATTATTATGTATGCAATTTTTAAAAGTCTTATGATTACCAGTTTATGACTTAGCTAATAGGATAAACACGAAATAAATAAATCCAAAATGTATGAAACCCATTTATTGCCTATGGTACTTGTAAACCATAACCATAACAACATTGATCTAGATTGAAATGTGTTTTATGTGTGAAAGGTCCCTCGTTACCGTGCGCAGAGTTTGTACACAACATGTGACTCTCAATTATGATCACGTGACTTCTCTGACTTCTCTGATCTCGTGTCTCAGGTTTGTCGACCCCGTAGCGAGATATTTCGTACGTTTGCCAGGATAACGAGTAGACCGTCCTTGCTGGGAGACAGACAGACAGACAGACAGACAGACAGACAGACAGACAGACAGACAGGCAGACACCCATTTTCATGTAAAGAGAGATTGTAGCCAAAAGAGCGGATATACCAGGAGTTGGTCTTTACAGGACACGGTTAGTGAAAGAGCAGAAAACGAACGGAGCCACGGGCTAACAAAACGTTGGAAACTGCAAAGATGTAACTTTTTATCAATTTGACCTTCTCTCACCGTAGTTTTTAAACCATATTATTGCGCAGACTGTACTATATGAATACATTTCAGCTATTAAATGGAGTACAAATCCACATATACTCATTGTAAAAATTAGATATATGACAACGTATGTTTGTTTTTGTACATTCAATTGAGTTGCCGAATTGGAGGGTTCGAAAGCTTGTGTATATACCAACTCTGTTCTTCTCGTCAACTTTCGGCAGTCCAGATTATAGGACACCGTCCTTTATGGGACGTAAAGACGATGGTCCCTTTGGTACTTATCGAAAGAGTAGACTACGTGCCGGCGTACAAGATTTTCCCTCCTCCTTTACTCATCATTTATCAATTACCATATATTGCATTTATGCAAATTTACAATAAATCAAATCAAGAGCATTTTTTTAAATGGATCACAACTATATCTAGTCATTTTTACCACAATAAACACACTCATTTTATAGCCTAAAGCCTGTTTTTTGTTTTAGCTAACGGTCTGTTTTTTGCATAGGGTTTGTGGGTTTACAAATTACGGACCGTCGGCTAACGGCCCATAGTCCTAGTTGTGTATGGGCGTTAAAATAAATTAATACGTTTGTATTTATTTACACCCCCAACCATAACAAGAATTGATATATTCAACTATAAACTGATTTATATATGAATACACTTTATTGGGTGCTTTGTTGCTATGAAGGCTCTAAAGTCAGTTTTGCACCCGATTACAATATTGACACAAGTCTTCAATCCTAAATCACTTGAATAACTTAGTATATTATAAATAAGTTATGATGTACGTAGGTCTACGCAGCATAGTCGAGCTGATACGTTGGACGATTTGCCACCGATTAATATAATAGTCCCCGTTTAGCCGCGGTAATCAAGTTGTTACCTCTGTACCAGCTTGTATCTACCGCGGCTTGAGTCCACTTGCCGTGCAAAAAACATAACGTTGTGATTGAGGATACGAAAAAACGAAGATGTTGGTAAATTCAACAGGTTATATTGCTGTAATGGGTCCAGAGATGGTTTTGGAATACAAACGATGTGATGAAAACATATGGAGAGAAATATGGGCGCCATTCACAGTGAATGTTACATTGAGAACACTGAGAAAATATAAATAAAATAGGCATTTGTGGTTTTACAAGAAGTAACTACTTTAAGTGTGCATTGTTTTAAACGTTTTTAATACATTATTTACTATTTAGTTCTCACAAAGCCACATCTCTCTTCATACAATTGTTCAATGTTACGCATAACGCTATGGTAATACCTAATACCTAACACAAAAAACATTGACTTCGCGTGGTGTTTATATTAAAGTGATCAAGGTAAAGTTAAGCTATAACTTCAGAATTGATCAACGATTCAAATAACCATATGGTTCAGAAATGTATATTTATATGTTGGCCAGGATTCTAATCGAGACGATGCGTGGTTCGTCAGATGTCATCCATGCCCAAGCTAGGATTCGAACCTGGGACTGAAGGACCTCGTTTGACTATGCCCTACTTCAGGCATGATAAACAAGTCACCACATTAATTCACTTCATAACTTGACTTTTCAGAGCTGCGAGAAGGAAAGATCGGCGAGCGGATATCAATTTCGGGTGTAGCCTGTAGAGCCTACTCAAAGAAATCAACATCTTGTATTTTCGAGGAAATTGGAACACAATGAAAAATAATACCACGTCATACGTGTACAATACTTTGTGTGACTTGTTGGTCCAAAGGGTTTTTCCCGTTTCCAACTCAGAAGATCCAGGGTTCGATTCCCGGTTCAGGCTGGGGTTCTTCAACTCTGGAACTTGACTTCAATCTATATGATACTACTGGTATAGCGGACTCAAAATAACGCAGATAGCTCTGTTAATAGCGCCATTGATGATTCAATGAAACAATAATGCGCAATTGACAGCTTAGCTCCTCGTCATTCGATGAGCGTAGCGGACCGGAGTGAATCTCTCCATTTAACTCGATAGGCGCTTTGTCTGTGTGTATTTGTTTGTGCGCAAACTTTTGTTCGTCCAGGTCAAATGGCTTGACGGATTTGGTTGAAATTTTAAGTCAACACTCATGACCACTAAACTTGATCAAGATGCCAACCTACAAAATGAATCATTGAAAAAATCAAGTTTTATTCGTTTAAATTAAAACTTATAGATGGAGGTAAATAAGTGTTTATATTTATGTATACGCCACTATTGTTGACACTTGTTAAAAGTTTTGGGATTGTAACTTTAACTGCCATTTTGTAAAAAAAATATTTAGTTTCCATTTAGGGCAATTTATATTTTATTGTTTACAGCTTCATATTTCATCCACTCATCGTCTCGATTAGCCAAGTTGCAAAAATATGGGACGTAACACCGAAATATCAATCAATCAATGTTCCACTAATATTATTCTCATGTTGAGTACCATTGAAGATAGCTGTAGGCCTACACACTCTGCGTGACGAATCGACGTACACGAGACCTTTTTAAAACTACTTTTGGAATTTCGATGGTTGTAATTGAGTAGCAATAATGGCGTGTTATGTTTGATGACTCTTACGGCAAACACGCAAAAGTTAACTATGAACTTTGTCGACAATTTAAAATGCATTATCATAGTTTAAATATGATTGTTGTATGATTTGAACTATTAGTGTGTACGTCTAGCCTGGTTATTTATTGGTAACTTTGTATACACGGATACGGTCAATAGTTTACGAATAAGTGTCTTTTCAGTAGAGTACTGTTTCATGAAATTATGCTGTAATGCATTAAAAAACCAACATTCAGGTTTTATTTTATTGAATTGAAACTTTTGAACGGCTTTAAATAACATTTCGTAAGACTCTTAATAACATATTGAGAAATAATTTACCCAAGTTGTAAGCTTGTAACGTACGCCAACAACTTGTAAAAAAAATTATACGTCCATTTTCACGTTTTTTTAAAATTATTTTATTTTATTTTATATGCAAATGCTTGCTTGATACATTTAAAAAAATCGCTCATCTGTCAACGCGGAGCGTTTTCCTAGTAATAGTTTGTTTTTTGCCACCATAACGCATCTAGTCTATTTTGAGTTGTTTTTGGAGCCGTCATAGCAACGAACCACAAAATATAATTTGTATGGTATAAATGTCTTGCACTGAAAATCAGTTCTTCTAACCGAATGGGTAGATAATAAACACAAACTCATTTGTTTTATTTATTTATTTATTTAATTATGTATTTATTGACCCCGCCACACGTGTACACGTTGCAGTAAAGATCACCTTAGCTTGTGTGAAGGGTTATATTTTATTTCACCAAATAGCGATATTAGAGCGATTTTCATAAGTATATACACACCGTGGATAGAGGTAATACCTCGCCAAAACGTGGGTGTGGTACAGTTACGACCAAAACACTTTGCGTGGGCGATCACCAGAACCCTCAAACAAGGAAACTAACGGCTGTTTTCGGCTGAGAGTTATGTTTACTGACTGGACTGCAGGTAATTGTGTTGTGTGCATCACAGTTATACACACGCGTATTCACTGTGAGTGTAACCCCACTATTCAGGTAAGTATATGATGACTTACAATCTAATAACGTACATTGTCAAGGTTACAAAAACAAAACAAATATCAATTTGCATACACTTATGTTAACGTTCGGATGGTTATTGCTAAATGCGTGTTGGTTTGTGATCTTGGTTGTTAGCAGCCCTACGTCTCTATCAATATATTCCAGTTAAAGGATGATGGACGATTGTAGAAAACCATGACTTTGTTTATTTATTATTTGTTTATTGTGTTTTTGTTTATGGTTCTATTATAGGAACGCATACGATAGTCGATATTCGATATTCAATCCAATTTCGATAATCCATAATACAAAAATATTACTGAATGATTTGTTTTATGAAAAAGCGTGTTTGTAAAAAGCATGTAATGCACTATTTCGTTCTTCTCGGGCTTTTGTAGTGTTGAAGTACTCAATGGACGCCGCCAAAATCCTGATTCATATGTTGAGCTCCGTAAAATCATATGACTGTTGTGTATGTTGCTTAAATTTGATTAAATGTCGGCGTTTCATAGCGAGAGGATACGCAAAATTCGCAGAATTGGCATTATAACACCGCATATAAACCTCCTGTTTTACGCGAAATACCACGAAATATCGCAAAACTGCCGTCTGGTTCCCTATTTAACAGTGAAAATTTTTCCGAAACTTGCAAAAAAAAGTCGTGTTCTCTTCAAATTAATAAATTTCGTTTAAAATCAAAATAAATTTGGGCCCATTTTCCATAGCGAGGATAAGAATATTTATTTCGCCAACACGTTTTAATTTGCGCGAACGTGTGTAGTAGGCCTATAGTGGATGTTGTTCGTAGATTGTAGAGTATACATTGTTTACACTACATCAGCTAAAAATAATATAACACAGCTAACCACCGAAATCGTCGATTTTTAGAAGAAATTGAGAAATAATTAAACCCACTTCTGCGGGGCTGTATAGCTGTACGGTCTCTGTGTGATTATAATAAATAATAATAATAATAATAATAATAATAATAATAATAATAATAATAATAATAATAATAATAATAATAATAATAATAATAATAATAATAATAATAATAATAATAATAATTCTTTATTTAGCTGACAACAGCTATTGCAATACATTACATATTTCACGTACACTACACTCTATTTCACATTTTTTTAAACAATATAATATAATGATATAAGTATTTTATTAATATAAATTCATTGCTGAAACTGAACTCTATGTAACTTTTCTTAAAACTAGCAACATTAATGGAATTAATAACTCTACAAGGTAAGTTTTTAAATTCCCTAATACCAGTATAAAAAAATTGATTTACTAGTCATCTTTTTATTCCAACCTTTCAAATAGTACCCATTTTTAGCTGTTCTTGTGCTATGGTCGCGAACTGATGCTATTGGCTTTAATTTCAATCCTAAGTAATTCTCACTAACTCTCACCACAGTGCATAACGTCACACGTCAGATGTGTCCAATCCAAGCAATGTTGGTATCTCGTTATGCGCTCGGATAGGAGACGTAACATCACGGAATTGTAAAAGATTGCTTCATATTTGTAAATTTATCATCGACAGATAATGCAGCCATTTTTTCTATTTTTGGTAATTTTTATTTTTTGTTGTGAATCCCTATCTAGTTTCGTTATGAACCCCTAGTATCTAAACTAATATGTTGATTATCGGGTCATCGACTGTTATATGACATGTGCGTGATGGAGAAACATATGATACAATATATCCAGACCCAAAGGGGCTCAAGTGAGACCTTTGCCTTGCGGGAAACACGCGCTGTAATTAAAGTAAGGATAATAATCCCGGAGTACAATAAATACAGGGAATTATATTTATGCAAACTGATTAAACAAAAAAATATGAAATATACACTTTATAGAACAGGTGAAATGTTATTGCACACACAGAGTGGAGTTGGTTTTAGCCAGTGCAAGAATGCTGATCAGTACTCGAAGTCGAAATATTGCGTTTTAAATTTAATCTTGACAAGGAACAGTGTATAGTCCAACAAGTTTTTTTATGAGTGTTTTTACTATAATTTCTAATCTCCCTTTATGTCACATGTTTCCTGAATGTCCCTAAGAAATTCTGCAGTTGATTCCCTTATTTTACTTCTTCATAATATCTTAGGATCAATGAGGTGTCCAGTACGTCGTTCAACACCAAATGACCAATGTTAGGGTAAAAATTCAGAAAAATATTATAATTTTTTTTATTTTTTAAATTGATCTGTGTACTATACAGATTTAAATATCGTTTCAATAGAATACAGGTTGTACAAATTGTCGAAATTTATATATGATTGTTTCAAATCGTAGGTAACTTTGCTGCTGCATCTTGTTCAAAATCGTTATACGCAACCACGAGTATATGTGCGCAAAAGGTAAATGTGCTCTTACCATAACTTCACTATACCTGCAGTGGTTGAATTGAAATTTCTATCATAAAATTTCTACACACATGGTAGCTGTTACACTGTGATGGGGGGGGGGGGGGGGGGGGGAGCGGGGAATCTCAGTAACTGGGAGTACTGAGAGAATACTGAATATTAATATCACATTACAGAAGTTAGTTTGAAAAAAAATAAATTGAAAAATGGAAATATTTATTGGAACAAGGAAACATTCGTAAGAATTCATTCGTTTATTCGTAAAGTCTGGTCCACACAAATTTTTAAGACATAATGCATAAGGTTTTAAGAAGTTGTTTTAAAAACAACAATGAAAACAACGTCTTAAAACTAAAACTTTATGTGAACGCCAGTACGTGTTTCCTATGATCCAGCTTTACGACTACGCGTTAAACCTTAAATCGTATGTCTTAAAAATCTGTGTGGACCAGCCCTTAGAAAACATTCGTAAGGAGCACTAAATTCTCTTCACATATTATTTTGGGATAATTCAAACACATTTTAAAGCATTTTAGCTGAACAAAATCGAACGTTACGTAGCGTGGGTGAACACAGCCTTAACGTAGATAAAACCAAATGATTGATCAAACGAGATTCATTTTCTATTTTATTTTAGATATGCAGATTGCTACGATTTTCTAAGTACGGCGAATATTGGGAGACGAGGGGTAAGGTTTATATGAATTGGGGAGATGTCAATATTGTAATTCTTCTGGGAGGAGTTGGGGGTGTTGATAAAACTAAAAGGTCTGTTTTGTAGGGAAGGCATGTATGTACCCCCTACCACAGAATGCCTCGTATTAGCATACGCACGCTATGCAGGCCGGCAAGACTGTCTGCCATGGATGGGAGGCTGACATGGGTAATTGCGCTCAGAGCCCAGAGCTGTTTGGATAGCAGTGGAGACGGAACATGCAGCTACCCATGCACGCGACGCAACGACGTGGCTTGCCAATACACGGACAGGATAAACTGCGCCAATTTACATCTTATGAAAGATAAAACACAAAAACAACAAACAAATAATAATATTATTACACTATTTCAAGACCTGAGGTCTTCGCTCCATTTTTTCCAGTAACAATTAGCCCCTCAAGGGAGAACCACTAATAAAGTTTACAAAGTACTCAGTTCTTGTGTGTGTGAGGGGGGGGGGGGGGGGGGGGTTGCAGGTGCCCAATAAGTAATGTTACATTTTTTGTCTGACACGAATCTAATCCAAGACGATGAATGGAACAGTTATCTTTGTAAGTTAACAGCAATTTCTTTTAAAAACAATTGTACAAAATCCCTAAATCCACGTTAGTGAAGTTGCAGGCATCATTTCTAGTTTACAGTAGTCTCCTCATTTCTCAGTAACAGTTAAATGGAGTTATATGGAGTTATATGGAGTTTTATGGAGTTATATGGAGTTGGTTTTAGCCTGACAAAGGGTGCTGAGTAGCGCTCGAAATGAATTGCGTATTTTTTAATATTGACAAGGAACAGTGAATAGTCAAATCAGTTACGTTTTAATAGCGTTTTACCTATTCTACTACGTTTCCGTTTCTAACAGTTAGAATAATGTACTTCTCAGTAACACAAGGCTGAACGTTAGTTAGTTTTTCGTAAGAATACCTGATATAATAGGGGGCACACCAGCTTTACCTGATGTGCCCCCCTTCAGGTGACTAACTAGGTATTGGGTGTTTGGATGGTTGTAAAGGAATGCAAAGTAGTAGGATTCAATCCCAGAATTCGCCTTTACGACTGAGGAAAACCTCGGAAAAACCTTCAGTCAGTACTGCCGGTGGCCGGAATCACACCGGCGACCTCCCGAATTAGAGTCTCGCGTCTTACCGCTCTATCGGTATAACAGAATAAGGACCTGCAGCTCGTGAACCTCTTTGTGCTTGTTATTGTGGAAGTATAGCAAAGTAATTGTTTTATTATTGATAATGATATAATGAAAATAATAACAGACAGCGTGCTACACACGCAGTCACTGGTCCAACAAGGCATTAGGTTAACAGTTTGTTAAACATGGAAACACAGCTATTGTCAAGGCACTCAAGATTGTGCAACTGGTGAAAACCTACAACGTTGTTACCGACATTTGATTGAGTACCATTATTTGTAAAATGTATGAATATAATATACTAATAAAATAACAGGAATAAAAGGTTTTGTTAGTATACAGATAATCTATTGAATTTGCAATGATTATAGACCTAACGAACCTTGTCACAACCTAGCTGACAGATATATGCTAGGCAATGTAATCCTGCAACACTATAGTTCCCCGTGTAAAGATTGCGGCAAAGTCATTTTGCAGCAAACCGATCATCTGTATGGATGCGAATTATGGCGGAAACAAGAGACTCTCTTTGCAAGTTGTTAGTATTTAAGATATGAATGAAGAACAATTAGTAACAATGCTTTACGCGGGATTTGACCCCACATCCTTCTGTCCAAAAAGCTCGAGATGGTTCATCTGTAGGCCTAAATAACTACATTGAATTCGGTAGGGCCTACATGTCCCCATTTCGAACCTCACTTTGAAATATTTACCTACGACTTATTTCAAAACTTCACCGTCACCGTCCAAGACATCAAGAATGATTAATACGCATTTCATATAACACTAACACACAAAAATAGACAACCACTCTTTTTGTCACATTGCAAAAGTCTTCAACAACGAACTGACAAGTAGAATTTGGCTATGTCATTCCCTTTTCGTTTCTAAAGAAATGTGTTCCTTTTTTCGCGTTTTAATACAAGGAGCGGTGATTTTTCCGCGCCGCGCGCCGAAATGTGTGAGCCTAATGCGAAGTGTCGGCCGATTTGTCGCCGCGTTTTGAACAACGTCTCATAATTAAGTCGACAACAGACTTTTCGTTTCTAATCTAAACGCACAAACATTCTTACGTAGGGCTTAACGCGAGTGACTGTAGCGCACGGGGTGGCCAAACCTTGAGACAGAGTTGTCTAGCTCACGTATACCCGGCTCGATGTACCAAGTGAGGGGCTGACGTCGTATCTGTAACATTCTTACGTAGGGCTTAACGCGAGTGACTGTAGCGCGCGGGGTGGCCAAACCTTGAGACAGAGTTGTCTAGCTCACGTATACCCGGCTCGATGTACCAAGTGAGGGGCTGACGTCATAGCTGCAACATTCTTACGTAGGGCTTAACGCGAGTGACTGTAGCGCGCGGGGTGGCCAAACCTTGAGACAGAGTTGTCTAGCTCACGTATACCCGGCTCGACGTACCAAGTGAGGGGCTGACGTCATATCTGCAACATTCTTACGTAGGGCTTAACGCGAGTGACTGTAGCGCGCGGGGTGGCCAAACCTTGAGACAGAGTTGTCTAGCTCACGTATACCCGGCTCGATGTACCAAGTGAGGTGCTGACGTCATATCTGCAACATTCTTACGTAGGGCTTAACGCGAGTGACTGTAGCGCGCGGGGTGGCCAAACCTTGAGACAGAGTTGTCTAGCTCACGTATACCCGGCTCGACGTACCAAGTGAGGGGCTGACGTCATATCTGCAACATTCTTACGTAGGGCTTAACGCGAGTGACTGTAGCGCGCGGGGTGGCCAAACCTTGAGACAGAGTTGTCTAGCTCACGTATACCCGGCTCGATGTACCAAGTGAGGTGCTGACGTCATATCTGCAACATTCTTACGTAGGGCTTAACGCGAGTGACTGTAGCGCGCGGGGTGGCCAAACCTTGAGACAGAGTTGCCTAGCTCACGTATACCCGGCTCGATGTACCAAGTGAGGGGCTGACGTCATATCTGTAACATTCTTACGTAGGGCTTAACGCGAGTGACTGTAGCGCGCGGGGTGGCCAAACCTTGAGACAGAGTTGTCTAGCTCACGTATACCCGGCTCGATGTACCAAGTGAGGGGCTGACGTCATATCTGTAACATTCTTACGTAGGGCTTAACGCGAGTGACTGTAGCGCGCGGGGTGGCCAAACCTTGAGACAGAGTGGCCTAGCTCACGTATACCCGGCTCGATGTACCAAGTGAGGGGCTGACGTCATATCTGTAACATTCTTACGTAGGGCTTAACGCGAGTGACTGTAGCGCGCGGGGTGGCCAAACCTTGAGACAGAGTTGTCTAGCTCACGTATACCCGGCTCGATGTACCAAGTGAGGGGCTGACGTCATATCTGTAACATTCTTACGTAGGGCTTAACGCGAGTGACTGTAGTGCGCGGGGTGGCCAAACCTTGAGACAGAGTGGCCTAGCTCACGTATACCCGGCTCGATGTACCAAGTGAGGGGCTGACGTCATATCTGTAACATTCTTACGTAGGGCTTAACGCGAGTGACTGTAGCGCGCGGGGTGGCCAAACCTTGAGACAGAGTTGTCTAGCTCACGTATACCCGGCTCGATGTACCAAGTGAGGGGCTGACGTCGTTCACTAGATCTCCGCTTGGAGCTTCGAGCCTCCTCCGCTAGGGGAAACAAGCAGACCGAGTATTCTAGATACCTGCTTGTTGTTCTTTTGCTGCGTGGAGTGGTATCCTTGCTTGGCATGTGCCCTGACACCTCCTGCCAACAGATCAGCTGAAGCACCAATACAATACCGGGTGCAGAGAATGCTAGGTTAGTATTTGTCACATACGTCACTGCTCAATCTATGACGACATCAACGCTAGGTTAGTATTTGTCACATACGTTACTGCTCAATCTATGACGACATCAACGCTAGGTTAGTATTTGTCACATACGTTACTGCGTAATCTATGACGACATCACCAATCTATTACCCGCTGAGTCGATCAATATCATTGTCAATGTCAAGCCCTTCTAAATCCCCTAGCGGAGGCTTGTCGAACTCCTGACATCAACATTGCTGTATTCAATAGATCTTTTTTCAGAATTGATCAGTGACAACAATGCACAAGAGTAAAAAATGCACTTTAACGTAACCATCAAGGACCCTTAGCTAGAACAAATTACGGAATTCTAAATCAATTCTGAAAATCATCTATTTAGTAACCACTAGGAAAACGCTCTGTTTGACGCGTTGATAAGCGAGCGCGTCAATATCTACGAACTTTCTGGCGAAAAGATTTCAATGCTAATACAAACAACAATTAACAACAATTCAAGAATGCGCATTGCAAAAATGTTTCTAATTTCCATAGCTATTATACTTCCCGACATTGTTGGATGCAGTGCAATGTGCGTTGCTAAGAATTTTCGCTGTCATGTTTTCGCCGCGGTCCGCCACCGTTACTAACAGTTATTGACAGCAATAGAAATGTAATTTCTGCCTCTTATACGTATTGGATCGCGTTTACATTAGTATATTCGTAACCGGACAAAAATTTACTACAAGATAGCCACCTCACATTTTGCCGTAAATGTGTTTCAGAAATATATTTTCGAGTAACTTTTGTGTATCTTTGCCAATATTTATCGTATCGCCATAAAATTAACATATTCGTGACCGGAAAAAAGTTTAAAAAAATATGGCTATCTCACATTTTGCCGCCATTTTGTTTCAAAAAAATATTTTGCAGTAACTATGGTGTAACTTTGTAACTTTTCAAACGATTTTGCTTCAAAACTATACACCTTCAATCCACATCGAGGCTTGTGGATGGTCCAAATTTCAAGTTGATCGGACTTTCCGTTCGACCGCTATCGACAGACATAAAAACAAAAAAAAACAAAAAAAAAACAAACAAACAAACAAACAAACAAACAAACAAACAAACAAACAAACAAAAAAAGAAACAGAACGAAGTGCCATAAGAGTCAAGTGGAAACGCTCGCTTCGCTCGCTTAACCAGAAAACCATTTCATTTTATCTATTTCAACTCAGTCCTATCCAATTATAGATTCAGAATGGAGAATTTTTGGTGCCGTTAAAATAAGCAAATCTTCGTGCAATGTCCTATGATGGTATAGGTAATATTATAATCCAGAAATTAAAAAAACAATCGCGACTGGGAATCGAACACTTGCCTGCGAGCGTCTTGACCTCTAGCTAGAGCAGACAATTTAAATTCTGTATTAAGCGAATTAAAACATCTGTGCGGCGGGTTTTACTATAATGTTTATTTTTGTTGTTTCCCCATCTCTGTAGTTTTCCCACCCCTGGGCGACGCAAAGTGGTAAAGACATCACAAGGGGGTTTGTTAGTCACTCATAAAGTAAGACGCGAAGGATTAAGATGTGAGAAACCGCATAAGTTGCGTAGCGCGCGCCCCGTGCAGGAGAACTGCGAACCAGACCAAACAAGATAGCGAGAGATAACGCTTGCAGGGAGAGGCGAACAACTCACCGCCTATACGAGGGGTGTCTGGGACGTTAGATGTGACGTTTACCCTGCAACGTAAGCGGAAAATGGTACCTATAACTCGCTAAGGACGCTTTTTATTGACGTCTTGAGGAGAGATATATATTGATATATGAGATGAGAACGCTTCTAGATGTTGAAAAACTGATTAATTTAACGACAATTGGTTTTGTATCAGCTAAACGATAGATTTACTAACTTTTAAACTTTTCGATTGTCATTTCTTCAATAACTGTGCATTTTTGAATTGCTTAAAGAAATGACAATCTTAACAATTTCGATATTTTAAAGTCTCCAAATTCATCGTTTAGCTGATACAAAACCCAATCGCCGGTATGAATCACTTTTTTCAATATCTTGAAGCAGTTCTTAAAGGCTGGTCCACACAGATTTTTAAGACATAATGCATAAGGTTTTAAGACGTTGTTTTAAAAACAACAATGAAAACAACGTCTTAAAACTAAAACTTTGTGTGAACGCCAGTACGTGTTTCCTATGATCCAACTTTACGACTACGCGTTAAACCTTAAATCGTATGTCTTAAAAATTACTAAGCGAGCGAAGCGAGCGTTTCCACTTCACTCTTATGGCACTTTCTGTTTTTTTTGTTTTTTTATGTCCGTCGATAGCGGTCGAACGGAAAGTCCGATCAACTTGAAATTTGGACCATCCACAAGCCTCGATGTGGATTGAAGGTGTATAGTTTTGAGGCAAAATCGTTCGAAAAGTTACAAAGTTACACCATAGTTACTGCAAAATATGTTTCTGAAACAAAATGGCGGCAAAATGTGAGATAGCCAAATGTTTCTACAGATTTTTTCGGTCACAAATATGTTAATGTAATGGCGATCTGATAATTATTGGCAAAGTTACACGAAAGTTACTCGAAAATATTTTTCTAAAACGCAGTAACGGCAAAATGTGAGGTGGCTATCTTATAGTCAATTTTTGTCCGGTCACGAATATACTAATGTAAACGCGATCCGATACGTATTAGAGGCAGCAATTACATTTCTATTGCTGTCAATAAGTGTTAGTAACGGTGGCGGACCGTGTTGAAAACATGACCACGAAAATTCTTAGCAACGCACATTGCACTGCATACAACAATGTCGGAAAGTATAATAGCCATGGAAATAAGAACAATTTTTGCAATGCGCATTCTTGAATTGTTGTTAATTGTTGTTCGTATTAGCATTGAAATCTTTTCGACAGAAAGTTCGTAGATATTGACGCGCTCGCTTATCAACGCGTCAAACAGAGCGTTTTCCTAGTCTATAACTCCCGACACATAAGGTATTCTAAGGTCTACTGGATTTACTTCTAGCGGAGTTATTGCGAAGCGCAAAGTAAGGTCATTGAATGAGATCCAAAATCGCCATTTTGCTGCCAACTACAAAAATCACATTATTATTTAAATAATCCTCACCAATTCTATGCAGTATTTTTTTTTTTTGTCTTTTTCGATTTTTACTCACCCCGCTATATTGTTTTTCTCAACCCTCGAAACTATATGTGTGTATATTTACTGGATTGTGGGAGTTATTTTGTTATACTCAGAGTACTAAGGAATTTCATATGATTTAACAATGTGTTCAATAAAGTAAATTGTAAGAAGCAGCCGCTCCTGGTTATAGCCCTGTACTGTGCTTTCCACAATCTTCATCTACTCGTATTTCTCCAGTCGTTCGTCAAATTCACTGCATCACCCACTCATCGTCTCGATTAGCTTCAGTGTACGATAAGGTAAGCTTTACAGCACTATAACACTAAACACTATAGCACTATAACAATATAAGTTAAATTGATGAGATTACTTGAGATAAAAATGTTGTTTATGTGGAGGTCTTATGCTGGCGTAATGTTGACGAGATGCGAGGCTGAAGCAGCCCCGTCAAACAAGAGCGTATGTAATAAACAGGCACAAGGGATCTTTCTTCTAACGTCTACTCGCTTTGCTATGAAGAAGCCTTCCTTTCAGGTTTAAAAAGAAAAGTATAGTAATAAAGGCTACGTAAAATGTGAATATTCATAGCTGTCATTAGCGTAAAAAGAACATATTAAACATTTTAAAGAAAATCTTAAAAGGGTTTGTAACTTTTTAAGAGCTGGAAGAACGTATAGGGTTATATAATGTTAGCTAATAATCTCATTATCTTCACGGAAAATTAATAATGCCAAGGTTTTTGAACTCGAACGTTTTAAGAGTCTTTGAAGGTAAAAGAAAAATGGACTCGGAAAATAAATGCCAAGAGATTTTTTCTCGAAACATGTTAGCTCGTTGTACGAAGTAATTTATATGATAATGATGTGCTGTGTACATTTTTCCTTTTATGAAGGTAAATAATTATTGCGAGCGCTGTTTGTGTGGGAGACATATCAATTTCTAAAAATAACAAAATGCAATTTCAATTACTATATTCATAGAAGCACACACGTTTATTATTTTTATGACGTGATGTGATGGTATGTATATACATTACAATACAGCCATCTTAACGTCTGGTCACCGCCCACTCAATCAACAAACAATTTTGAAAACACTTGATACATGATGGATGAAGATGACGAAATTTGGAGCCAACATGTCATATGTCGGCAACGAAGCTAATCAAAACGATGCGTAGGCGCTAAAAGCATCTCAAGAAGAGCGAAGTTAATCTATATGCCATTATCTTAAACAGCATTATGCCAAAGAACTGAAATATCTGTAATCAATATTCTTTTAAGTTTCCCAAATCGTCAGAAACATGGAATAGGCACCGTGTTTGGCCACTGAGCGCGCTAGTGAGATCGATTGAAGCGCTTATGTGAGAGACTGGCGCACTTCGGTTATGAAAACATTGCACCCTAGCAATGGAAAACCACGCGGGAGGTACGAAGTGTATCGTCATTAAATACGGATAAATCGAGGCTACGAGGCAAAGCAATCTTTTATTAAAGGGCAAGGATTATTTCAAGCTGGCCATGTTTTTTATTTAACGGAAACTCGAGATGTTGTGGTTAATTTTATACCGTCGAAAGTGGTCAGGCAGACGTCAGTGAGTTTGACGCCCTATGATGTTAAAATTGAAGTAAGTATGGTTAATTGTATGTTATATGTTGTGGTTTATACCTAGTAGGACTCTTTTATGTACGCAATTAAAAGTTAGGTATACTGAAAGAAAAATCATTATTGTATTATGTGGACAGAACGTGCCCAGCATAGGCCTAGCATATGGGTAGGCCCGGTAGGCCTAGGCTAGGCTCGGTAACTTGTAAAAGTGAACGCTTGTCGATGTATTTTGGTACCGATTTGTGCAGCCAACAATACAACAACCCTTGTTGCCACTTCTCGCTACCCTTTCAGCCATAACTAATAATGTATCATACAATTACGCAACAATTATTGGAAGAAACAATCTCAATTACTGGTTATATGTAAACGCCATTTAATGACAGCTGGTGGGCCGAGGCGTGATCTTGTTTTGTTTTTTTCCCTCTCGAACTGCAAAGTTCTGCCGCTGCACGCGCTGTATGTACTAACGCACGGTGCCTATAGCTTTAGTAACAGAAATATTCGTATTTTGTACAATCTAGTAATTTAAATTTGTTCATCATAGTTTATATAGTACTATGTATGTATTTATCGTAAATCCGTCACTTATATCCATCAGTACTGGGCTAATTCAGACCCTGGGTACATTTTACATCTGTTTCTGTATTACACTTATGTCTCACCTCAGATTAGTGAAACAGGCAACCCACATATGTTTGTAATTCGGTTACGATACTAACAAAAGAAGCCTAACAGTAACACATTTACATTAAGTAAATACTAAATACTGTTTTCTATTTGGTATTTTATTTTGTATATTTCATTAATCTTAGGTCTTCATATTGTGTTCGTATTGTTAGTTTATAATTATTTAATTTTCTTTTCCCGGTGTTATTATATAATTTTATCATCATTGTTATATTCAGTTTTTAGTTACTTTTAGTATGGGTTTGTCAGTCACTCCTTTGGAGCTCTTCTTTTTTCTGCAAACCCCTATATCTATGTCCAGCCACTCAGCTACAGGAACTTATTTGCAATGGGGTTCCCACTGTTCAATGAGAACTAAATAAACAACATTTAAAATTAATTTAAATAACATAAAACACCTTCAATGAACCAGGATTCGGGCTGAAATGCGATATTGGTGTTGGCTAACTGAGGAGCAAGAACACCAACATCCACGCCCAGTGTTTTAATTTTTATCAGATGAAACCCGCGTTTTTGGCGTTTCCCTTTGTCCTCCCACTTCCCACAAGGTCAGTGTGTAACACTAGACGATGTGTCAGTGCTATTTGTCAGTGTTGTACCATCAGATGGTATCGTGGCGTAGCGTCCGGTCACCGGTCAGTAATGTAAATAGACATCGGCCGATGTCTAGCACGATCCTTGTCCCAAGATGACGTATGACGTATCATGTATGATCACACCTCTGATCCCTGGCTCGACCATTCCTCTTCCTCACATCACAGTCTGACAAGCAGTTATGTTATTATATAAGTACAACGATGTCTCAAAAAGGAGTTGAATTTAGTCTGTTCGATTGGGAATTCCTTCCTAGAACCATTTTTCAGATTATTTTGAAATTTTTGAAAGGCGTTATCCAGAAGAGTAAAATTTAGTACACTATCTATGGTTAAACTTTTCATACATTTTTGAAAATAGGTAATTTGAAACAAATTTATACATATCATGTAATTCAAAATATATGTTTGTATATCCACATAATATTTTTGATCATTACTAATTTAGCTAAAATCCACATTTTCATATTTTTTTTGACTGGTGACGTGTTTTCAATTTTCGTTTCCTTCTTTTCTTCCTTTATAACAGTAAAGGATAAGAAAGCTCTTCTACTGAAAAAGTAGAGTAAACTGCCGGAACAGTATGATGTTAATGTCGATGTCCATCTTCATATAATAGGTTGATCAAGAACGAATAAATATGACCTAATCCAATTGAAACTGCCTCATTGACAATAGACAAGCGATCTTTGATTGACCCAGAGTGATTCAATGATTGAGTGATTATAGATTCCATGGCTCCGCCATTTTGAATTCCTATCGCATTAGATGTCCAACCTATTTGACCACCAGACAGAACGCAATGATTCGTCATTTGACAATGCAGCGTGTTCTAACTGACACGGAACATGTTTGAAATAAAACAAAATATTTCTAAGAAATTCAAATAGAAGAACCACCACAACGTTAGAAATGTGAAAAGAAAATAAAGAAAAAAGATATATAAATTCCTAACTTTTTTATCAAAGCTATTTTCTTGCAACAAACTAACAATTGTGTTTAGCTAATTAATAGAGTGGCACTATTTGACTGGAACATTGACTTAGCTCCATTGGAATTTAATGGAGCCTAAAACAAGTAGGCCTAAGTTAATATAGGAAGTTTTGACCTTCATAAGTTTTGCGGATCTTTTAGTCAGACTGGTGTGTTGACAACAGTGAACCATATCACAGCTACGTGCAATCACAGTTGAAGGGTCAGTAGTCCCAATTGACCTCCGTCCGTCCTCCACCACTGTCCTCCACTCTAACCGACCACCACCGCGCAATGTAGCCACGTCAATACGATTCACATTGTGGCTGAATATTCTCCTCGCATCATGTTTTGATGAGAGCTATTTGATCACTTCTCGTGACCTGACCTCAAAATAGACGGTTCAGCTGACAATTCATGTGGTTCAATTACCAACATTGGAAGCCAAACTTAAATACGACCTTTTAAATGTGACGTGATGGCTTCTCACCCCTCAACGATGTTTATACTGTCGCAACGGTGGTAATCGAGAGGATGAGTGTATGATTTATCAAGACGCCATATGACCTTCATTCAAAGACAGGATTTGAACCTGGACCGAGTACGGCCACTACTTACAGGATAAACGAAGGTAAATAAACGGCCAATAGCAGACTAGACTCGTAGAAATCCAAAGCTCACTTACACATACCGGTCATAAGAATTAATAACAAAAAAGTCATTGCCTCGTTTTATACATAGTTTTTAAAGGGACAATGTTTAGAATCCCCACTGTATGGATTTAATCAAAATGTTTGTATTGTTGATTTAGTCTTACATTAGAGTAAAACTTTCGTTCTTTAATTTATCCGGTAACACAATAGCACGAAGCCCATGATATATTTGAAAGAATCTTGTAAAACAGAAAAAAAATGTATTTATTTATTTTCGTTTAAATAGCCTACACAGTGTCTATGTAAAACGAACCGCAAGACGACTGACCGAAACCAAAACCTTAATGAAATGACAAATTTTGCTGCGAGTGGACTACCTGTAATGTTACACTAACACCAGCCGGTACGAGTGCGCTATCGTTCCCCCTTGCGGTCAGCATTGCAAACACTCAAGGGTTGTAGAAAACGCACCTTAAATAATTCGTTGCAAGAAAATTAACACGGCATTTAAAATGCAGCTCCACTGGTCGAGCCATTTAACGCAACCGCAACGATAGAGTACTCCGAATTAAAGATAGCTGCCCTCACATACGAGATGTGATAAATAAAATGAATGCAAATTACCTTGTCAAACGCATTGGTCCGTAAGGAAATGCACTCCCCCCTCCCCCCTCCCCCCCCCCCCACACACACAGACGCCGCGGGTGTGAAAATGAACCGCCGCATCCCCTGAGGGGACGTTAAAAGCTACTGTTAATTTAGTCGGGTTGTTTCATGCTACTACTGTGCAAACGAACTATCTAAGCTCTCTCTAGTAGTCTCTACACTTGCGAACGAGAGGCGAGGCGGGAAATATTTACCTCACTCGTAATAATGTTGGTGAATAACGAAATGAATCGTCTGATTTTTGTCACCTTCATTAAAATTCATCAATGTTTGTGTTCGGTTTTTGATTTCTCGCAGTTGTTGTGTATATTGTATCAAACGTAGATACTTATGCTAATAATACAGTAATAGTAAGTATATTATTGAACCAATGAGTATTTAAGTAATGTACACACAATGAGTTTTATGTGAAGGTATAGTTTACTTCTTTAATTTTGTACAATTCAGCATTCACGACATAAATCATGAAAGTGTTTTATTCAGATGCAGTCACCATTTTACTTCATTAATTTATTTATCAAATGTTTCTATTCACACAATAATAACGAACAGGGGTTGGCGCAAATTTCATGTAAACCTATTATCAACACAGAAAAGCTTTGGTTGATGTAATTTTGTTTGTCTCAGAGACGTGAAGAATATATCTCGTTGTTGACAGTACTGTACTATCCACTCAAGTCACTCCACTGTATCGAAACGTTTCGATGATCGTGTTTTGCAATAAGGGTTGAAACAGACCTAGGGGAGCGTTCTACCCCTAACAGAACCATCGATACCGAACTGGTAACGAGATTACCAGCTTAATTTCGTCTAGATTCCATTAGATTGGCTAGAAGCGAGCGAAAGGGTGACACTGCATACACACACAGACACCCACACAGACACCCACCGCCTGTGGTGGAGCGGAGGGTGTTTCAATGAATGTTAAGTTATTAGTCACTCGCGGTGTTTTACTAGACTCTTGTAAAAACAATGGAATTGTTCCGGAACAACGATCGACGTGAGAACGACGGCAAGTTCCAACATTTGCGAAAATAATCCCCCCCCCCCCCCCCCCAACTCTAAAGTACTCTCGCTGTGTAGGGGTGCGAGGAACGGGTGGGTGGGAGGGGGGTGGGGGGGGAGATTAATATGTCACGAGTTTTCTCCATTAACGAACAAATTCAGACGTCTGTTGCTCAATTTTTAATTCCCAAAAAGTGCATCCTCCTTAATTAATTATTGTTTCGGATTGGTTTCGTTGTCTAAGCTATTGTCTCAGAGAGGAAGTAGGAGGGGGGGGGGGGGGGAGGGGGGCAGGAGGTGAACAAGAGTTACGTTGAAGACAAGATGCTTCGTCATCAACAAATACGATACTTGTTATTTGCAGTTCTAAAGATGCAACGGGACACCAAATACAACGTTTCCCAAACTTTTGCGCGTCACCAGTGATTCACTAAATAATCTTTGTTGTAAGCAATAAAATCGCAACCATGAAACATAGCTAGAGATATGTTTTATAATAGCGTTTTAGGTTTAGAAACCTAAATCGGTGAACAAGTATTTATGAAAACGTTACAAAATGCTAATTTTACAAAAACATAGTGTTATTCCAATTGGAAATTTCATTCTAAGCATTAATAAATAGTTACAACTTACAATTAGATATCTGCACATAATTTTACATTATTTTAAGTGTTGATGAAAATTAAAAAAAAAAAGATGCCACGAAATTATAAATGCTCATTTTACAGAAAATTAAAGCTTAGTTAAAAGACGAATCTCTAAACCAAAGAAATAAGACCCGACCAACGACAATTATACGAGTTGTTGTATGTTCGCTAGTGCGTCGTATGGTCTATGTAACACGCACTTCGCAGGCCAAACATTAACCTGCACGTAAATCGCTATGAGATCAAGGAGGTTATCTATAACCTCCTTGTATGAGATCAAACGAAATTCAATAATAGAAATCTAAAACAAAGTAAGTAGGTGCCTTCACTTGTATTGGCTTTTGTATTCGCTTTGCGCCTCGGTTATATTGGCTTTGCACCTCACTTATATTGGCTCCTTTGCGCCTCATCTTGTATTGGCTTTGCACCTCACTTGTACTGGCTTTGCGCCTCACTTGTATTGGCTTTGCGCTTCACTTGTATTGGCTTTGCACCTCACTTGTATTGGCTTTGCGCTTCACTTGTATTGGCTTTGCGCTTCACTTGTATTGGCTTTGCGCCTCACTTGTATTGGCTTTGCGCCTCACAATTTGTGCAAGAATGTTCTATAAAAACGAAAATGGATACCTTTGTAAATCCGCCCCTAATTCCCTCTTGCGAGCTCCCGCAATATAGTCACACTAATAAACCAAGACAATATCTTTATACAATATTTCCTTGCGAGTTATCGAACATTATCGAATTCCAGTCGAGTTTTGTATTAGTATAAATAAACCAGCGTACTGAAACTAATAGTTATTGCATAGCTTTGAAGGAGATCAGGGGAAGAGACAGATAGACGACAGACTTGTAGATCGACGGACAGACAGACAGACAGACGGACAGACAGATAGACAGACAGACAGACAGACAGACTGACAGACAAATGAGGGCTGTTGTTTGTCCCAAAGAAATATACATAATCCTCCGAATTAGCTGAAACGAATCTTGTGTCATGTTCATTGTTGCACGATAGGGCTGGATAATTAGATCAGATCCGGTTTGAGACAAGACAGGCATGATAGGAGGGGAATGGGAGGGGGGGAGAGGGATAATTCCCAATGCGAAAGAAACTCTGCCTATAGATGGAAATTATCTCACTATTTTGTGAGCTCGGTTTTTCTTTCAGTAGGAAATCATCATCGTTTGTCGAGGGCGATCGTTGTAAACCGAATTGTCGGCAATAAACTTATATAATGTCAGCTAGCTACTTTTGTTTTCAGTTTATTGGCCAAAGGTGTATAAACATCAGTAAAATTATGTCTACGGAAGAGTGATGCGATGTTTCAGGATTGATTTTCTATTTATTGGGTTTGTTCAAAATTAAATGTTTTTTTATTAAGTTTCAGATTGTACTAAAAACAAAGATAATCTTTTGTTTCTTTGGAATTACTTTTTGTTTACGTTACGTTGAAACTTTGTTTAAAGGCATTTGGCATTGCCAGAAGAAATAAACAATAAGCAAGATCACAACTGCGAACTACACTGAATCAATACTATACAGTAAAATAATGTTATTAATAATGTTAATGTACAGACATTTATTTATCTGTTTAATACTATACAAATCTAGGAAAATGAAAGTAAAAATGAAAACGAAGTCATAAATAATAACAGATCAGCCACACTAAAGATCAATCAATAAAACATCGACAAAGTGTTACATTATAGACAGTGATACAATAATAATAACTATGTCATGTTGTTACAATATATAGACAAAAGATGCCACGCCCATTTTGTTATAATATACCCAAAAAAAAATTACCATGGATGTCGAAGATATTTGACCCCAATATTTATGTTTAGTATATTAGTTAGGTTACTATTTGAATAACATGCTATCGATAATCGAAAAGATTACTGCATTATCGATCGATAATATCGAGCGATAATCGATGTCCAAACATGAAGCAATCTTTTACAGATTCCGCGACATTACGTCACCTTATCACCTACTTTCCTGGGACAGATCTGACGAGACACTGTTGAGACTTGAGAGTAATCACATATAAGACCCAAGGCCCAGTAGCTTGAATGTATCTGTGAGTATTTCAACACTATACAAAGGCTTTAAAAGAACGAAATAATGCATTACGAACACGCTTGATATTTTTACTATCGATTACCAAAATATTTTTGAATATCGAATATAGAACGATAATATCCATTATCGTGTATTTGTATATTCATTTGAAATGTTGTCTAGGAAGAAGCTCAAGCTATACATTCACCCCCAAGACACTCCGCGAGTCTCCAAGCCTCGATGATCAGCAAGGAAGTGCTTAGTTTAATTATCTTCCCAACTGAACAACTTAGGGGGCGAGAATTCCTCTTTACTTTGACACCTGTGACCTTAATTTTCAATTTCCTACAAACGAAATTAAGCCAAGATAAGTTAGCATTTCAATGAAGTTAGTTTCATTCATTCAATTCCTTCTGAAAGTGATCAATGTGAGACTGTTCAAACTCTTCTCTCACAGGAATAATGAGGGCTGATGTTGGCAATGGGCGCGGTGAACGAGCGGAGCGACACACGCAACGATGTAACACAGCAGACGAGATGACGAGATGTTTGGTGAATATCTACAAACAAACTACAAATTAATTAAAACGATTGTGTTTGGCAAATTCATTCAAACAAATCCACACCATGCTGTAACAATCGTTACAGATAATAAATTATAAGCAAGAACGTATGTGAAAAGCTCATAATTGTTATGAATTGAGTTCCCAGAAACTTTCACGAATCATTTAAAATACAATTGACAAGAAATAAAATCTACAACATTAAAATTTTCTTGGTTGTACTAAATTAGCATCGACTATTGTCAAGACGATCAAATACTTCAACTATTATCTACTTCTAAGATTAAAATTGTATCTATAGTTTGTCTCAATTAAAAAAAAACGCCTGTCAAGAGGACTCCTCGATGGGAGGCTTATTTCCCGCTCACTGTGCAAGGTAGTAAACGTCAAGCTTGTCATCAGGAAGGATGCACAGTTTAACAAAAAGTGACCACCATGATCACCAATTTCTATTCAAATAACAAAAACCATCCGCTTGAGAAAAGCGAAGACGGGGGCTCAGGATTTGGTCCTTTTTTATAAAATCGGCCATAATTATCTCTTGTTCAAGAAAAATGACCACCACTAAATGAAACTGCTATTTTACTACATTCTTACAAACCCATTATGAGAATGACTAATCATGAATATTCATGGTCGAAGGTCCATGTGGTTTGGAGCTGTCTTTACTTTGATAGAAGGTAAGTGGTTTGCCAAATAAAGGGGATGATTGACAATAAGAAACAGTTCCTTACACTCATACCCATGCACAGTTACCCAAGCCATTCAGCCACAGCTCCATCTTCACTCGTTTGAATTATACATAATTTGAATTAATCAAGTTTTACTATTATATTAATAATCTTCCATTTGATATGTCATTTTTCTACTTGTTTTTGTTTAATCTTTATGTTTCCTTAGTTCGCATTTTGCCGGCGTGTATTTTGGATAGAGACGAACTGTAGAGTGGGTACTGTACACGTTCACTCTGAAGTCATAGAAGCTCCATGTATAAGTTCAATGTGTATACAATGTATTCATATTTATTTTCCTTATCCCTGGCAAAGCATCAATTATTACCGCCTCTTACAATGTTGTTACGATCACAGAGAACCCGTTTAACTCGGTAATTTGTAATTCAGGCTGTTTGACACAAACACAAGTAAATCAAGAAAACAAATCTCTACGAGCAAAGCCAACATTCTCAACGCCTCGTTTTCTAACAGTGCATTACATCACATTACACCTAAAGTCAATCCAATTAGTAGTCTAACTAAACTTCATTAACGCGATGAAAAGCGAATACAGTGTGAAATCTGTGGCGCGTTATGAGCTAATACACTGCACATAATAGCACACCTCATATACCTACACTGAAACCCTCTTAAGCAATTTCCACTCCATACAAAGTCAATTAATTCTGATCTCCGCCACCATCGGCAAATGAGGCGCTAGTATCGCTTCGAATAGATGGAAGCCGTTTAGTTTGCGAGGAAAAGAAGATTGCCTACCCCTTCCCATCACCCTCTATAGGCGAGACTAAACTCAAAAGGCGGCGTTGCCATATTATCTTCGTCACTGTTTCTGGGAATCCCTGAAAATTTCAGTTTGTAGCAAAATGTCGTTACTTTTACATGACAAATTCTAGCGAGAACTAGCGTACCCGATCTAAATGTGTGATAATTATTGTTTTAAAAGATGTGCTGCTTCCCTGCTTTCAAGTTGCCCCAAGGTCATAAAGAAAAGGTCATAAAGACAAGGTCATGCTAAAGAAATAGTGAAATCCAATAGCAATGGCACAAATTTAATTTCCGACTTCTCTAGCTCTTACACTATCTACTTGAAACAGGGAAACGTTTACAACCTAGTTACAGGGCTGGGTACCTAATACCAATTTCCATGTATTCTAAATTTAAATATTTCTTCATGTGTGTAGTTTACATTCATAAAAAACGATTTCCTATTATTAACAATTTTGAATTATAAATATGTTTTATTAAGCGAGCGAAGCGAGCGTTTCCACTTGACTCTTATGGCACTTCATTCTGTTTTTTTTTTTTTTTTTTTTTTTTTTTTTTATGTCCGTCGATAGCGGTCGAACGGAAAGTCCGATCAACTTGAAATTTGGACCATCCACAAGCCTCGATGTGGATTGAAGGTGTATAGTTTTGAGGCAAAATCGTTTGAAAAGTTACAAAGTTACACCATAGTTACTGCAAAATATTTTTCTGAAACAAAATGGCGGCAAAATGTGAGATAGCCAGATTTTTCTACAGATTTGTCCGGTTACGAATATGTTAATGTAATGGCGATTTGATAAGTATTGGCAAAGTTACACGAAGGTTACTCGAAAATATTTTTCTAAAACGCAGTAACGGCAAAATGTGAGGTGGCTATCTTATAGTTAATTTTTGTCCGGTCACGAATATACTAATGTAAACGCGATCCAATACGTATTAGAGGCAGAAATTACATTTCTATTGCTGTCAATAACTGTTAGTAACGGTGGCGGACCGCGGCGAAAACAAGACAGCGAAAATTCTTAGCAACGCACATTGCACTGCATCCAACAATGTCGGGAAGTATAATAGCTATGGAAATTAGAAACATTTTTGCAATGCGCATTCTTGAATTGTTGTTAATTGTTGTTTGTATTAGCATTGAAATCTTTTCGCCAGAAAGTTCGTAGATATTGACGCGCTCGCTTATCAACGCGTCAAACAGAGCGTTTTCCTAGTATAACATTTGAAAACTAATTTCCAGTGTTTTCTAGTCCAGATTTGCGGGTCCGGATAGACACGGGGATAATTGTGGCGTACGTGAGGGAGGAGCCTGTACGTTGTCTCTCTGGCCGCTATAAACAGCTAGGGGTAGTTTTGAGGACTGTCTCCCGGGTTGGAGTGGAGCCGACAGCAGCAGATCCGAAACAAGGATGAAAGGCGGTTTATCAGATGAAGTAGGATTTGTGTTGACGGTCACGGCAGGTCCCTGAAGACAGGAGCCCTGAGCCCTCATTCGATTCCCTCCCGAGCCAGGCCTAGTTTTATAAGATTCCGTCATATCCGGTCGCACATTCGGTAGATCCTGTTATCAGGGGTCGGCTGACTCGGCTAGTGACGTCACAGGCCGCTCTTCGCAGCCCAATCATCATACAACAACAACAGACAGACTGAGAGGACATTTCACTCGACCACATGTTTGATAAAACTGAAACTAAAATAAATAAATTAATAGATTGGAAATAATTAAGAGAGAGAGAGAATGCAGGATCACTAAAAAACGAGATGTGTACAGTAAGTTTACTATTCCTACACTTTTCCTAATATTTTGAGTAAAAGTGAGGTCAGAATTATGTAATTTTAGAAAGAAATTTAAATTTGAATTATTTATCACAAAAATAGCCATACAGCTTTTTAAAAAAATGTATGTACAAGTTCCATATTATCGAATCATCACTTCTGTTACGTCAAAATGGCTAAAAAATCACTGACCTGTCAAATGTTGCTGCAATATTTTTATTTTTTACTATGGTAATTATATATTGTGGCAACGATGCTATTTGAGACGAGTCGGTGGGGTGATATGGAGATACAAACGTCTCACAACATATCCACATGGTCAGGCCAGAATCCGAACCTGGAACCGTAGTTTTCTTGGACAACGGCTCAATATATTTATATATTGTATACACAAAATAATGAAGTTAGATTCTAGTTCAACATCTCGATATTTAAACAAGAAAATTAAAATATATCACGTTTCATGTTTAATCCTTTTAATAAGAAACAAAACTCTTTTAAATTAGAAAAAGTTAATATCAAAAGTCAAGACAATGTGTCTCTCTCTCTCTCTCTCTCTCTCTCTCTCTCTCTCTCTCTCTCTCTCTCTCTCTCTCTCTCTCTCTCTCTCTCTCTCTCTCTCTCTCTCTCTCTTCTCTCTCTCTCTCTCTCTCTCTCTCTCTCTCTCTCTCTCTCTCGCGTGTAAATTTATTTTTTAAAGTCGCTACCTCTAGTTTCATAATTATTGCTTTGCAGTTAATGGAGAAATTAATATTAAACCTGCTTCCAATCTCGATAAAACAACGCAACCTGAATGCAAATTGAATATTTACTAACCGCACACGTTCAGTAATAATAACCTTCTCTTTATGTTGGCGAAAACCTCTTATTTGGATTAGACTGTGGATTTACTTTAATTAATCTCCAAAGAGCTCCATTCAATAACTCCCACGACGAACGAGTGCTTTGACAATTCATCATGTCACATTGAATGGATCTCTTATTCCGTGTCATTGGGCGCCTCCCCATGTTCCATGTCTGAACCAATATCATCCCAACTATTGCGGCTAATAACTTGTAAATCTAGCACAGTGGCTGCATGGTCGCTCTTCCCCTTGATTGGCGTAGGATCCAATTTGTCCGAACATGTATGATACGTTGGTTTATTTATGTGTATATACTTCTATTCCGCTTCAGATGATTCAAGTCGAGCCACCCCTCATCATCACTTATAGGTGGTTACGTCAGTGGCGTGCGGTCAGGGCTCAGCACTGGTGCTACGGTCAAGCACAAACAAGCGTCAAGCATGAGAAACATCACATCAACGCTTTAAAATGTTGCAAAGTAGTAAAAAGTGTTGTCATAAACGCAGAAATTGCAGAATTTACGATTAAAACTCTTGACCATTCTTACGGTAAGATCAGTAATTCTAAAGGAAATTACATAATTTCTTCTTCCTTGCAAGATATTGAAAGCAAAATCACGACTTGGGGTCTACGGCAGCAGATCGCGATAGTATTATCGCATTTAATCAAACATAATGAATTGTGCATACATTTGTTTTCGTTATTTGTAGACCATGATAATCGTCTTAAGTGGCTTCCCACAATGTCGATTTTAAAATTTCTGATAGTTTGGACCAAAGGAGCTAATCACATTATCATTGGGGATGAGGGGGGGGGGGGGTGCATCGTTGCAGGATAAATATAATTGTGTGGTAGTTTCGTAGTCTTACACAACTTACCACGGCAATTGGCAACAGTACGAAGTGCAAGAATGACAAACTATAACACTGTAATAAAATGTAAAATAATATTACATGAAAAAAATTACTTTAAAAAAAATTAGATTATATTTAAATGTACTAAAATAAAAAGTAAAAACTTAATTTTCAGCGCCCAACGCTTTTATTTTCCGAGTAAGGCAAAGATTTGTTGGGCGGAAATTTCTTTTTTTCTTTTAGTACATTTAAATATTTTATTTTTTTTTTTATTTTTTCATGCAATATAAT
This sequence comes from Isoperla grammatica, assembly GCA_945910005.1. Lineage (NCBI taxonomy): Eukaryota > Metazoa > Arthropoda > Insecta > Plecoptera > Perlodidae > Isoperla > Isoperla grammatica. Next base: position 21,930,422 of record OX246741.1, on the reverse strand, counting down.
TTGATACTTTTTAGTTTTAACGAATGTTGTAACAGTAGTTGCGCTGGCACCAACTCCATCCAATCAACTGTGAGGTCGAACCACGCGAGGGGAATCACCCCGCGGGGTTGAACTTGCAAGTGGGAGCGCGTTGAGCGTTGTCGCCGCATAGCAAACAAATAAAAATAGCATCATTTGCGATGCATTCGTCGCAGATATTTAAGTCCCGAACAACCAGCGGGTGTGTAATTCCGATGCCTGCAACTGGTTGGCCCATCGTCACTAGCTGTAACCAATTTCCCATATGAAGCTTTGTTTGATTAATTAATTATGATGAATTCGTTGATTATCTAGTGAATGTGATAAATTGATTCATGTATTCTCATCAAGAATATACGTAGGTGTAAACAATTTCAGCTCGAGCGGACATTGGGAAGTGGGTGAAATATTGATTCCCATTATTTATTATGATGAATTAATTGATAAATTAGTAAATCTGTTAATTGATTCATCTATTGCTATCAAGAATACGTACGTGTGAAGAATTTCAGCTCGATTGGACATTGAGAAGTAGGTGAAATATCGAAGATTCCGTCCAGACAAACATATGAAGCTAATAAGCGTTGTAAAAATACAAAACCTTGATATTCGGAGGGTTGGGAAAACTGCCATTCCAGAACACTACCTTCGCTAACCATCCTCATTAAAAACTTGAGGCAATTCATAAAACGATGTCTGTTACTTTTCACAAATTGTTCAGGAGAGCTAAAATAAGATTTAAAAATATTAGTAAATTTGACCCCCCATAATTCCTTTATGCTTCCAATGTAAAATAGAATACACTGTGTAATAACAGGAGACGTCACTTTAATTATGGAATTGTTAATTTTAGTCTGATTGTACATGACATTCTCTTTCCCACAAGGAACACATTATATTATTTAAAATTAAAATTAAAAATATTAAAACTAATATCAATAACAACTTAAAATTTACATTAACAAAATACATTTCTGTCTGGAACATTGAATGAAATAGTGGTCTGAAGTGTACCACGGTAAAAACAAACATGCTATGAGAAGGATAATTGTATTATGTTGAACTAATTTATGTACAATTTACAATTTAATTTATTGTAATATTCGTCGATAAACACATAATGTTGCATGTATTGAATTTTATGCTCTAAAAAATAGACTAACACTGTTTCTTTTCGTTTTCCGTTTACTCCATCAGCTGTGTTATTACATTGGTAACGCGGATACATATACACCACGCCACTGACTGACATGTCGAGCCCCCAAGACACAAGAGATACGTACGATGCCTCTATAATTGACGAGCCGAACAATGAATGAAACAGAACAGACCACGCAAGGGAGTTTAATCAGGACTCAGGATCAACTGTCTCTTAGATCCCTGAAATATTAACAGACAATTTCAAGCACATAATCGCAATGTTTTACTTCGGAACTGTCTTCAAGTTCGGCTCCAAACACAAACTCAAGTTTTCTCCTCAAACATACCTCGGGCCCCACAGCCACAGCCAACCGGAACCTGAATGGGGTTTATTGGTTTGCTACATCACATATTACGGGAAACCCGTCTTTATTATCATTGTAATTAGACCTAAAATTCTCCAACGTAACTATAGCCTCATGGTTACGCAATGCCACAGTCCAACAGTACCAAATTAATGTTCTACTTCTCTGTAGTTCCTATCATCTATTTGAAACAGTGGCATAAGGGATAATTTACAACCTTGGGTTGGTGATGATTGATGATATTTGGGTTTTACGAGCCATATTTTTGCAACTTGGCTAATCGAGACGATGAATGGGTGAAATATGAAGATGAGATGTTTGGAGGAAAGGGGCAAGTAGGAGGAAGCGAGGAAGAAAAGTGAAAGGGTAGGAAAAGGTAAAGGGAGGTAAAGGGAAAGGAAAGGGGAGAATGTGGACTGCATTTCGTCTGACTTCTCACCCTCGACCTGTCTTGTTCGGTTAGGATGGCCCTACCAGAAGTATACGCTTCCGCACGCAAACCTGTCCACCATGACAAGGTGGCAGTCCCTACTCCCTGGGCAGGCTTGGGTTGGAGACCTGGAAATTACAAACACAGCTGGTATGACATAACGAGGCTTGTGTTCTCTACTAAGCGGAAGATTCACTTTACAAATATGTGAAATAACACCAGGAATCTGTTGATTTTAGTTGGAACAGCGTACATGGATTAGGATCTTAGTCGGTATGAGACTATAGTTGCGTTGGATCTATACTTGGCCTAAGCTTCCGTCACAGGCGAGGCACTCATAGCCAACCAGCGAGCTGCCGGAGCGGAGACAACCTTACACATGCTTTCGTCACAGGCGGGGCACTCATAGCCAACCAGCGAACTGCCGGAGACACCCGCGGAAATACCGATCGCTGATTGACTACGAACTCGTCGCCTGTGACGAAAGCATGTGTAAGGTAGTCTTGGGACAACATAGTATGCTATAGATGTTATGTAGGCAAAGGCTTTCCCTATTTTCACACTAACATCATCTCTTTTCACAGTGATAAATATTCCTTTCTAACTCCAAAGTACGTAAATTAAAAACAGTCATAATGATTTTAGCATTAAGAAGTATGCTACATACAGTAGTTGTAGTTTTTACGAAATCCCAGGGAACTGTGTTCATACTTTTTCGATGTTGTGTAGTGTGTTGAAACATACATGACTAAAAAACTATGATGTAGCTCTGTTCTAATTGGGCCAACTAACAGTGGAACTGTCGCCGACAGCGTCCAGCCCTAAACACGATCTGTGTTGTTATTGACGTATCCTCTCTTAATTGAAACAATTAGTGCAGAAACGCAGTGCCGTGTGCTAATCACAGACATTAGGAGTCTCAACGAAGGTGATTAGCGAGAGTTTCCGGGTGATCAGACATGTCCAGTAGATTAGGTTCCTGTATGAGACAACTTCTTGGGGAATATCGGGACAGGGTCTCACAAATAGCGAGAATCATAGCGTTACTACAGCCGGGCGGGGACAGGGTCTCACAAATAGCGAGAATCAGCGTAATTGTGTGTGAGAGAGAGAGATAGGGAGCTGTCCGACAAACTGATGGGAGACCAATTTAAAACAATAATAATAATGGTTTGTAGGAGGGATAGCATCGATTCCAAAATTTTGTGATATTTGTGATAAATTTTGGTTATATTGGTATATAAGTTTTATACAATGTATCTTATTAAAATAGTGGTAATACTAATTTCATTTGTTGTATTCGAAGGACGTAGCTCCGATCGTATTCTCTGTTACTGCCTACCTGCCACCACTGTGGGAAAGTCGCAGGCTGTATCCTGATTAGAAACACGTAAAAATAGCAGTTTCAAATTGAATGGTTAGCACTCTCAGTTTAAAAAAATGCACTTTTGGAGCATCGATTGTTACCCCGCCTACAAATATGGAAAACATTCTTCAAATTTGGAATCTATTTTTAAAGGAATCGATTCGCAATCGATTGTTCCTATAAACTATCACGACACTTTCTACTGTATTATTTTGATTCAAACCTGTTTACAGTGAAAAATAAAAAGTAAAAACACATTTCCAACCTCAGAACAAAATAAACAACCACGTGGTATAATATATTTTAGTTTATTGAAAAGCACATATTTGGTTTTATTGGACATAAATTTGATTTAGGACTAGGTCCATTTAAAGCATTTAACAAATTGAAGACGAACCAAATATCTCCGTTAAAATCCCAGCGGGGTGGTTTTTTACAAAAACTGAAAAAAAAAACTGAAACCGAAAGACATTCGTCTTTCAGTTTCCTCCCCTAATATCCGCCCACAACACAGGTGGGCCACCCAAACCCCCTAACCATCCTTGATTTATGTAATTTTAGAACTATTCAAAAGAAATTCCATTTGTTCGTGGTTCGTGTCCTCATTTTGAGAGCCCTGTTTCTAAAAACTCAGGTTTTAAATCATGAGGTTTTACAAGCGATTAAAAAATACCTACCCGTGGTATTTAATTCCCAGCAGTGGCTGCCATGTCGCGCTAGGTTCGGTCTGTTGCTCCTAGAGTGCGCTAGAAGCCGCCGCTCTGTCAGGCGTTGTCAAGGCGGTGAGTTTCCACTCGGGCGCGCATGCGCGGACCAACGCTGATTGTCACGTGACTAAACCAGGTGAGCTCTCAGTGGCCGGCGACCCCACGGAATTAATTATATATACCTTCTTTCAACTGTGCCGAACACATTTAGACAATTTCACTGGATTTCGTTCTAAATTCCAAATGAACTGTTTTCTCATCGGGAGAGTGAAGGTTAATTTCGAAGACCCTTGTCATGTCCTTCCCCCTCCCTCCCCAATCCCGCAACCGTTCGCGTGAGGGATGTTTCATTAGTGTTCATGAATAGATAATTTAACAAATAATTATCTACGCGGGCCCCTCATCTCATTTCGTCTCCGCAGAGACAATGATCAACAGACAACTAGAAATGGAATATTAGTGTATATATATAACATGATAATAAACGTGGACCAATCTTCAATAAATAGTGTGAGATTTATCACTACTTCCATAGGGGACTCGAGGAAGAAGGGGGCTAAGGGGGCTCCACTGACGACTGTCTTGTTGACCGCCCATGTAACCAATAAAGGCTACTTAGTTTGCCTAAACATGACACATTATATACTCAACAAGATACACAATAGAACATGAATATATAATTCATTACATTCCTTGATATTGCTCATGTACACGTATTTATGGCATGCATATATCTTCTTCAATGATAATGATACGATTTACGATGGTAATAAATATATTATATGATAGTGAAAACTGAAAAGCAATGTGTACAAACAATAAGCGCTTGCCAGATTTCAACCAAATGTACAGCATTGAAAAGAATTATTAGTTAAAATAATGACTAGTGTTGAGAAAAGATGTCTCATGATTAGTGGTACGTGAAAATAGCATTTTCAATTGTCATTTTATAGCGTTTTGTAGCATCTATTTTTTTGCCAAGGTTAAAAAACTTGAGAATGAAGTTTTCTCAAATTTTTATTTTTAAATCATGTCATCCTATTAAAATTAAAATCAACCAAATTGCATTTATCATAAACAAAATATCATTACTATGTTAAATATGATAAAATAGGAACAGAAAAACCTTAGTTTCTACTGAAAAATAGCGCTTTGTAGCATCTATACACAAAACGCTATTTTCACGTATGTCTGCTCATGATCGAATCTAACTTTTTTGGTGTAGACGTCCATGACGATAATCGCTACCTAATCGACTGCATCCTATCATCACATGTGTGCAGAAGAAGCGTCAGATGCAGCGATAGGCCACGAGACAGTGGGAAACCTAGAATACGCGTTTTGTATCAAATCAATTAGTAGACTGAGTGTCTCATAGGCTCGTGTACACAAGATAACTTACACTGGTATAATGAGACGTACATAGGGCCGTAACTATGGGTTGGTAACCCGGGTAAATACCCGGAAAGAAAATCGGAGTAGATATTTTGACATGCTAATACCACCGTTTATATCACACCAGTAACCAGTAACAAATGTTATTAAAAAAAAATTGCCTAAAACTCGTTAAAACATTCCAATCAACAATTTTCGGACCCGCATTGGCTCTGGGGCTTCCCCCCAGATTCTCTATTCTACTTTGCCCAACCATACCCGGGTGATTTTTATACCTTAGTTACGACCCTGGACGTACACGTATAACAGAAATCAGGTGTGGCCGCTCATGTATTGCTTGAGCCAAAGATTACTGCCCACTCAGTAATCTTTGCTTGAGCGTCGTGGACAAGGGATGTGTGTCTGTACTAGCCAGGGTAATATAGAGACCAGGGTAATATAGACACCAGGGTAATATAGACACCAGGGTAATATAGACACCAGGGTAGTATAGACACCAGGGTAATATAGACACCAGGGTAGTATAGACACCAGGGTAATATTGGCACCAGGGTAGTATAGACACCAGGGTAATATAGACACCAGGGTAATATAGACACCAGGGTAATATAGACACCAGGGTAATATAGACACCAGGGTAATATAGACACCAGGGTAATATAGACACCAGGGTAATATAGACGCCAGGGCGCCGCGTGATACCAGACACAAATTGCTCACCAAAAAAATTACCAACACAAACAATACCAAATTTCGGGAGCAATTTCATCAACATCCACCAAGATCCATCGTCAGACACCATCGCGTTGTCCTAAGCTACCAAACCACCCAGCCAATGAGAGTAGAGCGAATTCAAAAACAAATCCAAATGTTTTTGTGACGACCAGAGCAAAACAGATGTGAAGGGAGTTGCCCTATTTCTCAAAATACATTGCCCCAACAGAAGACTCTCAAATCCTTCAATCTGACTGAAGGAGAGATGAAGGGATCAAGTGCTGTCAAAAAGCAAGGACTGTACAGTACTGTTCATAAACTAGACGAAATTTTACAACTTAAATTGCAACAAAAATCAGTTGCACTTACAACTTATACCGATCGCAACAACATAGCAAATATATTGTTTCGTTATCCAAAAGATTTGTCAATGTAAACTAAGTTTTTGATATATTTCAACGTGTACAGAAACGATGAGGTTTTGGTGGTGTGTGTACACGCGAATTCGAAACCTTTTCATTCAGATGAGAGGATTTCAGTGTATGACGTTTGCTCGCCTTGGTTCTGTGCCTGGATAACCCCCAGACTCGCTGACGTGGTACAACACCCCGCTAGAGGTCAATAGGGGACACGCCAAGGTCATACACATAGGGTTGTGGGAGCGCAATGTATTCATACTAGTGTATGACGTTTGCTCGCCTTGATTCTGTGCCTGGATATCCCCCAGACTCGCTGACGTTGCCCAAACACCCACTGGAGGTCAATAGGGGACAAGTCAAGGTCATACGCAAAGGGGTGATCGAAGCGCAAAGTCCTACGAAGAACGTTGACAGACAGACAGGCACATATCAATACAGTACCGTACGGAGAGTAATATAATATAATGTTATAAAAGCACTACCAATGATATCCGGCCTTAGCGTGGTGTTTAGCCGCGGTCGCTTAGCCGGGCTTGGTCAGGAGGTGGATGGGTGACCACTGTCCTCTGAAACACTAGTTACCGTTGGTTAGAGCAGATTGGATGGTTCGAAAGCTTGTGTAACAGCTTTGTTCTTCTCGTCAACTGCTCGGCAGTCCAGGTTAGTGGAGCAACCTATATGACTGGTCAAAGTTACACCGTCCTTTCGGATGAGACGTAAAGCCGATGGTCCCTTTGGTACTTTTCGACAGAAGTAGGCTACGTGCCGGTACCAGGCTTCCCCTCCTCATCCCTTCCTCATTATCATTCATCAATCATCACTCATCAGGCTAAAGAGGGCATTGTGCCCTACACTGGCCTTATTTACAATACACTGAAATGAAAATGAAATCGGTGATAATCGAGACGATAATAACGTGAGGTATGAAGTTACATCATATCTATCTCCAAGCCCGGAAGATTCAATTCTTAAACCGTGTTTTACCAGACGCCAATCAACTAGGCCTACGACAACTGTTAAGGCTATCAATCTTAACCATGCTCAATTATAATTATTTTCTTTAATTACTCAATTTGTATATGATTGTAATAGACGTGGATGCATAAATAATTATAGTAGTGTTATGTGTAACGTAGCCTTGGTCCTTGTTATAGGGTTTTTGTAACTGAGCTAGCGCCGTTTAAAAATTAGATGTCAATACACTGGTTTAGTAAACATCAACTGAATCGGTCAAGCCATTTGGAGTGAGCATTTTATACAAAACAATATCATCTTTCAAATTCTCATTTTATAAAAATACGTCTGAACAAAGTTTAGATTTAGACGTGGTTTGTATTGCCTCGGTTGGTCTATCTCTAATATAGAAACTAAGACCGCGTTTTCACCTATTTACAATCAGCTCAAAGAATAAGGATAATAATATCAAATTCTCTCTTCTCCTTTTCACTAATCTCAGGCTAAACGTTCTCATTAGTAGAGTGTATCAATACAAAATGCAAACCAATGTTAACAAAATAATAAATTTAACTTTTCAACATAATATTCAAATCTCACAGTGTACGAAATTCGTCTGACAGTGACACAAACCCAGACAGACTCTCGAAGGTGTAAACTAACCCGACTGTAAAATCTCGTCACTGCTCCACTCATAAAATTCCAGTTAAATCAAGTGCAACGATTTAACATTTCCGATCTCGAAATGCAAAAAAAAAAAAATAAGACCGTGTTGAAACAAACGGTTCGCGTCGCGTCGCGGCGATATCATGCCACGGAGCCGGCGAGATCAAACGAGATCCTTCTCGTGATCTGCGAGATTTCATCTCGTCAACGCTACGTCACAAGGAATTACCACAACCCGCGTTCGTTTCTCAACACTTTTTATAACTGCAAAACTAAAATGAAACATTTACCATTTTTAATACGCTTAAATGTTAAATTAGTCTGAAATTAATTACACAATGACTTGGCGTAACGCGGTTCAATGGTTTAACGTAGTTGTTTCGTCTTGGGAGTATAAAAAGCTGATTGAACATTTTGTTGGACAAAGCGTACCCTCACTGACAAGTGCGGGTCTTGACGCGGCCTCAAAAGATGAGATGATGATACCTATCATACTGTGGGCATGATGTACACTCGTAGAGATATATAGATCAAAGGTAGTACAGAAAACTTCTTTATCAACAGTCAGTCTGGTTCTTGTGGGAATCTATAGGGTACGCACAACACCGAAACACAACAATGAAACAAATGAATTGAACCGATGGACAAGCAAGCTGTCAAAAAAAAAATATGAAGTTCTGAAGTTGGAAAAAACAAACGTTCAGAACGTTTACACACTTTCAGATGGTTGCTGTCCATTACTTAACATAAATTTTAACTGGCGAGCAGTAACTATCGTTACAACTAATTGTTTCTTCTCATTATTTGCAAAGATATTACTTTGACGGCTTGTTGTTTGTCCACCAGTTCAATTCATTTATTCCATTGTTGTAGTTTGGCTGTTACGTCATATGTGCGTACCCTATAGTACAGAAACCTTCTTTATCAACAGTCAGTCTGGTTCTTGTGGGAATCCATAGTACAGAAACCTTCTTTATCAACAGTCAGTCTGGTTCTTGTGTGAATCTATAGCAGTGACGACGCTAGGGGGGGGGGGGGGGCCAGGGGGGCCGGTGCCCCCCCTAAAATCCCTCGGCCCCCCCAGCGGCCCCCCCAAGCCAAAAGAAATTACCACTGTTACACTACGTTGGTGCCACCGCATGCACGCCAACAAACAAATAATTCGCATTCAAATAGCCGCGCTTCTAACTATTTCCTGCCCAGGGACTGCCACCTTATCGTGGTGGGCAGGTTTGCGTGCTTTGTTGATCCCGAGAGTTATGCCGGCGGAAGCGTATGCTTCTGGTAGGGCCACCCTAGCCGGACTGGTCGAGGAGGAGAAGTCAGACGAAGTGCAGTCGACACCCCAATCCCGTTTCCTCCCCTTTCCCCTTTCCTCACGCTACCTCCTACTTGCGCCTTTCATCCAAACAGCCCCATATTTCATCTTCATATATCACCCACTCATTGTCTCGATTAGCCTCGTTGCAAAAATATGAGACGTTAAGCCCAAATATCATTATCTTCTAACTAGTTCTTGTAGTTGAAATTGACTAGACCAATCCACCACTCTCTCTACCAAATATTTATCAAACTGGAGCTCGTAGCATTTTGATTTTTTACTTTCAAGTTTTTCACTGCTTGCACATGGTAACTGAAGCCAGAAGTTTCAAACGCCATTGGAAGGTTGTATGCCCCCTCTTGCTTTCAATGAAGCTTACAAACTGTGCACTATAGGCAACCCAAGACAACCTTACACATGCTTTCGTCACATCCGGGGTATTTCTAGCCAATCAGCAAACCGCCCGAGACAATAGCGCGCAAATACCGATCGCTGATTGCCTAGGAATAGCCCGGATGTGACGAAAGCATATGTAAGGTAGTCTTGGGTTGCCTATATTAGCCTAACAATACCTGCATCAAGTGCTGCTTGTGAAAGAACATTTTCGAGCATGCACCGTTTCAAGAGTTATACTTACGAAATCGAGGGATGGGAAACAATCGAGTAAGTACACTATCTGTCCTATCAGTGGAAAAAGACATTGCCAAAGGCCTTAGGAACAGTCTCGTGAAAAACTAAAAAAAACTACCATTTGTATTTGTCCACCCTCAAATATGAAAACATGACTAAAAGATACCATGCTTTAAAAGCAGGCGGTTCAAAAATTAAAGAAAACGCGATTTTTTGGCTTGTTGCTACCAAGTAGCACCGGACAACTTTTCTCATGGTAATTCCCATTTTTAAAAAATGTTGCCTCGAGATAGTAAAACCACTGCTAAAATAAGGCACATCAAAAATCGATCAGGAGTTTCAATGTGCATAGTTTCTCTACCGATAACATGCTTCTTAGTACGAACGTGTACTTCTACAAAATGCCCTGCAATTAATTTGTGTGACTTGATGTGTAGAAAAGTTGCAATCTGATTTGAGCGGCACTGTCCGCAGTGGCCGAGTGTTGTGGCTCGTGCTCTGTCTTTCGGGAAGGCGCTAGCGAGCTCAGACCAATACAGCTGCTACTACGCTTTAGAAGAAAAATGCAGCAGAGCTGGCAAAAGGAATCTAGTAGAATAGCTAAATGTTCACTATTTTGTTTCTTGCATTGAAGCAACCTTTATCAATTTTATTTTACACATAACTGAATTTCATGCACTTATGACTCATTGGTGATTTTTTAGTTTTTCACCTAGCTATCCCTTTAATATGCGCGAGGTGTTTAGCAAATTTGATGGAGCTCATCACAACTTGAGGATAAGCTTGCATTAATTAGGTTAGAATGGAATGCATTTCATGTCCGCGAGTGCATGTATAGCCTGGTGTACCCCCCCCCACCCAACACTGATAGAAAACAAGGCTGGAATCAGCACGGCCCCCCCATACATACGTAGGACCCCCCTTGGCCCCCCCAATGGAAAATTCCTGGCGTCGTCACTGATCTATAGTAATTAGTACAGAAACCTTATTTATCAACAATCTGTCTGGTTCTTGTGTGAATCTATAGAACAGAAACCTTCATTATCAACAGTCAGTCTGGTTCTTGTGTGAATCTAAAGTACAGAAACCTTCTTTATCAACAGTCAGTCTGGTTCTTGTGTGAATCTAAAGTAATTAGTACAGAAACCTTCTTTATCAACATTCTGTCTGGTTCTTGTGTGAATCTAGAGTACAGAAACCTTCTTTATAAACAGTCAGTCTGGTTCTTGTGTGAATCTTTAGTACAGAAACCTTCTTTATCAACAGTCAGTCTGGTTCTTGTGTGAATCTATAGTAATTAGTACAGAAACCTTTATCAACATTCAGTCTGGTTCTTGTGTGAATCTATAGTACAGAAACCTTCTTTATCAACAGTCAGTCTGGTTTTTGTGTGAATCTATAGTGCAGAAGCCTTTTTTTTTTATCAACAATCTGCCTGGTTCTTGTGTGAATCTATAGTAGGCCCTACAGAAACCTTCTTTATCAACAGTCAGTCTGGTTCTTGTGTGAATTTATAGTACAGAAACCTTCTTTATCGACAGTCAGTCTGGTTCTTGTGTGAATCTCTAGTACAGAAACTTTCTTTATCGACAGTGAGCAGCTCTTTAAGTCATGTGTGGATCTAGTATAGCTATTACGAGATCCGACATGTCTGCTGTTCTTTACTTATCGTATTGCCCATCGAATCTTGAAAATATTTGGTCCTAGGTGGAAAGAATATTGAAACAAGTGCAGTATTTACTATTGGCTACGCTAAACGTGGTCTAACTTTAGCGCGGCTTATTTTAACTGTAGAACTTACAAAGAACGTGTTCATTGCAAAATACGCGTCTTAGGCAATGGTCTGTCCGGCTCCCTTGGCGTTCATGGGAATCCCAGTCAAGTGGTAAGAACACAATTATTTCGTTATTTACTTTAGCTACTTTAGTTACTAGTGTTTATAGTGTACATTTTTAGCTGTGTCTAATTTGCAATTCACATCTTGTACTACTCTTTCTACATAGCGAAAGCGGTAAACATTATTGCACGTATTTGATTTCAATGAGATGGTTATTAGTATGAGCATTACACTTTTCTTTACATTTTAGTAAAGAAGATTTCTACACTGTCTTGTTTGTTTAAAGAATCACCCACCCACAGCGTTAAGCCATGGTGGGGTGGGGTTATGGGGTTACTGGTTGGGGTTCCTGACTTGCGGGTTGGAATCCTGCCTTGAGCGCATGGATATATATATATATATATATATAAATATATATATATATATGATTTTTTAGATTTTGTTGGTTGCAATATGTAAAGTAAGGATACATTTTTTATACAAGTGTTTTTTGGTTGTAGTGTTTTTTTTATTTATTTGTTTTTTATGTTTGTATGTCTTGAAAAAGACGACGCTAAAGTCGTTGAAACGTTCAATTATCATTATAAATAAAATTTAGATTGGTTTAACCGAAAAATGTATCCTTACTTTACATATTGCAACCAACAAAATCTAAAAATTTATATATATATAGTGTACCCTGTCGTCGCGACCTTCGATAAGGATCGTAGACTTCATGTAAACTATTAAACTAAACGTCTAAACATAGTTATCATCCTTACGAAATAGCCTATAGTCCAACAGTACCAACTTAATGTTCTACTTCTCTAGTTCCTAACATCTACTTGATATAGGTGCATTAGGTATAATTTACGCCCTTACGTTGGATACCTGGACATTCTTGACAAAGTGGGCTTGCTTGACTTATGAGGCTTGTGCACACCACTAAGCGGAAGACCGCCTTTACGATTATGTGAAAGAACGTATAGGAATCGGTTCATTTTCGTTGAAACAGGGTACATGAAAGGGGCTGTATAGATAAGGGACTTGTAGTTACGTTGGTGTTGGTAGGTTATAGGTATCATCATCGACATGCAGTGTCTACTTTGTTTTGAACGTGTGTGTACCCGCGGGAACACAATGGAGGTGCCTAATTGAAGAACACTCATGGTTTTTGTTCGGAATCGTTCACTGGTCACCAAAGGTAATTTATACCGAGAATTTAAATGCCGGCAAATTATTTTCTTATGGCCGCGTAGCTAAACCAAATACGATCACGGTCGCCCGCCTTGCGTCTTCATAAAACAAACTAAAAGAGGGTCGCATCGAATTATGTGGGACACGGCAGCCATAGTGGCAAGTCATGGGCTTCATAACAGAAATAGCATGTTATCATGATTGGGCATTAGTTTGGTCGCGCAGAGTCATCTGGTCTTAAAAATATAACTTGTAAACTTGATGTAGTTAATTGTGATTTATTATATCAATGTCTGTTTTTCCAAGCAACGAGATCCATCGTGACGATGACGGTTGATTTTGGTTGTCAGAGACAAAATGACATGTTAGAAAGATTGATGCATATTTGGTAACCGACAATTTTTCTGAGTACCGTAATCTAGAGTTGGTCAATCTATTTCGTTCCACTGGATTGTTGAAAATTATATTGCCACGTGACATATTGTTACAATGGTAGGACATTACTTTTATTGTAAACTTGCGTAACGTTATCAACTATATTTTCGATGATATATACCATTATTTCTGCAAACGTTATCAACTGTTGGTTATTGAGACATTTTAAAAATCCTTGTAAAATTTATCTTGTTTTTTCTATGACAATCGTGACGACGTTTTGTTGTATAATGTTCTCTTTTGCCAAAGTGTATGGCAATTCTATAATATACTATATTGATAATTATGGTACTATCTCTATTATTTTTATCAGATCTAAAAACAATATGTGCTAAACATTCTAAAATGTTTCTTAAATTGTTACCTTACCATGCAATGCAACAATTGGTAATGGTAGACCGACGGGTAGAAGTCTATGTCGGTAAGTAGCGTACTTCTCGATCGACCAACGCCCGTCTGTCTCCCCCCACCCCCCACCCCCTCCCCACCCTTGCTTGCATCGCTGCATTCCACGAGGTTACAGTTGGAAATAAACAACGAGGAATAACAATGACTTTACAAGAGACAGAATTACCTCAAACTTGCAGACGGTTAAATTGAAATTTAATTTCGAGTTTCGTCGCCATTGTACTGTACGTGTAGAATTATTCATAGTGCCTTCCCGTAACTTATGCTCCTGTTTTGTGTATTATAGTTTTATTCATAATGTCTTCCTGTAAGTTATGAAGTAATCAACTTTATTACAGTAGCTGGTTTCAAAGACAGGGTTTTACCCCGGCAGTTTAACAGAACGGAAATACAATTTAAGTATAATTTCATTATGTTTCTTCTCCGAGATAATAAAGTATGTCCTCTCGTGTGGATGTATGTACGGTTGGGTATTGTGTGCAGTAGAACTATGGTTAGTGGGGGGAAAACTGCACAATGCGATGTGGACCGAGAAATGAAACAGTTTAATATCCTACGCTAAGAATGGGTGGAACTGTGCAAGTCGACCTGTATTTTGCTCTGGGACAATCGATGCTGTTGTTTGATTATGTAATTTAAAACGTAACATGTCTTGGTTGTCTATCTGTGTGATGATTAGTTATTGTTGAAATGTAGTACGATATAAGACATGCAATTATTGTAACAGAAAATGTTCCATACATTTTTTCTAAAATCAATTTCATTGCAAGTGAGACCAAAGGTTCTCTGCTGATGGAAAACATGTGTTGTGAGTGAATATCATGAAATGTACTGTACACGCTTGTGATGTCAACCGTACAAATAATATTTCCGTACCGGGAAACGAAATTAAAACACCCACAGTGGCCTTAGATTATAGTGACGTACAAATTCACATACCAAACATTGTATATCGTATTCGTTATAAAACCCATTATAAATGGCATACTGCTACACTAAAATGTCAAAGAAAAATAGTTTTGAAGTTTAATATAATTACTTCATACATGTGCGTTATTCATATTTAAAAAATATATGAAATTGTTGGTAGAATCAAAGTAACATAATTTTCGTCCCGCTATACGAAGATTTCTGTAAAACGGAAAAACTAACATTTCAACAAAGTGTCGTATTTTGTCCATAGAAAATAGAAAAACCAAGTCTGTTTCCCAATTCCAAATACCTGCGGGAAATGTACACCCTTCTTGATTGTGTTAGTTTATTCAACTGCGCGCAATGCATTGCGGTATAGGCTAATCCTTTACGAGCAGATCCGGCGCTGATTCCGTTCGATTGTTAAAGTCCGGGCCCGTCACCGGAATCACCCCGGAGTTTTACTCGCGCGCTCGCGTCACATCCGGAGTCTCCCTGGGGGACAATTTCGTTGATCCCCGGAGCAGAGAAGCACGTGGCCGCATATCCGTCTTCTATTACAGATTCATAACATTGTCGGCGCATGTGTCCCCGGCTTGGGGGTGTTCTGGGTTATACATGGGCGACGCTGTACGTTGTAAGCAACAATAGGTAGGGCGACAAGGGAGACTACAAGGGGTTTTAAATAGGGTAGTACTAGTATCGATTGGACGTTTAGAAAAAGTCGAAGGTTTGATTATAAAATAAGAAAACTCAAGAATAAGAAATTAGAATTTTTAAATGGGGCTATATTAAATGGGGCTATATTAAATGGGGCTATTGACACATAGATTAATTCAAAGTATTTTTGAAATGAGCTTAGAATTAATTAAATAAAAATAGTTTCGATTATATAAATAGTAAAACTCAAAAGAATTTCACTAATGGAAAAAGGTTAAAGTAGGAAGTCGACTTTATAAAATTTTAAATAGAACTTATTTCGATTTAAATAGAACCTTAGTAGAAAACCCGATAAATAGAATAGATATTTAAATAGAATTATAAATATAAATATATTGAAATAATAGAACTTTAAAATTTAAATAGAACTTATTTCGATCATACAAGTGGAAAACCTGAAAGCATTTTTGAAATAGGCTAGTTTCATTATTAAGAAGTATGTTTGTAAATGGCATTGGATTCAATTATAATGATGTGGGCCAATGTTTGGTTTCACGCGAGTATCTTACACGGTCGAGGACTGTACATGCTTCTACCAAAGTTTATAAACCCTCTATAATCTTTGCTTGCACTATGGATTACATTCTACGTAATAATGATTTTTGGGCTTGTAGTCTTATCATTTCGCAATCCTGCTGCTAATCGAGACGATGTTTCATATTTATTTATTTATTTATTTATTTAGGGTTTCTTTCAAGCATATCGTTACATAGGATTGGTTAAATAATGCATCGAATGCTTAATGCCCTTTCTTATAACTAGACCTACTTATGACTATGCTACTGGAGATTTATGTTTGCTTATTGCAACTACAAAAAAACACTAATTGTTACAATAGGGCATAGTAAATGATTGACATAAGTTTCATACATCTAAAGTATACATTAGACGGCAGTAATGAATTGTGTAATAAATGTGTTAAAGAATATTAATATTAATTTCGAGAAATAGAATATTTAAAATGTGTTACTTAGTATATACTATACAATAATAATAATAATAATAATAATAATAATAATAATAATAATAATAATAATAATAATAATAATAATAATAATAATAATAATAATAATAATAATAATAATAATAATAATAATAATAATAATAATAACCTTAGTGAGTGACGTTACTGGGTAACTAGTTTTTAAATACGAGAGGGGGGAGGGGGGGGGGGGGGGGTAGAGCCTTCACTAGTACTGTCTACTACACGGGCAGGTGAAGGGGGAGAGTATTCGCATCACCATCTCAAAACTAATCTCTTCTGTTACTTTGAATGCTCATATAATAATTATGGAAGAAATATTAGAATATGGTATAAGATCACTCACTTACTACTTCTGTGATACTTGTGTATCATTGCGTCTTCATTAGGGTTGTCAGCGCCTCTTGAACAACGCCAACATTCACACAAGTGTTCACTTCACTCTGTACGTCCTATATATAAATACCTTGGTACACACACAACACTGACCGTAGTCCACACTAGACTGCAACGCACTGAGCAATGAGCGCATTACTACACGGACAAGCAGTCACTGACATAGCTGAGAGGGGATGGAATTCTACAGACAAACAGTGGTGACTCATTGTGACTATCAGCACTGTGTACCACACTACAAGTAGACTGCAACGCATTACTAAAGTCACCGTACAGCAACTACGGGAACGCTTTCGTCATCAATCAATGACGTGTTTACAGTCTCGGCCAATTCGAGCAGGTACTTGAATTAGCCACGGCCGCTGGTTGGCTGCCGCTCACCCACCCGTGACGGAAGCATTACTGAAGATGTTGTACGGCGACTATACTAAAGTCGCCGTACAGCAACGCTTTGGTCATCAATCAATGACGTGTTTACGGTCTAGGCCAACCCGAGCAGGTACTTGAATTAGCCACGGCCGCTGGTTGGCTGCCGCTCACCCACCCGTGACGGAAGCATTACTGAAGATGTTGTACGACGACTATACTAAAGTCGCCGTACAGCAACTACGGTAACGCTTTGGTCATCAATCAATGACGTGTTTACGGTCTAGGCCAACCCGAGCAGGTACTTGAATTAGCCACGGCCGCTGGTTGGCTGCCGCTCACTCACCCGTGACGGAAGCATTACTAAAGATGTTGTACGACGACTATACTAAAGTCGCCGTACAGCAACTACGGTAACGCTTTGGTCATCAATCAATGACGTGTTTACGGTCTAGGCCAACCCGAGCAGGTACTTGACTTAGCCACGGCCGCTGGTTGGCTGCCGCTCACCCACCCGTGACGGAAGCATTACCGAAGATGTTGTACGATGACTATACACGGACAAGCAATCACTGACATAGCTGAGAGGGGATACAATTCTACAGACAAACAGTTGTGACTATCTGCACTGGTGTACGTGATGAGCTGACCTTCAGAATAGAAGGGGAAGTAAAGGGAGTCCTAATGTGGACAGATTTCAACTGGTGGACAAGCCAGGAGACGTCAATATATTAAAATTGTGAGACGAAATAAGTTAAAACTTTCAGTGGCCACTGGTTCAAATTTAAAATCAAATGTTCAAATTCAAATTTCAAGTTTTTTCAAAATTCAGTTTCAGTTTTGTTTTTAGTTCATGCTACTTTGATTAATGTTTAATATTTTCAATTGATGTTCAAATTATGTTTGAATGTTTGAATGTAAAAATACATACATATTCATGTATTATATATATTTCGTGATTTATTTGTAACTTATTTCAAAACTATTGTTTTAAATGTATGGTCAAGTTAATTAAAGAAACAAATTGCGTTTAGAACATGACTCAAAGATGGAAATGATCGCATTTAGTAATGGAATGTGTTTTTAGTCCAAGAAGTCTACTTACTGACACTTCCTCTACTTACTGACACTTCCTCTACACTGAAACTTCCTCCGAACAAGTTCCCATTTTAAAGTATAATTTCTTGTAACTTACCTGGAGGTAACCTTAGTTTTATCCAAGTATTGTATACATTCCATATCTACGAATTATCGTTCAATGCCAATATATCTCAAAGTTTGCATAGCTCTCACGGTTCGCTAAAAGAAAGTTCAATCTGTAATTCTTAAATTCTTCTGAAATTTTAAATTAAAGCGTGTAATAACAATTAATACGATTTTTATGATTCACTAAACTTTTAAGTGAACAAAACATTTATATTCAACTTCTTCTCCGATCTTCAATTGTTTGAATGAGAAGTGTAGAAACATTGAGACATATTCTCATCTCGCGTTCCCCGAGACATAAAACCCTCAGGTTGTGTGAGTGAATAATGCATCTCGTCCCCATCCCCCCGTCACCCCGTCACCCCGTCAGGAGTTGATAGGCCACCCTGTGAACGAACGACCGTCTCATAAACCCGGTCGGCGTTTCAAGCCCGACGTTTCGCAAACTAACACAGTTTCTTTGGCCCAGCACGTCCGGACAATTCATCGCAATGTCTCGGGAAGCTTTTCAATAAACATGCTTTTATTTCGAGGCTTTTATTTATTATTTATTTATTAATATTCTGCCTTGTTAAATATTGAGCACATATCACTTCTTGTGAGGGGATCGTGTGTTGTGTGAGTGCAAGAACGGGCTAAGAGTATGAGGCAGCAGATCCTTGAAACAAGTCTTAACATCGAAATTGTGGGAAGATACAAGACATAATATATTATGAGGGCCTAGAATACAGATAACGAAAATTAATATATGCAACATTAATAACATTTGGATTAAATGCGATAATACAATAATATCGTAAACATACCATGATAATATCACATGATAGAGAGCTGATGATCGCCAAAGTGTGCTCCGTACAAACGATCCCCTACATTATATTTCATATTTGTCGCTTATGCGGAGAACAATATAATGAACAAGTTCTGATGTTATTAATAAAAACAATCATATGTATACTTCAATTATGGATTAAACTATAAATCTAATTTCTACCTGCAAAACTTATCAGATCGCGTTAAAATGAACATATTCGTGACTGGCAGAACAATTCCTACAATATGGCTATCTCACATTTTTAGAAAAAAACATTTCGAGTAACTGTTTTGTAACTATATAACTTCTTGAATGATGTTGCTTCAAAACTAACGGCGTTCAATCCACATCGAAGTTTGTGGACGTTCCAAATTTCAACTTGATCGGAATCTCTGTTCGACCGCTATCGCAAGAGATAAAAACAAACAACCAAAGAACAAACAAACGAACGAGACGAGTGCCATAAAAGTACAAGAATTGAAACGCTCGCTTTGGTCGCTTAAAAATACCTGAGCTAAATAGGGCGTCTCCTAAATTCTGTGCCCACGTTGTCACGTACACATTGTAAACTGTATGTACAGTGGTTCCACAGCAACCTTGTGCATCCTGAGTCGGAGCATCTACAAAGTTACAATGTATCGACATTAAATGCGCATTTTACCCTTTAACCCTTTGAGGCCCAAATTTTGAGACAGCAGATTTTTTTTGTTTCATAAGATTTTTTATTTATTTTAGACATATTGAAACAATTTACAAAGAAAAAAAAATTTTTTTAGGCACAATTCTATGCAAAAAACGGGTGGTACTTACATGAAACCACTAGGGCTCAACAGTACCTAAGCTACTTAATGTTAATTCTTGAATGATACAGGTATTGTGATTAATAAACAAGATTCAAAGTTTGTTTTACTTCAGTAAAGTTCAAGTAGAGTTGAATTAAGTTTTTAGTTCTAGTATCTACTATCTAGTAATTATCATGCAGGCCTAAGGTGTTTCACACTTCAGTGCCATGGTAGGCGGCAAAACAGTTTTTGGTAAGACTGGCACAAAGGGCCACTTTGCAGATAGTGCATCCCCACCTTGAGCGATGAGGTTTGGCCTTACTACTACAATGGGCACATCGCCGCGATGTTCCACGAACAGGCATGTGAGCCGCTTTATCTAATCGCCTCTCTAATGGCACGTGCTTTTTGTATTGCTGATTATCTTTTTGAAGCGATTTTCTATTGCGAGGGGATATAATCACTGCCCCTGCCCCCACTAGTCCGGTTACTACCGCACACCGGAACATTTTTAACGTCATCACTTTTCCTTCGCTCCGTTCTTTGAAAATGATAAATGCGTTATCGATTGAGATATCTACAAAATGCCAAAAAATCCTTAGCCACCATTTTTTGCTTTTCCGGTCTACTTCATAGTACGATTTTAGCTGATCTGCTTTGTCAACAAAGCCCATCATTGCATTGTAGTCACGTACTAGTGTAGGGCATGGTATTGCCTCAGTTTCTCCCGTTTTACTTTTCCGGTTTACTGTTGTTAGGTCGTTTGGGTTGTGGTAGTTAGAGAGAAACAGAATGCCCTTTTTATCTTTCCATTTGAGCGTCAATAGACCAGTTGTAGTCGCCCTCCAATCCATATCTCCTCTTTTTAATTTTTTATCATCAACTAGGTCTTTGGCGATTCCGCGACTCGATTTGCGGACAGTACAGCATGCGTACATCCTTTTCTCTTGCAAAAATGCCATAATGTCGACTGACGCAAAGAAGTTATCGAAACATACATGGTGCCACTTACCATGTAGTGAAGAGGTGAGGTCTTTTATCACTCTGGCACCCAAACGCTTCTCAGTTGCATCATCCACTTTCCCAGTATATATCTGAAACTCGCATACGAAGCCGCTTTCATCCGCCCGTACCCACACCTTATACCCACGTTTGATAGGTTTTTGAGGCATATATTGACGCAGACTGGAACGACCTTTGAATTTGATCATTGATTCATCAATGGATTGGTTCCGACTAGGTTTATAACAGCTTTTGTACGTAGAGGAAAGTTTATTCAAGAAGGGACGCACTTTGTATAGTTTATCAAAACCATCTTCCCCCCGTTGTGGTTGCAAACTGTTGTCGTTCAAGTGAAGATGGCTAAGAATCCAGCTGAACCGATTTCTAGACATCAAAGATGTAATGTAACTGTCCCGGAGCTCTGTATGATTTGACCAATAATCCTTATAGCTTGGTAATGGTTTCACTCCCATCAAAATATTAATTGCAAGAAAAAATTTAATTTCTTGAGCATTTGTAGGAGTAAAAGGTTTTCCGGTCTTTAGATACTCCTGATTTGCATAGAGATTTGTTTGGAATACAATGTGCTGCAACAAATCATCGGGAACGAGGCACAAGAACACATCAACGGGAGTTTCCACCGAGTCATCGATACACGGACCGCTAACTTCACGAAATGGGTGTAAATAAACAGGACGTGATGTTTTCTGCCAAACAATACCTTGCCTATTGACACGTACTGCGAGTGGAACGTCGTCATCACTCTCAACTTCACTCTCTACTTCGCTTTCTTCTTCACTTCCTAATTCACTATCATCAATATCACTATCTGGCACAACCAAGATTGGCCTCGTAGGCCTAGGTCTATCACCACTGCTACTACAGTCATAAGACTCAAGTTCATCTTCATGATCACTGATTACATTCTGAGGAATCTGGTCTATACCCCCACGTGGCTCTAGGCCTACATCTTCATCCGAATCTGATTCCTCGAGACAAGAGTCGTCCCCACTAGGTATTTCTTCTAGTATATTCCGAATCATATGAGAATCCATTTTATAACGCCTAGAAATTAAAAATAAAGGTTCAATACATACGCTTGTCTCATTTTCAGCGTCAAATAGTTGATTTTGAAAGTTGACATAACCTCAAAATACTTGGACCTAGTAGGCCTAGTGGCTACAATCGAAACCACCCATATTATCTTACTTACAAATCACAAATATCAGCAAAACATATCAAATTTGTTATAACTATCTATAATATACAGTAATTACAACTAATTGATAGGTCACATACCTTGGTAACTCGGGATGTCACTTAGAATTACTAAAAACGAAAATTCATTTTTGTAAACAAACCGAGATACACGCCAGACTGGCAATAGTATGAATACCGCAGTTTCAACAGTGACTCGGCCATAGTACACTTTTCCGCTGTCAGATAGCACCACATGCCACGCGCTGTCGGCGTGGTTTCATTCTGTGACCACTGGGACTCAATGAAAAAAAATAGATTAATCGTGGTTACACCATGAAACCACTTAGCCTCAAAGGGTTAAAAGAAGGACTAGAACACGTGGGATTTGAACCAACTTCCCTTGGTTCCATAAAGCTTGTTTCAATCTACACACTCGCTCCAGCATATACAACACTGGCGGTTCGTTGCGAAAACACTCGTTGCATCACTACTAGTTTCTTATCAACAGATCATAAGAGTGCACGAGTCAACCAGCATTCATGCCGGGGCATTGCAAGCATAATAACGGCAACAATGCTGTAAATCCAACAAGCAGCAGCGAAGGGTTAATAACATTCAAATGAGGGTGACGTAATCTATGGTGGCATTAACAAATGATGTCCCACAAAATGGTACTTAATTTAATTTACTGCCGAAATCCACAAGTCCCATTATCCTCGCCACCATGTAATCAAAATCTAAACCAATAAAGTTTACAAGGTTTATGTTCTCTAGTTAAAGAACGCTACAATCACGATTGGCTATAAAGGCTAAAGTGACAAGATAAAAAGATTAGCATAAAGTTAAATTCTAAATACCTACCCGGATAGTTTTGACCTTTATCTTCATAAACCTCAATTGATACGGATCCCAAGTAAACAAGGAACTCTGCCTCGTAAATCCTGGAGGCCAATAGTCAATAGCAAAGACAGCTCGAGTTGTAAAACGCGTTCTTTTATTTGCGTCGTTAAAGATAAGGTTTGAATCAGGTTCTTGCGGGTTTCAATGTTATTTTCTTCTTTTTCTTTTTTACATTTCAACACCTGCTATTTTACATTGAGGCGATATTCCTCAACAAGTGTGTATTTTAGATAAGTTGGGTGGGTTTTACGTGTATAAAATACCTGAGTAAATTGGGAGAAATGAAGATGGAAATGTTAATGTGATTGCGCCGAGAGTGAATGAATCCACTTGTGGGAATTATTCAGACGTCTGAACTTCGATAAAAGAGAAATTGAACAAAGCAACGACCTAGAAATAGGATATTTAGATGGAATGTGTTCCAGGTTTTAGATGGGCGGCCTTGCTAAGACGCAACATAGCCGAGAACTTGACATTCAAACACAGTAACACAATCAGCATTCTAAAAACGTAGTATCATATATTATACATAGTAAAAATATATAGTATTTGATTTCGTTTTTAATGACAAATTATATATATTTACTCATTATCTATTTTACTCCCAAACGTCATGTCTTAAAACCTCGCCTTCAAAGGCGATCACTGTAAAACATTTGAATGTTAATATTTTTAGTGTATCCAAATACTGTTATTCATGTTTCCTTCCTCTATTTAGTGCTATATTATTCTTGCAAATGTCTAGTAATAGCTTGTTTGCAACGTAATAATTTTTCATCATTTATTGGGTTTCTTTTGCAGCGTACATACATTTTTCTGAACAGACTTGTAGATATCAAAACGAGAGAAGAGAAATCATTTAGATTTAGTCGAGGGTTTAGTCATAGTACCAATATTACATTAATAAAACTTAAAAAGTAAAAATAAACAAATTACAGTATAATTTCTTATGAAATAAGGAATCTGTATTATCGATGCTAAAATGGGAACCTCTACGTCAAAAACCGCACAAAATTCTCATTTTTAGATTATATCTCAAGAATGGACTTCAAAATCGAAAATCTGAATCAACAGCACACTGTGGTTTGTAAGCCCTACAGACTGAATGCTCTAATTGTGCCTAACATTATAATTAGTGTGGTTTTTATTTATAATTAATTTTATTACTAATTAGCGATATAATAATCAAAATAATTACGCTAATGGTTATTATAATATTTCATTCCGTTTTTAGAGCTTACCAAAACAAAGTGCGCTGTTGACTCAGATTTTCGATTCCGAGTAGCATTCTTGGGATATAATAATTAAAAAATTCAAATTGTCTGCGGTTTTTGACTTAGAAGTTCCCTTCGCTCTTAATATATTACTGTATATCGAGGATATTATTCTTATTAATTAATTCTATAAAAAGTAATCGGAGGATATTCCAGATATGCTTAAAGGCGTATGGGATATTTCCTTTCAAAAAATGTCAAAATGCTGAAACTAGCACATATTTTGAGCACTATTTTAGTTGGTATTGTCTCATAATTCAGAAACTCAGTTCACGCTACATTAAACAAATGTAACTTTACAATAAAATGGCCGTTGGCGAAGCGCATACAAAGCACATTGCTCTAACTTGTTAGCCCGATCAGTTATCCCTGACGAGTGCTAACATAACCTCCAATCCTCACCGGAGGACAGATCAGAGTGGTAATCACCAACGTTTACTTATAGTGTCCAGTCTCCCGAGCAGGCCTGCCAACAGGACAACACGTATGAAGGATTACCTCCCTCGAGTGTGAGACAGTTGGCATCAGTGAGTCGCGCAATAAGTCACTATTGTCTGACCAACCGGACAGGCGGTGTGTTTAGTGGGCGGTGATTTGTCATTGTTATCGAGGTAAGCTGGGGCTTGTCACGACGAGTGCTACGAGCAACACTGGCTCAAGTGATGTGACTTGCGTGACGTCATCATTACCTGTGGAACCCCCGATTTTGGTCTGTTAAAATTGCTTTAAAATGCTCTCAAAATTTCCAAAAATATAAACCAAAATATTTTATAAGAACTCAGCGAACAAAATAGATAGCGGTGCTATACAACCTCCTTTCAGAAAAATGGTGGAGTTCAATGCTCTTTCTTGTGATTGTTCCATTGATCTAATAAATATTTCCGCTTTCCAAATGAACTCATTTAACTGTTGTAATGTGTTGTGGCAGCACATCGTTCACAACTAAACAAGTTCATTTGAGAAAACTGAAATATTTGTGGAACAGAGAAACATTCATAAGCAAGTCGAGCATTGAATTTTCTAGGGAATCACATATTTTGGTTTACTTTTTGACAATTTTTTAGCATTATAAAACAATTTTAACAGACACAAATTGGGAGTTCGCCGGGTAGGTCGACCTACAGCCTTAAATGGCCCACGGTCACGTGTTCCCCCCCCCCCCCTCTCCAGCCACTCACAATTATGAAACTTGGTACATGTACATAGAATCGAATTGTTTGTATTTTAAATGGGTAGGCCTACAGTTAAAAAGCAGTAATAGCGCGGTAAGACACAATGAGTGCTGGCTCATGTTGGCTTCCTGTAGTGGGACACAGGCAGCGTTGTGGACCTGCCGCGCATGCGCAGTTAGATAGCAGTGTTGGCGCGGTAAGACGCAATGAGCGCTTGCCCACATTGGCTACGCGCCTACCTGTAATGGGACACAAGCAGCGTTGTGGATCTGCCGCGCATGCACAGTTAGATAGCAGTGTTGGCGCGGTAAGACGCAATGAGTGCTGGCTCATGTTGGCTTCCTGTAGTGGGACACAGGCAGCGTTGTGGACCTGCCGCGCATGCGCAGTTAGATAGCAGTGTTGGCGCGGTAAGACGCAATGAGCGCTTGCCCACATTGGCTACGCGCCTACCTGTAATGGGACACAAGCAGCGTTGTGGATCTGCCGCGCATGCACAGTTAGATAGCAGTGTTGGCGCGGTAAGACGCAATGAGTGCTGGCTCATGTTGGCTTCCTGTAGTGGGACACAGGCAGCGTTGTGGACCTGCCGCGCATGCGCAGTTAGATAGCAGTGTTGGCGCGGTAAGACGCAATGAGCGCTTGCCCACATTGGCTACGCGCCTTCCTGTAATGGGACACAAGCAGCGTTGTGGACCTGCCGCGCATGCGCAGTTTCAGTTGTTCGTGGATGAGCGGGTGAGGAATGCTGATTTTACGTTGCCGTTTGGTCACAGGGTATTTGTGTAGACGAGTGAATGTGATGTGCACCGATGGGGGTCATGGCTTAGCTTTTATATAATGATAATGTGTGATTTTGTGGTGATTTGGTACTTATATCCTACTTATTTCAAACCCTACTACTATGTACGAACCACCACTGCGTTACGTCATAAGAGAACACACCAATACTGTGCATATATTTAATGTTTCATGGGATAAATCTTCTGGATTCACAGATCGTAGACTAAATGGAAGTAGTCTATTTCATTTTGTCTTCAAGCAGGAGCTACATGATTTCTATGGGCCACACTGCTGGTGTAGTGTAGAAAGAAACTTGTGTAGAATGCTGTAATAAAGATACTCGATGTACATGAAACAAAAGAGTACGAATACATTCTTTCAGGCGTAATAGCCATTGTCGGTTCTGAGTTCCAGGGTACGGATTTCCAAAGTTGTCCAACTCTTAGCCTAGGATGTCTTTTAATCATCGCTGGGTCTTACTCCATATTTACAAATCATTATCATAAAATATTAAAAGTTATATTGTTGATATTTTACTATATTAGGAGTTCTTCCTGAATCCTTCCTTGAGCATGGGTATTATGACATCCTCATATACCGTCCACTCATCGTTTTGGTTGCCAAAATATGATACATACAGTCTAAATACCATAATCATCGCGAGAGCACAGTACCCAACGAAAGTGAAATGTTGTCAAGTGCTCTATTGTAAATGACCTCCTCATAATTGAGGTTCCAGAGATGACCACCAGAGTGTATTGCAGACAGGAAGATGGAGCACTCTTCCTCACTTGTGCCCCTGTTCCCCTGAGGGAGCCCTCCCCGCTTGGGAGACCCAATCATTCGTCCTCAGGTCCTCCTGTCCTCAAGCCTACCCAGAGACCACCTCACAGTCACTCCGTCATAAAGTTACAGTTCACAGTTCACGCGAGTAATCCGGTTTGAATTCAGTGTAGCAGATATCCTAATGAATTGCGCGGGAAGTTACGGAGATTGTTGCGAGCACAAATTAGTAGGGGTTATGTGGAAGTTGGGAATCGCAATAATAATAACACAGCAAAGGTCTTTGATCATGTTATTAACCTGTCTGTATTACTAACTCTTGAACTGCGGTTTGGTGCGTAACGGAAACAATGCTTCGTACCTATGTTGAAACAATTTGCCAAAACACCACTTAGGCAAATTTCGGTCTATAACTATTCGTTTTTAAACAAAGCAGTTGTATGATTTGTAATTACAAGTTGTGTACACACTTGTATGCAAACTGTGTAATGTTGTTTCACAGTCAATTACGACCACCCATGTTGTGATGTTACATTTAAGTGTAATGTGAGAAGTCGAGGGTGAAAAACAGCAAACAATTAACACGTGATTGAAGCGTCTATGTGTTAACAAAGGTTTTGAGTATTCGTGTGAAGACTATTGTATTTTAGTTTTTAATATTACTCCCAGTGGGGCTCGATTCGAAGATACAGCTCAAGAGAACGGTGTTCTTGCGACTGTGACGGAACCCGCGTGAAACATGCACTATTATTGAAAGGACTGCTCAGAGCTCATTCTGGCATCTCACAAGGACCTTCCTTAGACTCCAATAAAAGAGTCCTGACTGCAATGCATTGCATCCTGCATTGCAGGCCTCTTGCTATACATTATTACATTTTCATTACGGCATCATAAGGCACCTAGACTCCCACAGATCACTGAGTGCTCATGACTGCCTTGGGAGGTCTCTTGCATGTTTCTCCTTAACCGCAATTGTTACGTTGGGGTCTATGAATCTCACTCGTTCACAACATTTCCCTATCTACCTGTGTGTTCCGATGTTGAAACTAATCACACGTTGCATTAGGTCATTCGATCGAGTCATGAATGTAAAACACACCGCGTTATTAATGCAGAAGTCAAGTTGCGGTTCCCGCGAGTCGCGCTAGGGGCGTGAGTGTTTGCCTTTCCCCGTAATCTTTCAATCGGCTTTGATCGGTGGAATGTCGCCGGATGCGGCTTCCTATGAGCGTCATTGTTCGAGACCTCGACAATCAATCAATGACTTGTGACGCGGAGCCGAAACGTCGGGGAAATATTAATCACGCCTGCGATGAATGGATTAATAAATGCGAGTGGGTCACTGGGCTCAGGTAGGTGGGTACCCGTCTAGTGACGTCATAGATGTGAGTAACGTGGTGATGGTTATACAAGGATTGTTACTCACGATCTACTGAGAACAGGCAGGGTGCGTAATGAGATCTAGATTGTATAATAAGTATCATGTTTATTGTAATGGTAATAAAATTGTTGAATTAATATTGCGGACTGATACATCACTCAGAGATCTCAGAAACTTAACAGAACCTCAGTTTCAATTTCAATGTACGCTTTACTCACTCAGTTGATACATTGTACATTGGTTACAATATAATTACGTGATTTAAACAGTAGTCAAGGTCAATGCCCACATGAGTGTTCATGAGTGTGTGGGCGTTTAATATTTTACAATTAATCTTTTTATTATGATGGTGTGTTGATTAGTTTTTTATGCTGGTCTAATAATACATCTTACATATAAAATAACATTCTCAATGTGATAAACATGTTTAACAATAAACATGGCATCATAATCTATGATAATGTGTGACCGATATGCCGTTCTGTGGCTTTCTGCTTCCAGTGCAGATGGTTCAGGGCTCTATTACTGGTTCGAAATAGGTTTTTTGGCTTTGGAACTTGATTTAAATATATCTGTATGAACCTGGTGTAGGGCCTACATGTAAACGGTGATTTTGGAACCGTCATAGCAATTAAACACGTAATAAATTGTATAAATGTCCTCCACTGAACAACAGTTCTTGTAACTGAGTGAGAAGACAACATGTGTGGCTGTGAATTGAATATTATTTAGTAAAAATTGGTATAATAATTAATTTGCTGAATGTGTGTAAAATTGTAGAATCAATAGTATGCCTAAATGATAGTTGGTAATATAATATCGTTTGTAGTAGATGAAGTGGTTCTTTCGGAAATTATAGAGTTCGTTACGTTTGTGTGTTTGGTAGCGTATTCAGGTAAATATCTGTGGACATTAGGGTGTCCCAGGGTAGGTATAGCCACGTGATGGTTGGTAATGCCACAATACTTTGCGGGACTCAATGCCAGTATATGTTTTGTAAGAAATGTTCATGCTGATTACGGTGATGGAAGTAGAGAACATGAGGTATTTTGACGTATCACTTCATGTATTTTCCTTCACTTTTGCCCATTTTATTAACATATGACTTTTAACATTGTGAAAAGGACTGCGACAACCTAACTTGGAAAATTGACGAATATACTTCGTAGCAAGTTGACCAGCTGGGCTTGTACTGTAGGTATGTTATAGGTTACACCGTCTGCCATAATTTATGGTTTATGGTGGGTTTGGACGAAATCAGAGAAGCAAATCATTATCAAAATAATGAAAATCTAGTTAATTATCCTGTTAAACCTGAAACCTGAAACCCGGGGAAAATGCGATTTTTTAATAAAGTCTGTTGCGGATTTCTCATTAACAAGGCATATTTCTTTGCAATTTACTATCTTCAATCAAGTATTTAATCGATATAGCATGTGCAAAAACATGTGACTTTTGATATATTCTTTGCTGAACACACTGTACCAGACCACTGTTATATCGTTTTAAGTTTTTAACAGAAGCCACCTTTTGAAATGTTTTATCGAAAAACGGGTTTTTGAGCCCATTAACAAATAATTGTTTCACTACTGTTGATAGTTTGATTGACTTATTTCTCAAGGCAAACAACATAATAACAGCAAACATCCCAGCCCAGTCTATTATTGACTGAAGGACGTGATGAGTTTAGCAACACACACAAGAGAAGAAATTTGTTGGTCCGTCAGGATTCGGGTTCTATTCATAGTTCCCACGTGACGTCACAGCGGCCATGATTGCGACACAATTAATGCGGACCAATTCTAGATCATTGGCAAATACTATTGAAATTTAATAAATAAGCCTAATTTAGAACTTAAAAAGTAAACTTAAGCAATAAACAAATAAAATATTAACACACATACCAATTTTATCTCAAAAACAGACTGAATTTTAAAGAACTAAGAATTTCTGTGTTCTACCACAACAGCTTTCAATTGTTTCTCCATGGCAACGTCAAAGTTTGGTCACAAATGTGGCCGCCTCGCGCACAGATGTGACGTACGTGCAACCTATGAATATTATGTGACATTATAGAAGTTTAGAGCTCTAATCTTCATAACCTTTATATGAGTATTATGCTCATACTTCACATTTTTAAGACAGATTTTTAAGTAAAAACCGTGCTTGATCAATGTACATTGCTTTTTTATAGTGTTTATGATGTTTGCATTGCGTTGTTATACATACGTATTATTGCATTGTCCTTTGAAACTGTACTCTTTTTACGAAGCGTAGACCGTAGAGATATTTAATAATAACAACTAGTGCGTAACATTAAATTATTGAAGAAATATTTTCTTATCAATATTGAGCCACTCTTGATCAGGAAAAAAGTTCAAATCTGCTACAAATAAATATAGAGGCAGTGCACGATTCGTGGTTCTGACTTCGGAATTGGTAAATTAGTTACCAAGCTAGAGTTTAAGAGCTGTTTTGTTCATATCGGACGAGTTGGTTTGTACCCAAAGCACACGCACGCAATATTTGTGTCGGCTGATTCATGCCACCCCCGCCTGAAGTGGCGCCCCCCCACCCCCCACCCCCGCGTCACTGCTAAACCGCGTAACGATGACAAATGATGTGAGGGGAGGGGAGGGGGATTCACCTGTTGGACCGGCAGACATCATACGTCACAACCCCCTCCCCACCCCTACCTCTACGCACGTGTGCTGACGAGAGGATCATCGAGACGATGAGAGGATGTGGCAGACAGATCAGTAGACACCCCCACACGTTCGAGTGGCAGCCTGAAGTCATAAAATATAACACTACATTACCAACCCTCTCAGACCCCACGTCCACGCAGTCAAAGGGACCTTTGTTCTCATAGACCGGTGTTTAGGGGGGGGGGGGGGAAATGTTTTGGTGAATATTGAGATGTTTTTCGTCCCAATGTGACGAATGGTACCTTTATTAGAAACATTTCAAAATTTCAAATAGAATTTTTGTGGCTCGGAAATTTGATTAATTTCTAGTTCCTCTTGCATTTGGAGACAAAAATATGAAAGAGTGTCTAATATTCAAGGATAAATAGATTTTTGTTCTCCAATTTTGGTTTTATATATAGTATACAATCCAAAATTTTCCCAAAGAACTAAGAAAAATCATTATATATTTATTTTCAAAAACTATAAATCTTATATAAAAAAAAAGGAGAATTTATCGCGAATGGTTTTAGGTTACTTTATCTGTTTTAAAAAAAGAAGCACCACAAGGGCTAAAGTATGTTAATGCGAAACATTATTTGTAAAGCTCTTAAAAATGAGAAGTGATTATATTATTTAATGGTAAATTTATTGTTTCATAATCTGTATTTTTTAATTGTCGTTTACTCCGTTAGTGTCACAAAATGACTCAACCTTTTGTGAAGTTCTCCCCGCTGTGACTACTGTATAGTCGCATGCCGACCTCAACAAACCATTATCTGTCGCCCCTTTCATGCACGCTGCTTTAACGAAAACCAACAGATTCCAGACGTTCTTGCACACATTCGTAAAGGCGGTTGGTATCCACGAACACCGAAGTTAAGCAACCTCGGGCTAGGTCAGGAGGTGGATGGGTGACCACTCTCCTCTGAAACACTAGTAACCGTTGGTAAGAGCAGATTGGAGGGTTCGAAAGCTTGTGTAATAGCTTCGTACTTCTCGTCAACTGCTCGGCAGTCCAGGTTAGTGGAGGAACCTATATGACTGGTCAAAGTTACACCGTCCTTTCGGATGGGTAGAGATGTGCAAAAATGTTTTTTTAATGTTTGAAAATTCGCGCCTTAAAATTAAAAATTCGCGATCTTTCGCGATTCACCAAAAAATACAATTTAAATGATGATGAATGATTTAAGTGATGGCAATTTCGACGATATGAGAAACTAGCTAGGGCGCTTCAACCACGTAGATCAATGTGATGATAGGAATTAATGAATATGGTTTATTATTTTGTTTTATTATATTTTATTGGTTTATTAATTAAAAAATTAAAATTACAAAATGCAAATTTATTAAAAGTTAGCTAATATCGGAAAAAGTTTGAAATTTCGCGAGCTAACTCGCGTTTAAAGACATAATTGCTTATTTCGCCACTAGATCGCGGTATCAACTCAAATTTCGCGAAAATTCGCGAATTGGAAATTGGTACCATTCAAACACATTCAGGTGATTCATGTGCAAACTTAATTTGAAGGGATTAAAACAATTTTTAAAAAAATCGCGAATTTCGTTCTTACCATTTTTGCGCATCTCTACGGATGGGACGTAAAGCTGATGGTCCCCTTGGTACTTTTCGACATGAGTAGGCTACGTGCCGGTACCGGGTTTCCCCTCCTCCCTTCTTTATCATCATGCATCGTTGTTAATCATCCGTTTTTATACTGGTCACTGTTAAATGCCATAAAATGCTGTATGGGGCCAATTCATAAATAAATAAATAAATTCCGCTTAGTAGAGTGCACAACACTCATTATTCAACGTTGGGTTTTCAGGTATCCAATACAAGGTAGTAAGATATCACTAATGAACCTGTTTCAAGTATATGTTAGAACTAGAGTAGAATAAAATTAAGTTGGTACTATTGGAATCGTCTATTTCGTCAGCATTAGACAAGTTACGTTGATGAAACTATACATATATATATATATATATATATATATATATATATATATATATATATATATATATATATATATGATTTTTTTTATATATATATATATATGCACAAGTGGAGCCCTAACCACAATTGTCGGCATCGTGATCGCAAACTTAGAAATATAAATACATTCCAGCTATTACAATCTGGATTGCAGCCTTATGACATTACGATTTAGCTGGAAGGTTAACTCTTTCACGATTTCCGGATTATGATTATGATCACGATGCTCACAATTGTGGTTAAGGCTTAACAAATATGTGTCATCAAATATGAATACATTAAACCACGGCACCGCCCCTCTTCCTGTACATATCGGACACCGGGTATGAAGACTATCGCGACGATACTGAGTTCTTCGTCCTCCAGTGGGTCTACTCGTAAGCAAGCTAAGCAAGTAGGGAGCACCCTTGCCCGAGAGCCACTCTGCAATCTGTTCCTAACTCGGTGTTTTGGGGGAGAAGTTAAATCCTCCGCCAAACTCCTCAAATCTCGTCCAACCACACAACAAATAGGATTAACAACTTTATTACCACCCTTTAGTTTGACTGTTACTTCAATGAGATAGCCTGGTATTGCGTTGTATGACTCTAAGGGCTGTCCATATATGATGTCAACCATGTTGAGCAAAACTGGACCCCCTTCATCCCTCTTTCCTTGTCGCAGTTAGTCACAAAAAGTGTCACCCCCCTCCCCCCGTTTAATGTCACAACTATTAAAAAAATCTTTTAACCCATTTTTTAACCTCTTAAAGATGGTTGACTCCCACAGCCACCTACATACAGTCAAACTCAAAGCACTTGCTTTGTGTATCGAGATTAGGTGGTCAGCAGGTGGTGCGATTAGTGACAATACAAATAACATACTTATGAAAAGGCGCATTATTTAAAATTTTTTGTAATATTGTAAAATTTTGATTATTTTCTAAAAATAACCGTACCGATCATGTTGACATCACTATACCCATAATATGTAGTGGAAGTGTGAATGCTACCTCAAACATAGCCCCCCCCCCCCCCCTCTTCCCAGCTTTACTCATGCAGCGAGGGTTTTTGCGATGTAGCTCTACATTATAAGCAAGCTACTTTACAAAGCAATTAGGGCCTATAAATTTTCAAGAAATTTACTGACAATAATTAATAGCTAACATGCAGGTAAATGAACAGTAAGAGCAATAAGCACAGGCTACGCTCTAATAATGAACGCCTTTGAGCTCAATGAATGATACAGATACAAATTGTGATTACTGTGATTTACTCGACAATACACAATGATATTTGGAGAGATGTGCGTGGGGGGGGGGGGGGGGGGGATACATAATGATGAAAGATGACCATGATTGGTTATTACCGACTTGAGAATAGTTATGTCGACGCATTACATTAGGCTCTGAGTTATTGTACAGCCGAAGTGTCTGATTTACGTTTATTGGCCGTTATGTTTGCAATCATGTAATGAGGTACATTTCAAACACAAGTGTGGGCTCACTGGGTAAGGTTTATATTTTATCTAAATCGATTGTTTATCGATCCAATTCATTGGACCTACGTTCCAGCAAATCATTAGCAGGGGGTGGGTTAAATTACACTTGTATTTGTCTCATTTTTTTGTAATCTCATTGGGCATCAACTATAACAACTTTATATCCACGAAGAAATTGTTTATTTGCAAGGCAGTGCAGCGTGGCAGTGAAGTTACTGAGTGGGTAGAATCTAAATGTGAATTTATTTATTTTTTCTTTTTTAAGGGGAAAATGCCAGTTCACGGTTTAATCGATAACGTTGCCCCAACGTAAGTATTCTTTGGTACCAACTTAATTTTCTATTTCTATAGTTCCTACCAACAGGTCCATTAGGGATAATTTACGACTGTCAGTTGGTTACTTGGAACAGTGGGTGTGACCAAAGACGCTTGCGTGCATTACATTACATCGCGGAAGACTATACATTAACGTATGTGTGAAAGAACGCCAGAAATATGTTGATGTTCGTGTAATCAGCGTGAGTGAACACAGCAGAAGATTTAATGATCTGAGATTCATATGCGACTACATACGTTGTGTATAACATCAAAAACAAATACCAAATATTATTAATAACAAGGAAAACGCGCTGCGTTGCCAGATGAGCGATTTTTTTCAATGTACGTATAATTATTTGTTTGTAGGTTGGCATCTTGACAGATTTTGCTGGTTATGTTAAAGGCATTTAGTTTAGTAGTCATGAGTGTAGACTGAAAGTTTCAACCAAATCTGTCAAGCCGTTTGACCTGTACGAACAAAATTAGAAATTGCAAATTATATGGCCGAAATTAAACAATATTTGGTTACAAGATGGTGGTTAACAAAACAATTTCAAAACTAATAATACTTATAAACTAAAACAAACAACTACACGCAGTATAGGAAATGCCCAGTCCTCTCCCAGCCAGCTCCATAACCGTACAGCTTTACTTCACAACGGTACCCGACCCATTAATAACACTGTCCTGAGGTTTGACGAGCTGTTGTTACCGCGTCTGATCGTTATCGATATTAATTAACGTTTTCTACGAGAATCTTCGTGATTTGGTCATTAAAACGCGAGATTCAAGGTCGATCAGAATATTGTGAGATGCTTTAGAGAGCTGGCAATGTTGTTGTTTCGGCAGCGAGGGCTATAGAGACGACCTGCCCTCGTGTGTTTAACGGGAATGAAGTATCCGAATAACCAAGCAACATTACCGTTTTTAATTATTCCTCAAGAATGCTACATCAATCGGTTTCGTAAGTACTTTACAGCCCGTGTGCTAAGCATTTCTAATAGTATCCTCACTAGTGTGTTGTTTTTGATAACAAAGTATGGGCTAATGAACACAATTACTACCCTACGGATTACAATGCTAGACATATTCCGCATTGAGACTGCAGTGGTTCGATTTGATGTCTCATTCTTGAGATATTCAACCTCGGTAAAAGTGGACAGTTTTATATTACTGCGAGTATCCCCTGAATGTGTAGTGGATGGGGTTGGGGAGAAATCATGGCCTGTTTCACGTCAAAGTTTCTTTTTCTATATTGTAGATATATTATTTTGTCGACTTAATGCAGTGAAGGGGTTACGCCCATCAGTTATCCAACAATTATCATATCGAGAGTTTACAAATAATATTAAGAACGAGGAATTTGAAACTCTGAATAAGAAATTTCAACGCCACAACTTGCTCACGAAACCTTTAATTTTATAACGTCTTTTGTTTACATTTTCTCCGCTTGAAATTCTCCAACTTGTATACATACATATTGACTTAATGAAACGGAAGAAAACATCATATTTACATTCCATTTACGAATATTCATTTCATTATCCATCGTTTTATGCTCGCATTTTTAATCGAAAACAAACAAGACAATAGTAAATTGGAAATACGAACGCATCGGCGCCGCCTAAAGCGCTTATTGCAATATATATGAGCCAGGCGGGGTATCCATGCGATACACAACAATAACACAAGTTTGCCGCAACCAAAGTGATTAAAAGCAAACAATAGTTTCGCTCTTCAGTCATCGTGCGTGAAACCTTCCACAAAGGGATTTTATTCGCTTAACGTTTACATAATTTTTCGTTCTTCATGTTTACTTTGTTTAACATTCCGAAAAAATAGGTGATTTAATATATCAACAAGCGAAAAAAATCCACGCAAATTGTTGTTCTGAAATGATAATGGAAAAAATACTAGACTTTGTTTAGCTGATTTATGAGGAAAAGGAAAGTTACAGACGTCGGAAAGAAAATGAAAAGATTTCTGTATCTCCCTCAGTTGACATCCGTCTTTCTCCGACATTTCTCTGTGAGTGTTGCTGATAAGAAGACATTCAATTCCGCGAACACTCATAACAACCACAGATAAGACAAGTGATGTGGAGATAGTGATGCCATCTTCATCTAAGTGCCACTATGCTGAGATTTACTGAATATTATTCCTGTGATGCGCGCAAAACTTTTAGTGAGATTATTTATTAGTAGTTGTGTTTGTCACTGTTATGATTCGAAGAAAAGTTATCTGAATAGTCAATGAAAAGTTGTATATTGCATGACATGACGTGAACGATTTTTTATCGATGCAGAGGTTATAATTTATATTACATCAGTGTGTGTTTTATATATTATAAATACACAATAGTGAATAGAATTAGAGTATATTAGTGTGACGTCACGATTCCCGTGTAGGCAACGAGTTTGGCCACCGAGTGCGCCAGTGAAAACGAATCAAGCGCGCAAAGTGGTAATGTCACGCAACTTTCTGACGAAGCAGCGTCGGTCTTCCCTAATGGCAAATTTTGAAAATTGTTTGATTAAATACGGCTTTTAAAAATTGTGGGCAGATTATGATTACCATCAGTCCATCTTAAAAAGCAAGGCGCCATTTAAATCAGGACACGTTTTAGACTTACAAACAACAAAGAACACAAACAAAACAAGACAAATAAAAACACAACATCAAAAAACAAACAAACAAAATACAAAAAAGAAGATATTTCACAATAATATCCGGCACTATTTTCAACCGCGGAATGAAATCTTCACCAATAAGTTGCTGAATTTGGCCACATATAGCGCTGTGTGTACTAACACACGGAGGCCATAGATAAATCACTTTCTGATTCCAAACAATCATAAGAGTTGACTTATTGTTTTGCACCAGTGAACCGTCCGCGCGTTTTCCTGAAGAGTGGAGACGAAACAGTGAAGTAGAAGTCAAGTATTGTAATGGTACAATTACTACATTATTAAATAATTACTTTGAGTTTATGACAGAAAGTAGTTTGGAATCAGAGAGCTCGGCAGCCATTGTTTCTGACGCCATCACTAACATACTTTATACATAAGAGTACAATATATTATTCCACAACGGGGATTACAGATAGGGGGGCAAGGCTTATTGTCAAGATAGTTGATATATTTAGACAATTACTTTTCAAATTTTGTTGATCTGTCTTGAAAGAAACAATGAATGCGACGTGCGAGTCGCGAGTATTTGAAAATATTGATTCGGCTTTTGCTAGCTTAAAGTGGAATTGATGAGCTGCGAGTGAAAAGCTGCCCTTTAATTTCCCATGGCCAATCAATGTAACTGAATAATATAGACATAGAATATATTGAGTCAGTTGCACACTTCTAAAGCACAATATATCTATAGTTTCATACATATATAAAGTATATGTAATGGTATCTTATACCTTGTTATTTATCAGCGTATGTAGATCTGGTGCACAACATTGGTACAAGGAGTGTCAATGATAAAAATGTGTCCCCGAGAAGGTAGTAATTATAAAAAATTGTACAAGGTAGTGTTTTAAGAGAATTTAATAAATTACTAGAAATATAAGAGAAATTAAAAATATTTGAATGTTTAAATGTAAGTAATGATCGTGAGTTGTGGCTAGGAGGTATATAAATGTAACAACTAGGATGTAAAATAGTTACACAATATAGAACATATACATATTATGATGGCTTCTTTACAACACTGGTTTGATTAACTGGAAGCCAACTGTTGTTCTTAGTAACAGTTTTTGCGACAATTAGGCCTGAGCATCTCGGATTGTCAATCATATAAGCTCTTGTTCCCAAGCACGCAGTACATCCTGTATAGCGCGCGCAAACTGTAATAATATATAAGGGAATTAGCCAGAAGTGACAGAAACAAATTAGGAGACGAAGTTAGGCGACGAACAGATGACTTGCAGCTGTGCGCTGGGCGAGATTCTTTTCGTTTCTTTGAGGCACGAGATCAAACGCCGGAGGAATATCATCTCATACAACAGTTCTTTGTGAGTTTTGTTCCCACAGCTGTTTTGAGGGCGACAAACTATGAGAGACACGATGTGGGAGTCGGAGATAAGATATGATTGGCGTGCGTGTGCGTGTGCGTGT
Source organism: Isoperla grammatica (assembly GCA_945910005.1). Classification (NCBI taxonomy): domain Eukaryota; kingdom Metazoa; phylum Arthropoda; class Insecta; order Plecoptera; family Perlodidae; genus Isoperla; species Isoperla grammatica. Next base: position 21,891,173 of record OX246741.1, on the reverse strand, counting down.
GCGTGTACGGTGTACCAGTACATAAGTATCCCATATATATATTACTTTTGAATTGTGTTTACGTATCTATGTGTGTCATATTCAAAGTACACATTTAACAAGGTAAACAATTACAAATAAAGAAGTATGATACAAAAATGTGACACAAATAAGTCTGCCTTCATATGGCCAAGTTGGACATCAAACGCTAAACTGGGAAATGGTTTCATTAAAATTAGTTGAAATGTGATATTTGCATGAAGATAGTGAATGAATAGATCGGAAATTACTAAATAAGTAACCTTTATCTTTATTATTACTTATTATTAGTTCTTTATGTTTACTTATTATTAAGTTTTATAAAGTTTTATGATAGTTTTATGAGATATGTAGGGATTATCTCTAGCCTACCTCCATCCCCCTTTTCTGTGTGTAATCAATTTTATTACCGTACAGTGTACTTAATAAAAAAAATTATTAAGCTTTATAAAGTAAATGAATAGATCGGAAATTACTAAATAAGTAACCTTTATCTTTATTATTACTTATTATTAGTTCTTTATGTTTACTTATTATTAAGTTTTATAAAGTTTTATAATTATTAGGCCCTATATATTAAACCATTTTGTAAATATTATTTTCACTAATCCAGTAATCGCCTTCGTCTCATTTTCACGAGCTTTACACAATGGGTCATTAAAATAAGCGACTAACTTGAAATCTCAATTAAAATATTCCTACACAATTGAAATTGTCTGCTATCCATGACGTACATTGGGTGGCCCAAGGATCCAGCATACATCAATACAATTATTAAAAACATACATAATACATTTTAAGAAATTTAAACTTTGTTTAACCAGCGGTGTCTACACGGATATAATGAGCATTGTTACTAGGTGTCACTGCTGCGGCGTGTTGAGGCAGAGCGTCGGCTTCACGGCACATTTAGAGCCCATATTACACATCCACTCTAGCGTTGAAACCGAATCACAGGAATCACCCCCAGGAAGCGGTGATGATGTCGTTAATACTTCACTGTGCAAATAAAGCACCTTCTCCGCCACAACTCACACTTGGAAGCGCTTTACCTATAAATACACTTCCGAGACAAATAAGGCGCAAAAATTATTTAAAGTCTGAAACAGTTGGAAGAAATGAATGTTGTTTTATAAATAGTGAAAATCTTTTCTAATTTTTTGTGAAATGTTCCGCAGGAGTTCATCTTCACTTCGTCGTTACTTATTTTCATTCAATTCCTTAGACAGCTAGAACATTTTCTTTCTATTTATTTTGATTTGCAATTATTTTAATGTATCATGTTTTTATTGTGTTTTGTATTATGCATTTATATAATTTTTAAGTTATTGAAAACTGATTCAACATTGAGAAAAACACATAATTTACGACTTGCCTATGTTGTATTTATAGTTACAACAAGTTTTATGTAGATAAAGAAAGGTACTTAAAATTTAAAATAGATAAATAATGAGTGTAATGAACACACGAAGTAACCAAAATAGGTGTTAATGAAGAAAATATCGTGGACGACTTGTGATGTACCCGCCCCCTGACGTCACGCAGCAACATGGCGCCGCAAGTGAGTCAACATTCGCAAACAGTTACGGATTCTTGCGCATACCACTCGACACTCATCTCGATCTAGCTGTTATGTTATTCATGTTTATGGTATAGCCCATATGAAAGCATATTAAGGCTGCATTTTAACAGGTTGTCATGTTGGTTTCAAAATAATAAACACATTAGTTTACTAGTTATAAGAAATCACGTATTGAAAACGGAAAAGTTGACAATATAAGTTTTTTTTTATCCACTTCAATTGTAGAAAAACTTATCATCGGATTTTGATGGGAGTCATTTAAAAATACGCAGGCAACCTGTAAGACTAGAAATAAATAAACTTTCTAGATAGAAAGTGCACCGAACGAAAATTTGCAGCATGCACCAATATGCAAGGTGTGTAGTTTCAGGGTCCAAACGACGGTCTGACGAGCTATTAGGCCGTGAAAACGGCGCACCCTGCATATTGGTGCATGCTGTAAATTTTCGTTCGGGGCACTTTCTATCTAGAAAGTATATTTCTTTCGAGTCTAACAGGTTGCCTTCGTTATTTAAAATAACTCTCGTCAAAATCCGATCGTTAGTTTTCCGCTAATTGAAGTGGATAAGACAAAACTCGTAGTGTCGAATTCTGTCATGTTTGATGCGTGAATTCATACAACAGGTTAACGACTGTGTCTATAATTTTGAAACCATCATGACAAAAACCGTTAAAATGTGGCCTAAATACGCTTTGATATGGGTTTTATCTTCAAAATGAATAATATATAAGCTAGATCGAGATTAGTGTCGTGTGGTGTGCGTGAAAATGCGCGCAGAAAGTAAGGACTTATCCTCACTTGTCCCTAGTCAGCCAGTGCTCGCCGCAAGCTCCTCCCACCTGAAGTCGTCAATTTACATCAGCCGGTGAGTGTAAATGTCGCCTACCGTAAAACATTTAACAACTTTGTCACTATTAGTTTGTCAAGTAGAGTTAAGTTTAGTGTAAGCAGGTGGCAAGTGCACAAGGTAGAGAAAGCTGGCGTTAAGTTAAGCTGTATACGTCCTTCATATTAATTCATTTCTTAATTTTTGATACTAAATTATATAGTAAAGTAAACAATTTTTAAATGAAATTACGTTAACTTGTTAGCATTTTGATTTCCAACATGATGTGGACATCTAAACGGAATCCATTTCACCATTGTTGGATGATTAAGATATTAAAATAATGTGAGGTTACTTCCTCAAGATAATTATAGGAATTATAGAACGTAGTTTTCTGTTCCCTCTATGCCGGAAGATTGTTGTATGGCGTGCATGCGCGTGTTTGCGCGTGCATGCGCGTGTTTGCGCGTGCATGCGCGTGCATGCGCGTGTTTGCGCGTACAACATGTCAAAATTAGCAATCGTGATTCCAGAGAAGAATAAATAATATAATTAATAAAACGAATAATAAGAATAAGAGTAGAGAGAACATGTTGATGTTGATGTTGTTATCACATGTTGGGATGGAACTGTAGGGCATGAATATAATTACAGAGAGTGGCCGTGAATGTAGATTTAATTTATGAACGGGAGAAAGTGCGCACGTGACCGGAATACTGATTGAAACGTATTCACGCTGTTAATGGTTTGTACTCAACAAACAACTAACTAACAAGTCATTTTGGGTACAACATACCGGTACCGTAAAGTAGCTCTCGACCTTGCTAGGAAATACCTCTATGAATTCTCAATACGTACATTAAAAAAACGTTTTCTTCTTATTATAAATGTTTAAGTTTTTAGCTGTGGTAAATAATAAATCACAAACTATTTTATGTAAGTTATACGAAAATAAAACCAAAACCATACCATTTTATATTCTTCCAAAGGATCATTAGATCACTAAAACTTGTAGGTATAATAAAATAAGTTCGTCGTTATGAGTATTATTGCTATAGATAACTACACAGAGAAAATTAATGTGTGTGAAACTCGTTCACTTATTTACAATATTCCAATACAAAAACACACAAAATTATTGCGGAAGGGGCCTACGGTCAACACTGACATAAACAGCTTATCATACAAACAAATTTTCATACTTCATAGGTATGACTAAAGTTGGAAAAAAAGTAACTAAAATCCCCCCCCCCCCCCCCCCCCCCACCCAGAAAAAGATCAAATATCCATTATCATGCATCAAAACGAACAAAATGTTATTAAGGTGCATCAAGATAAAATGCAACCAACAATTCAAACTACAAGTGAATAAATGAAAAACCCGTGGGAAATAGAAAAGAACGGACAAGTATTCAAACCACTCCACGTACCGTATTAGAACCACGATAATAATGGCGACACACAAAAACCAGAACGGTGAAACACTAAAACATTTCACGTTATACCTGATAGATTTAAAAAACATGTCTTTCTTTGTTTGCGGTGCAAATGAAATGAAATGGCGTCGCTGCCGAGTGGCTGTGTGAGTGATGAGATGCAACAGGTCGCGACGAAACACCGTAGTAAACGTCGGGTTACGCCCGTAGACTAGCCCAATACATTACGGTAGTAGACGTACGCAAGAAACGTGTGAGAAGCGATGTACAACGACGGTCAAGTTGCAAATAGTTTATTTTAATCTCAATGTGGATTGAACGAGAGATTCGGTAACAAGGATATATTCAATGTGGCTATTGGACCGTTGTAGAATGCCGTAACGAGCTAGAGTTCCTTAAAACATTGTAGCTCATTGCTTAGAATCTAATTGAGGTACATGATAGCGATAATTAATTAAAGCAAAGGAAATGCAATCGTCGATCAGGTATATTTTAAAAGGCCATATACAAGTAATAGTAGATCAATAAATGTAGTTGTATATAGGTACTCTCGGTGACTCATGAGGTTGGGCCGAAACTCATAAGCAAATGCAAACTACATTCGTGGGTTCGACTCCTGAATAAGTTGATTTTTTTTATTTGTCCTTCAACTTCATCTATAACCACTCATTGTCTCAAATCAGTTAGCATTATTGCAATAATAGAGACGTAAAGCAACTATCACAGATACAGTAATAATCGTGATAGTGATATAGAAGAAGAGACGAGAGAAAACCATGTACTGGCACGTTGCCTGATCCCATGGACTTACTACTTCTAGTTTACAACGTAAGTTCTCTACAGAATGACGCCAACATCAACGTATTTCCTTCTAAAGCGACCGTACAATAGTTATTCAACCGAAGAGAGTTTACTCCAATTAGGCTGTCGACATTTCCTTGTCCAGACGTGTACGACGCGCCCTTCAGCGCCCCAAGTGGCGGGACTAACGAACTAAACCGCACAGACCGGAGGAAAAAACCTCCACGTCGTCACTTAATTTATTACGTCTCCAATGAGGGCGACGACGACGCTTATAGACGACGCTTATAGACGACGCGTCCAGGCGCCCAAACACTACCTGAGATGACGCCGGCGATAGAGGCAGCTCGGAGATAAACTAGAGGCAATGGGCCGATATAATTAGTAGAGCAGCGGACACACGTGGAGGACTAAATCGTTTGTAACAGATGAAAGGGAAAAAATAAAATACATTTCGCAGAAACTGCGGATGTAATTAAAAGCACACATGACATTTGTTTAAGAAGAAGAAGAAGAAGAAAATAATATGGAAATGATTACATATTACATACATACATATAGAAAAAATCTTCTCCTATTTACGTACAAGCTATTAGTTAACGTGTGCTTTACTTCTATTCCCCGTCTGGGCCCAGGGTGACTTTGCTAGTCGAAGGTGGAGACGAAATGAGGTTCTCCCTTTGCTTTATCCTCCTATTTGTCACTTTCCTCCAATCACCCCCCTCCCCCCCCCATTCTGACGTCATGTGACAGTTGTCGAGTACGTCGTTAACACCAAATAATCAACCCCTTCTAAACCATTTAAAGAGATTATCTAGTAGACTACCTTTCCTATGATCCTCATTCCTCATGTCCCCTAATATCTTCATGTACAACAATATAGAACAATTATATATGTAAAATCAAGGTTAAAGATTTGTTTAATGATGATTGTTTTATGACCTTAAATTGTTGTTTCAATTAAGCTTAATATACATAATTTGAAAAACAATTTTTTAATAAGTGAGAAATTAGTGTAATTATTGTTCTTGATTTAGGGGACTGTGATGAGAATCATAAAATGGGTTTTTGATAATGTTTAAATGGTTTTACCCAGTAGTGTAGAAGTGAAATCAAGGTCTCTTTACATTTTGACGGGGTTTAGCACATTGGCATGAGTTAATTGTGCCGTGTATAGAAGGGACATTTGTTTGACCGGTCACTGCCATCAAATTTGCTTTAGTTTACAAATCACATTCATCAACGTTATCTTTTACTTTTGTTTCACTGTTTTTTGTGTGGTCGTATTACGAAATGTGTGCTGCCCCTCTGCCACCCTTCACCCTTCCACTGTGACGTATGTTAAAAGTATCAGCCACGCATAAAACACGATACTGAATCTGATAAAAGTGCGTCAACGCGTAGATATAACCACACACACGTTACATCAATTATCAACGTTCTGTCCTGAAACGCAGAAGTGATTGTTGTAATAGGCCTTGTCATCTGAATGTCACGCTCATACAAACATGGTGTAAATAGCGCGTGCGGATATGTCCAAATACTGTTTTACGTTGCGTGTCGACTATGTCTCATCACTTCTCGATGTAGAATCAATCAATCAACCAATCAATCATCATTCGACATCGAGATGGAATACACCATCGCGACGTGCTCTAAAGCCCCAAACACAATTGTCAGCATCGTGATCGTAATCCGGATCGGGATCGCAATCGTACATTTTCTCATGTTAAATCACTACGACGTTATGATTTTATTGTAAACAGCGCCATCAGAACCATGTAAGTTAACTCTTATCTTCCACGATTTCCACATTGCGATTGCGATCCCGATACGGACAGTTGTGGGTAGACCTTAAGAAGCTCACATACGCGCGATCTGTCACAGTAGCAATGTTTGATGTTTCCACTACGTTTGCGCATTATTTGGAACTTAGAGAATTGAATTACCCAAAACAGATACAAGCGTCCGCACACAGTGAAAGATTCTGACAATTTACTTGTGATGTAGCTAGGTAGTTGAAACTGCCAAAGTAATCTGAAAGTACATAAGTTAGCTATATTCTCGGTATAAGGGCGTGCATTTATCAAATAGCTCCATTAGTGTTTCATTTTCGTCAGAGCTGTTTACTTTTTAGTTTTTGTGGACGACCAACTTAAATAACAAGTTCTTACACTCACAAATTCTTAATTCTTAATAATTATATGTATATCGTATAGCCTTTATACGTGTAGGGTAAACTTAGAAGAATACTATACTATATTGTAATTAAGGCCAGTGTAGGGCACAATGCCCTCTTTAGCCTGATGAGTGATGATTGATGAATGATAATGAGGAAGGGAGGAGGGGAAGCCTGGTATAACCGGCACGTAGCCTACTTCTGTCGAAAAGTACCAAGGGGACCATCGGATTTACGTCCCATCCGAAAGGACGGTGTAACTTTGACCAGTCATATAGGTTCCTCTACTAACCTGGACTGCCGAGCAGTTGACGAGATGAAGGAAGAATGATTTTCTATTAGATTATTTCCAGAAGTTATGTGTTTACCATTGACTACATAAATTAATTAACGTCTCCGATTAGAATGCGGCTGTTTCTAATTCAAGAAAAGTGGCCGCCGAGTGTAAGCTTGTATAGTGGACAGAAGAATAATAACCTCTTGTAAATAATTACCTGTTCACATTACAAAACATGTATCCTGATAGGCTCTAATCTACATGGAATACTTAATCAAAACCTGTTGATCTTGTTAATCGTGATTAAGTTTTATAATGTGAACCGGAAATCACTGTGATTAACGATTTAATCGAATAGGCTAACGTCGTAAAGGGAAAGTGGACAACGTATGACAAAAACCGATAACTTTTATACTATAGTATTTGCTATGACATATTTCTTTTCCCAAAGAAACACGTTTGGTTGCAGTCTTCTCTTTTTCACCGCATGTCCTCAAATATTCGTTATGCAAATACAGTAGTTGTTAATAAAAATAAATAAATTATGGGTCTCATAATACCCTCAAATAGCAGTTTATAGAAGACTAGAGCAACAGCTGACAAGATATAATGTGACAAATATAAAGCGAAATTTACATAGTATCATCTGTGATTCACGAAAAATCAACAAACCAACAATAAAACCTTGCAAACAATAATTTTCAACACAATGTCTTACATACATTGTTTAACTATTGTATTATTTACCGTTTTGGGTTACGACTTACTGAAGCGTGAGGTCATGTTGGCCGCCTCTTACGACAGGCAGAGCTATCAGCCGGTTAAACGAGGGACGGTGGACGACCAAGTCACAAAGAGGTCCGAGATGAATGGGACGATTAGAATTAGTACTAAGTACTTACTACTTAGTCTAGCTTAGTCTAAGTACAGTTTAGTTTAGTCTTTTACAGGGCTATACAGACGGCTATTTGTGCCCTACATTGGCTTTGCTACTCTCGGGCAGGTATATTACAATAAATACAATATGTGAATGCGAGTAAGAAGACACTGAGAGAACAGGAACCGGGATGAGTAAACATGTGCACGAGGTACCTCTTTGCGGGCACCGGTCACCAACGTTGACTGTGGAGGAACAGGGAATAACTAACTATCTTTGCTTTTTGTTTTCATGTAAACTAAATCCCTGCAAGGCGCGTCATTGGCACAAATAGAGCTGACGTTGACGTTGCTTTGATGTAATATGGATGCAGTAACAACTGAACTAGGTCACCTGAAGGTCATTAGAGACACCGGCAGTGATTGCGTAGTTTGTCATGTTGGTACTGTCTTGTTTTGTGTTGCGGTGTTGGCGTCGTGCGGCGCAGAGCCCACCCGTGGCGCGGCCTGGTGGGAGCCACGCGAAGCTCCCATGTAATTGAACTATTTTGTTGATATTTATTTTTATAAATAATTATTGAATGTTATTATGTCTACATTGTGAGGTATAATGAATGCTTAGGCCTATATAACATTATAAATATATATAGAAGGTGTTTTACAAAAGTTGCTATAAAGTTACAATGGGGCTTAAATATATCAATGAACGATTATAAACAAATTATTGTACTGGTATCTAGCCAAATTAATAGATATTTATTTAAAAAATGTATTCTGAATTTGCCACTGGAAATGGACAAATAAACTATAATTGCCCATATGGCACAGTACTCTCAATTACTCAATTTAAAATCAAATGTTTGTGGCTGCCTTCCCTAGTTTATTTGTTCGTATTATTCTGGCGAACTGAAAGAGTTCGAACGAAATACACCGTTATCTGTGCTCACCTAGGGACCCTACCTACAGGTGTACAACCATACTAATATGGTTGCCTTGGATAATTCCTTTTTTACTCAGTTCCCTCCTAAACTAAAAGGGTTTGAGCGAAACCGGCCATTATCTGTGCTCCCTACTCTACTGACCCTCCCTAGGTATCCATATGAGTATGGTTTTTGGCTAGTTTATTCATCGCAAATATTTCTTATTAGGAGAGTTTGTACTTGTTTATCAGAAATATCCTGCATGGTATTTACACAATGAAATGTCTGTTCTTATTAAAATTACCAGTTTAGCCCGTTGACAAGACACATGGCCTTGTCCGTTTACTGCATGAATGAAAATCAAACGATCGTATCCGACCTTATAATGGGCCAGAACAAACCGGCCGTGTACATTATTCTCTGGCCGGCAGTAAATTGTACCGGTTGATCTTCCAGTGATGTCATGTGATGTATCTGGGATTGAGCTGTTCTGTAAGTACTCGTACACGCCCGGCCTGGGTTGTCGTCAGACGGTCGCTCTCTCACTCTCTCTCTTGCCGCAGGTCCTACATTCTTAGCTAAGTAGAATACAGGCGGAGAAGTGGTTCTTCAAACTTTACTCGGAGCTATTTGGTAAAACGTAAAATTAAACCACTTTGAACTGTGAGCGAACGAAGATTTTCGGCAATCACACATTTTTTATTGGTTACGTCATAATACCGAGAGTAGAGAGTAAATATGATTAATTGTTTCGAGAGTGTTGTGGTTTCTTAAAACTATTCATCTATGAAAATTTAATTCTAGTCTCATTTTCGTTTTTCTTCTCTTTTTTATATAACCCACGGTAGCAGTAAATTGGCTACGAAACCAACACGTCAACGAAAGATTTACCGACCATCATTTCGTTTCCAAGGAGCGGTATGTATATAGTGCGATACATTGATTTCCTAAATTGTTACACAAACGAAGGATCAAATGTTATGACGTTAAACGTTTGTTGATAACATGCGAGTCATTTACAGACACGGTGAAGAAGAGTCAACACGCAAGAAAGAGATGGCGCAAAGTTCTTCCCTTCAACCTGCCGTATAGGCCTACTTAATTATGTTGATATTTGAAAGTGAATACAATTACTGAAGACCTCTGCAAAGTAGTTTTAACCACGTTATTAGCGAGATGACACACGTCTACTCATCAGACCCATATTGTATCTTGTACTCAGAGCAATGGCTGAACCACCAGGTTCTGTAGTCAATGGCTGAACCACCAGGTTCTTTAGCCAATGGCTGAACCACCAGGTTCTGTAGTCAATGGCTGAACCACCAGGTTCTGTAGTCAATGGCTGAACCACCAGGTTCTTTAGTCAATGGCTGAACCACCAGGTTCTTTAGTCAATGGCTGAACCACCAGGTTCTGTAGTCAATGGCTGAACAACCAAGTTCTGTACTCAATGGCTGAACCACCAGTTCTGTAGTCAATGGCTGAACCACCAGGTTCTGTAGTCAATGGCTGAACAACCAGGTTCTGTAGTCAAAGTCTCAACAACCAGGTTCTGTAGTCAATGGCTGAACCACCAGGTTCTTTAGTCAATGACTGAACACTGTCGGTCTCTCCCGTCAACGAGTTTGGCTCTCGAATACAACTGAGTCACACACGTCATGTTTTAATTAATTGAGGGGTACCGTATTGTTACAGAGAAATGAAAACAACATTACTTTTTAGAAAACCTGTAGCAAACGCTGTGATGAATTCATTTACTTATTTATACTGTCTGAATGCTGCATATAAGAAATTAATTCAAAACAATTAGGAAAGTCTGTTTGAACAGCTTCACTTTGAATAAGTATTCAAATCAAACAAGGCCTCAAATACAAGCTTTTAAGCACACCCATTTTTATAACCATATGATAGGACCAGCCAGAAGGCAAAAAAGGAAAATAAACTTATAAAAAGTAAGGTTTGATATTTAAAATATAACAATACTAATTAACTTGTTAGTAAATGTGATGAAGTGACATTCAGATTGATCTTAGCTAACAAGGTAGGTACAAAAACTTGAACAAACAAAATTTAAAAAATAAACTTGCCCACTTTGAACAAGAACGAGAAACACGATGGAAGTTTCAGTGCGATAGAATGAGACGGTAAATGGTTGTAATCAGAGGAACAAGGATGGGCTATGCTTGCACCTGTTGATAGTCTCACGCACTCTACCGCCAGGGGCAGATGGAGCGCTGCGTCTCTCTCACTACCTTGCACTTGTTGATCGTCTAACTCACTCTCTCAACCGCCGCCAGGGGCAGATGGAGCGCTGCGTCTCTCTCACTACCTTGCACTTGTTGATCGTCTTACTTACTCTCTCAACCGCCACCAGGGGCAGACGGAGCGCTGCGTCTCTCTCACTACCTTGCACTTGTTGATCGTCTTACTCACTCTCTCAACCGCCGCCAGGGGCAGACGGAGCACTGCGTCTCTCACACTACCTTGCACTTGTTGATCGTCTTACTCACTCTCTCAACCGCCGCCAGGGGCAGACGGAGCGCTGCGTCTCTCTCACTATCTTGCACTTGTTGATCGTCTTACTCACTCTCTCAACCGCCGCCAGGGGCAGACGGAGCGCTGCGTCTCTCTCACTACCTTGCACTTGTTGATCGTCTTACTCACTGTCTCAACCGCCGCCAGGGGCAGACGGAGCGCTGCGTCTCTCTCACTATCTTGCACTTGTTGATCGTCTTACTCACTCTCTCAACCGCCACCAGGGGCAGACGGAGCGCTGCGTCTCTCTCACTACCTTGCACTTGTTGATCGTCTTACTCACTCTCTCAACCGCCGCCAGGGGCAGACGGAGCCCTGCGTCTCTCTCATTACCTTGCACTTGTTGATCGTCTTACTCACTCTCTCAACCGCCGCCAGGGGCAGACGGAGCGCTGCGTCTCTCTCACTATCTTGCACTTGTTGATCGTCTTACTCACTCTCTCAACCGCCGCCAGGGGCAGACGGAGCGCTGCGTCTCTCTCACTACCTTGCACTTGTTGATCGTCTTACTCACTGTCTCAACCGCCGCCAGGGGCAGACGGAGCGCTGCGTTTCTCTCACTACCTTGCACTTGTTGATCGTCTTACTCACTCTCTCAACCGCCGCCAAGGGCAGACGGAGCGCTGCGTCTCTCTCACTACCTTGCACTTGTTGATCGTCTTACTCACTCTCTCAACCGCCGCCAGGGACAGACGGAGCGCTGCGTCTCTCTCACTACCTTGCACTTGTTGATCGTCTTACTCACTGTCTCAACCGCCGCCAGGGGCAGACGGAGCGCTGCGTTTCTCTCACTACCTTGCACTTGTTGATCGTGTTACTCACTCAACCACCACCAGGGGCAGACGGAGCGCTGCGTCTCTCTCACTACCTTGCACTTGTTGATCGTCTTGCTCACTCTCTCAACCGCCGCCAGGGGCAGACGGAGCGCTGCGTCTCTCTCACTACCTTGCACTTGTTGATCGTCTTACTCACTCTCTCAACCGCCGCCAGGGGCAGACGGAGCGCTGCGTTTCTCTCACTACCTTGCACTTGTTGATCGTCTTACTCACTCTCTCAACCGCCGCCAGGGGCAGACAGAGCGCTGCGTCTCTCTCACTACCTTGCACTTGTTGATCGTCTTACTCACTCTCTCAACCGCCGCCAGGGGCAGACGGAGCGCTGCGTCTCTCTCACTACCTTGCACTTGTTGATAGTCTTACTCACTCTCTCAACCGCCGCCAGGGGCAGACGGAGCGCTGCGTCTCTCTCACTACCTTGCACTTGTTGATAGTCTTACTCACTCTCTCAACCGCCGCCAGGGGCAGACAGAGCGCTGCGTCTCTCTCACTACCTTGCACTTGTTGATCGTCTTACTCACTCTCTCAACCGCCGCCAGGGGCAGACGGAGCGCTGCGTTTCTCTCACTACCTTGCACTTGTTGATCGTCTTACTCACTCTCTCAACCGCCGCCAGGGGCAGACAGAGCGCTGCGTCTCTCTCACTACCTTGCACTTGTTGATCGTCTTACTCACTCTCTCAACCGCCGCCAGGGGCAGACGGAGCGCTGCGTCTCTCTCACTACCTTGCACTTGTTGATAGTCTTACTCACTCTCTCAACCGCCACCAGGGGCAGACAGAGCGCTGCGTCTCTCTCACTACCTTGCACTTGTTGATCGTCTTGCTCACGCTCTCAACCGCCGCCAGGGGCAGACGGAGCGCTGCGTCTCTCTCACTACCTTGCACTTGTTGATCGTCTTACTCACTCAACCGCCTTGCACTCACTCTCTCAGTTGCCGCTAGGGGCAGCACGGGCACCGTGTGAGGTAGGGAACCACCCCTTGGGTCATGCCAATATTATCACCTTGTTAACTACGTGTATACTACCGGAGACATTTGTTAAGGCTGTGCATGATGAGCTTGGAGTTATGATCAAGGCGAGGCGATTAACTTCTGCGGGAGATACGAGACAAAGAAAACCTTTTAATCGTAATGCTTTATCTAAAATATTATAGCACGTTGCAAATCACCATTATGTGTGTGATAATATGCCGTTTTATCGCAACTACTGCAATATTTCATGCATGAGTATTGTTAGAAACAGATTTCGTTGGAATGCTACAATACAAAAAAGTTTGTTTTTATGTTTTGATTATATTTTCTTGTATGATGCATTAACATAACTCATAGTAAAATAAATTATGATTGCTTTTGAGACGCACACAACAGTGACTTTATGAGGATATTCAATGAATGCGTAACCGTAAGCATACTCTAGTTTAGTCAAACCACAGGTTTCTATAAAAGTGCACATCAATAATAAAAACAGACATTGCAAATGTATAAAATCATGTGTTGAAATTGTGACATGTTGTAAACGGAAGTTTATCGAAATGAACGGCCTAAAACGTTGCACGAACAGCAAAGCATTTCGTTAAAAGCATAGAGATATAAATATAATAATAGACATCACTACGACATGTCTTCGTCGTTCTGCAACCAAACGGTTATTCTCACCGATAAAATTATTATCTTTTTTACTAGATTGTATTAAAAACGAGGAACATTCTTATATTTCCACCACGGGTAAACTCAAATCACAACAACCACCACGTAACGCCCGTATTGTAGATGGCTGTGATAAGAGATAACCCCCCCCCCCCCCCCCTCATCCTCAGTGGTCCCTCAACTAATTCAATTCATTAATAATTAGATCCAGTCCAAGTCAGTATCGTCATTAATCATCATCAACAACTGAAAGGGCCGACTAATGACAACTTGCCTCTCAATCCATCTAATCTCATACGAAGAATAACCTTTGATAAAACGTAATTTCATGCTCTAAATTAGTGGGTTGAGTCGGGAATACATTCAAAACGCTCGTCCACTGAGTTAGAGGCGGCTTAGAGGCTTCTAATAAAAAAAATATATAAAGTGAGAGTCAAGGCTCAAACCAACATATGGGCGCGCGAAAATAACGTGTCTTAACATCATATCTCAAGGTTGCTACTCAAGGTCGTAGTGAAAATCGTCAGGGGTTTGGTAAGAACTTAAGACGTTATGACAACACCATCCTAACACTGTAAATGACTCGCGAATGACTGTGAAATTACTCTGGGCAATAACTGTGCCCAGGATATAATAAGTCCAAATTATTTCTGCTTGTCATAAAAGCCGTCAAAGGGATCGACGTCATATATGTCGTTAAACAATAAACGAACAATCAATACAAAATGACTTACCTACTGATTACAATATCAAAGGCGTTTCTAAAGTCAGTTTTTAGAAAACCAGTTGTCTCATATACAGTTACTAAACTAATTCTTCGTTGGAGGCTGATGCGGTTGGGGCGCAAGTCCTAAGCGTACGGTACCTAGGGACGTGGGTTCGAATCCCGCATAAGACATGAGTTTCTGAAACCGTCCTTCATCTTCATCTATCACCCCTCATCTTCTCGAATCGCCTGATTGCAATAAAAGAGACATAAAGCATCAAACATCATCATTCAACTAACTCAACTTAGGTACTGTACTCTAATAATAGGCTTTAGTCTTCCAGTCTTCCTCTATAACAAGGTTGTTTAAGAAGTACACAAGGAAGTGTAAGCGCCCGAGCAAGTTGTCGATACCCACTAATTATGCCTGCATTGTGGGTCTGTAGAGAGGTCTGATACCGGACATCGGATATATAGGTCAACTGGCCGCGGGCAAGCGTTGTATCAGAGCTACACAGTGAGTGGGACCTCTTCCGTTCTACAGGTGCGAGAACGACTACGCTTATCACATCGTTGTGACATATACGTGACATTGTCAAAGTCATGGTCCCAAACAGGTTAGTTTCAAAGACATGTGTGAGTAAGGCGTTTGGTAAAACGATATTCGAATTTCTCAACAATATGTTGGCTAATTCCAAATTCTTGAAGATATTTAGTTACCGTGATCAAAAATTTACTTGTTTCAAGCGCTTCAAAAAATTGTAAAATGTTTCATAATGATCTTCTGGAATCTATAGGTAATTCGTTCCTTGGTTACGTTTCATGTGCTCCCGAGACTCAAAATAGTCTCACGTAAGTTATTATTGTTTTTTTTTTTTTTTAAATCACCACACGTCTTATTTATACAAATAGATTCATTTTCTGCATGACTTATTTATGAGGTACCAAAGCTAACTATCATTTAAATTCTACTAAATAATGCTTTATTGCACAGAATAACACTATTTTGCAGTTGTCGGACACGTATGACACATTATGACGTCTGTGTTATAATGAGTCAAGATCTTGCAAAGATAGTATTGAAAATAACTGTGCTAAGAACTTTAATATTCCAAGGAAGAGATCCTCTCCCAAGGAAGTCTTCTCTACTTGTTTCAACAGAATAAAGCATAATTATTATTCATGTTGGAGTGTGAAATGTCCCATGGCTAAATGACTGCGCGCCAGATAATTCCTACCTAAACGGAATTCGTTATCGTGGCCATTGTCAAATGACGGCAGTAAATCAACGCGGTCGGCTATTTACACGACACAAGTTATGCGCACGAATAAACGGCCATTTCACGCAATGAATCAATTTAAAAGTGGTTCTAGATAAACGAAATTAAATTTTAATTTGACGGTTTAGTGTCGTACACGTTTGGTGGAAGCTACCTTGCATTCTTGGAATGTGTGTCTGCTAGTTACCGGCTGGACTAGTGAGGGGACTGGTCGGGCATGGATGGAGCGGGGGCCGAGGGGAAGGCAAGCGACAGCCCGGTCCCAGGGCCCGGCGAGGGCTTGGGTCGAGCCCCCAGGCAGGGGCCTCCCGCGAAGGGGGCGGGGGAGGAACTGAGGCCCCCAGGGCGGGAGGCAAGCGACAGGCCGGTCCCAGGGCCCGGCGAGGGCTTGGGTCGGGCCCCCAGGCAGGGGCCTCCCCCGAAGGGGGCGGGGGAGGAACTGTGGTCCCCAGGTTGGAAGGTAAACAAGTCAATTTTCCCGATAATGCTATCACGTGTACGTATGATGGGCTTGCGTTCAGATAAACTATTTTACTGATAAAGGATGAATATTATGTCTATCATCAGTAATATTGCAATTTTCCTCTACTAATAATAAGTGGATGTATATGATTATGTAATAAAAAGTTCGTACATTTTTAAATGTACGATCCCAGCAAGTTAAAAATGCAGTACGGGTTAAATACTTGCTTTAGTACAACTGTTTCAAATGTATTTCATTTTAGCTATAAAGAAGCAAACGGTAACAAAAAAATGTGTTTACATTCTAAACTATACAAAATTACATAAAAACCTACAGGGTGGATAAAACTAACCGAGTTATTAACTCTCTCGAGCTAACTCTATAAGATGTTCTCAACATGTTGTTTAATGTAATACATCGTAGCAAGAACTTTATTCTTGGTCTGGCTCTCTATTTCTCCCCTCTCTCTAGCTCTTCAATTACTCTTTCAACCTGTGCGTCTGTCTGACCAATAAGCGTCCGGGGAGTAACTTGCACTAAAAGCCGCGATAAACTCTCGCATCAAACGAGGCAACCTTTAAAAAACGGGCCCACCCCGACACTTCTCGTTGGTTAGCGGTGAATATTTCGCTAATTCCAGGGGTGGTCTTGAAGCTTCCTCTAGAGGGGTGGATAAGTGATCTCAGATTCATGCAATGTAACAGGTAACGCGGTCAAGCTTCATTGGGATCAAGCGCGGGTCTTAAACCTTAGTGATGTACAAGGCACGATATCTCGGACCAGGGGTGTGCGTGTGCGTGTGCGTGTGCGTGTGCGTGTGCGTGTGCGTGTGCGTGTGCGTGTGCGTGTGCGTGTGCGTGTTTTACTAGCAGAAGATAGTTAAACTTACTTGCTGTATGGTCATACAGAGTTATTGCAGAATACAGTGTTCAAAGGGAAATTATTCTGTATTATATTCAATATTCAACGGGCAACCCCCGCACAAACAGTTGTTTCATATTGAAAACATTACGATATTTGTTTTTATTTATTACCATCCATTTAGTACAAGTTTTAAAAGTGAATTTAAATGGGTGTTAGTAAAATATTATAACCGTGGCACACAGAGAATATGTTGCACTCTACTACTACCATATATCCCATATGTAAATAAATACATCATTTTCACTTCGATAACTTTTATTGGGTTTTTAGTACATGACCTGCGATAGCAATACTGGATTTGTAGAGTAGACAAAACGTAAACAGCAAATGTATGTATATACATCATTACTTTAGAACTTATCGGTATTTTTTTTTTTTTTTTATGTAAAATATCATCAACATTGGTTGTAAAACTCTGAAATGCATAATATGTGTTGTGTTCTATTAATATTCACCACCAGTGAATGTTATTGCGTGAAGCAACTCGGCACCCCCACCAAAAGCTACGAACACTTGTCATTGCCTTGGACAACCGAGACACGAGCCGGACTTCTGTTTGACCTACAAGTGTGTGTATTAATGATACAGTGATTTCTTATTTGAAAACACAAAACTTAAATACTTAGTATCACTTTGTGGCCGTACCTTATCATTAAAACAAAATAAACATGTATTGTATTGTATTGTATTGTATTGTATTGTATTGTATTGTATTGTATTGTATTGTATTGTATTGTATTGCATTGTATTGTAATCATTACAATACACTAAGTAAACGCTTCCTCTTTCACGAGTAATAAACTAGGATAACGGAATTCACTTATTAATACGAGGCACGTTTTAACTTCTGTATCCTTACAATGCACTCCTTTTTAATGTTATAATAAACACTTTCCTTTCTAATACTCAATCCTTTGAGAAGGTAGTAGAGTAAGTAAGTATAAGGAAGGAAGTCGACTCTACTGTAATCGAGACCAATGCTAAGAGAGTATTGGTCTGACGTCATCACTGGGCCAAACCCGGCACCTCCACCAAGAGTCTAAAAAATCTGCGAGATATCGAAGTGCGATACGATATTTTCAATTGGTCGCCACGTTTATCGGACGAGCCTTGCAACTGATCTTGCCACGTGTTTCGGACGAGCTGCTTGAGGCAGCTTTGCTCAGTAAAAACAAGCTGGAAACTAAAATTGGAATTGCTTTTTATGATAGCGACAAAAACCTCTGCATGATGTTCTAGCTGCAACATCGTGCCCTAAATGCAGAGACCAATTTAATAGTTAGAAAATGTTTAAGTGACATTAGTGATGTCAACAAAAAAAAACACTAGTAATAATAATAATAATAATAATAATAATAATAATAATAATAATAATAATAATAATAATAATAATAATAATAATAATAATAATAATAATAATAATAGTAATAATAATAATAATAATAATAATAATAATAATAATAATAATAATAATAATAATAATAATAATAATAATAATAATAATACAGTAACACGACGCAAAGAAGACACACACGAAGACAACGCAAATAAGATCATATCATTATACAGTGTATACTATGAACAAGTACTAATAAGATAGTAATGACTGAAGTTGAACAAGGTACCTCATGGAAATACTTGACATTACATCTGTATTGTCCATATAACATGTAAACACCGGCTTTGACCGAGATTGATGACTGTTTAAACTAGTAACATGTGATTAGTGAAGTTAAATAAGGTAGACACATGGAAATACTTGACATTACGTCCGTATAACATGTTAACGCCGGCTTTGACCGAGATTGTATGATTGTGATACATTCAATATTAAAATAATAATAATAATAATAATAATAATAATAATAATAATAATAATAATAACAACAACAACTGGAAGAGCAACATGCCATTGTGTGAACTCTTCAGTGAAATATAATTTTATATAGTTTATAAGCTGAATGTTTTTCATATTTTGGTATGAACATATTGGTGAAGCATTTTGCTACTTCTAGAATCGTTATTGAGTGAGTACCTGTTTCGTAACAGTATTTTTCCAGTAAAAAGGGTTTTTTGAAATTGAATTTGAGAAAACTGAAAGTGTAGACATTGCATACATTCGTAACCATGGGTACATCTAGATCAAGTTCTTTGTGAAGCCATCATGTAAAAATGATTAGCTCCGCAACCAAAGCTTATAGACAAGCTTATATGAACCTTGTTAAAGTTATACACTGCCTTACAAATACACGAGTGGATGTCAATGTCAAAATATAATAACTAAACTTTTAATGGTTAAAAAAACATGGATCTAGGTCACCATACAGAGGCAACTCAACATGGCCCTAGACCTGTGATAGTAAACACGGTTGAAGATAACAATATAATTAAAAAGAAAAGGACGCCGTGGACTAAGGAAGAGTATGAGGAACTTATGTTTTGTTATTTATTTACTATTGAAACAACGGAAACTGGTATCACAAAAGAATCTTTCAAAATTTGGAAGGAGCGAAACCCAGACGTACGACCAGAATTGGATGCTAATAAACTTGCAAATCAAAGAAGGTATATTGAAAAAAGTAACAAACTTACCCCTTTTGAATTGGATATAATAAAAAGTAATGTACGGGAGTTTATGACAGC
Source organism: Isoperla grammatica (assembly GCA_945910005.1). NCBI lineage: Eukaryota > Metazoa > Arthropoda > Insecta > Plecoptera > Perlodidae > Isoperla > Isoperla grammatica. The sequence continues at coordinate 21,871,222 of OX246741.1, read as the reverse complement.
ACAACTAGACCCCTCAGAAGAGCATGATGACATAGCAGAAGATGGAAACGAACAAGAAAGATTGGATGAGAGCAACATCATTAATGGCGAGGACAATACAGTAAATACACAGAGCAACACCATATATGATAACAACTTAGTACGACCGGATGGTAACTTGTTAGAGGATGAGGATGAGATAACTGTAATTATCCATGAGATCCTTGATAAGTTGGATCTAGTTAGAGACATTGATATGATTGAAAGAAGAAAGCTACCGAAGATCAACAGTAACCGGAAAGCTAATGGTGTTGTACAAACCGTCAATAAAGCCCTTAGCAAAGTAATTGCAGGAAAATCATTAGACTTGAGGCAGCTAAATAATATAATGTATGCATCTGTATTAGTCATAGCAGACCATTTAGAAATTCAAGACCAACAAAATAATGTTTTTAAGAGAGCCACATTGCCAAAATGGAAAGAAAGGATTCAAATTCAAATAGCCGAATGGAGGGCAGACTTGTCTTTATTGAATGAAATAAAATTTGATATTTTAACCAGTAAGCTAGAGCGAAAGAAAATATATTTGTATAAAAAATATAACATATTAAGTTATGAAGGTATTGCAGATGTAGAAGAAATGTTAAAGCAAAAGATACTTGCAAAGGCTCAACGAATACGCCGATACGAGAAAAGGACGTTGCAGTACAGACAAAACAAGATGTTTAGAGAAGACACGGGTAGATTCTATAGAGAATTGGGTAAACGGACGATTACAGTTAAGATTCCCCCAGCGAAGGAAGATATTGAACATTTTTGGAAGGGAATATGGGAAAACGAACAAGAGCATAATACGAAAGCTGAATGGATACGTAGATGTGAAAGGGAATGTGAGGACCTTCCTATTATGGAATGGGGGTTAATAACTGCAGAAGAAGTTACTGTCAATGTGAAGAAAACTGCTAATTGGAAATCACCAGGAATAGATGGAATCCAGAATTTTTGGCTTAAAAGGTTTACTTGCACTCATACTATTCTTGCTGATATATTCAACTCAATGATTACCCACCCAGAAGAAGTGCCTCAGTGGCTAACTGAAGGTGTCACCTCTTTGTTACCAAAGACAGAAGAAACTACCCTACCAAAGAACTATAGACCAATCACCTGCCTTCCAACAACTTACAAATTATTATCATCTATCATTACCAAACGTATGGCAAATTTTCTTAATGACAACAAAATATTACCTCTAGAACAGAAAGGATGTTGTACAGGAACATATGGGAGCAAAGATCATTTATTAGTAAGCAAAACAATTATGGAAGATAGTAAAAGGAAGGAGAAAAACCTTAGCATGGCGTGGATAGATTACAAGAAAGCTTACGACAGCGTGCCTCACAGCTGGATTCTTGCCGTGCTTCAGATGTATCATATTAATCCAACATTAGTCAACTTTTGTAAGCAGATGATGAGTCAGTGGAGCACAACAATGAGACTAAACAGTGAACAAGAAACCGTCGTCTCTAACAAAGTTAAAATTAAAAAGGGCATTTTTCAAGGAGACTCTTTATCACCATTACTATTTTGTATGTGTTTGATACCACTAAGTACGGAACTTAATAAGACTGGACTTGGATATACATTAATCAAAGGAAAAGGGAAAATTGAACATCTTCTATATATGGATGATCTTAAATTATTTGCAAAAAATGAAAAGGATATTGAAAAATTGTTAAGTACAGTAAAAATCTTTAGTGATGACATTAAAATGGAATTTGGAATTGAAAAGTGTGCAATAGCAACATTCAAGGCTGGGAAGTTAACATCAAGTAATAATATTGAATTGGACGATCAAACTATTATCCAAGACCTTGGCGATAATTCATATAAATATTTGGGAGTAGAAGAGTCACAAGGAATTCAACACAACACCATGAAAAACAAATTGATTCTTGAATATCGGAAAAGAATAAGATTAATTTTAAAATCCGAATTGAATGCGCGTAACAAAATGTTGGCCATAGGAGCCTATGCAGTACCTGTGTTACACTACAGTTTTGGTATCATAGATTGGAGATTAGAGGAGATTCTTAATATAGATCGTAAAACCAGAAAGCTTCTAACTATGTATGGAATGCATCATCCCCGTGCTGAAACTGAGAGGCTGTACATTTCTAGATCAGAAGGCGGAAGGGGACTCTTAAAGATTGAATCTATGTTTAAAATAGCTATCATCGGATTACGAGCATACCTGGAAAATAAAGAAAATGATAGATATGTTGAGATTATGAATGATTATGATCACGAGAAACCAAACACAACATCCATTACTAAAAGAGCGATCAAATTTCAAGAAGAACTTCAGTGCTCACTTCAACATAACAATCAATCCCTAAAAGAACAAATCCGATGTTTGAGAATGAATGTTAAACATCAACTGCAACTTCTTGGTACGGAGAAATGGAAATCCAAAATGATGCATGGACAGTTTCTCCGAAAAATTGAACAAGAAGATTACAGTAAGATGGATACATTCACTTGGCTCAAGCAAGGAGATCTTAAAGGAGAGACTGAAAGCCTTCTGATTGCAGCCCAAGACCAAGCATTGAAAACCAGATATATTGAGAAAAAAATTTATAAGACCCGAACTGATGCACATTGTCGTCTTTGTAAACAATTTAATGAGACAGTGGACCACATTGTATCAGGTTGCCCAATTTTGGCCAAACATGAGTATATAGAGCGACATAATCGGGTTTGTGCACGTCTGCACTGGGATATATGTCGTTTCTATAATATAGATGTTTGTACTAATTGGTACGAGCATCATCCAATAAGTACAATACATCAAGGCTCAATAACATTACTCTGGGATAGTCAAGTCTACACAGATCGATATATTCAGCATAATAAGCCAGACATAATTATTAAAGATCATGAGAATAGACAATGTATTATGGTGGATGTAGCGGTGCCCTCTGACAATAACATCACAACTAAGGAGGCGCAAAAGAAAACCAAATACAAAGACTTACAAATTGAAACCCAGAGAATGTGGGGGATGCGGACAAAGGTAATCCCGATCATAATTGGAGCGACAGGTGCCATCAGCAAAACATTTCAAAATTATTTAGAAGATATACCAGGACAACATAACACAAGGGAACTACAGAAGACAGCCATTCTGGGTACTGCTCGCATTTTGAGAAAGGTTCTATAATATTTTGATATCAGTTTTTATATTGAAGTCTTTATGTTATGTTTATATAATTGTTTTATGTAGAATTTATGACATTGCGTGGTCCTGCGATGCGGTGCGGGTGTTTTGGGTTGGCCCGGGTTCGTACTGCGTCGCACCGCAGGGCCACGCGGTGTCATGAATTCAACTATATTTGATTTATGTGTAATATAATAATCTTTGTGATATGTAAAATCTTTTTAAAATGTAATTATTTTTGTAATGTGTAAAATCTTTGTAATGTCATTTTTTATACTGTGTGGTTGCAGCACCTAAGAGGTGAGGATCACCTTTGGTGCTGTAGACTAATAATGTACCTGCCATCTGGTGATGTGATAAATAAAGATAATAATAATAATAATAATAATAATAATAATAATAATCATAATAATAATAATAATAATCATAATAATAATAATAATAATAATTAATAATAATAATAATAATAATAATAATAATAATAATAATAATAATAATAATAATAATAGAAAAATAAAAATAATTAGAATAATAGTAGTTATTGTTTTAAATTGATATTTAGACCTCTTTGAGATTTGCATTCTATGAAACGATCCCAATTATTACATAAATATAATACAAAATACCTATTATGTTAGGATATTTCGAGACCAATGAACAACTAGTAAATGGTTCAGCCAAAAATCGCAATACAACAATACAATATGCAATGTGACCTCCAGGCCTTCATATCGTGATAGTCATTCCGCAACACTAGTGGACTCGGAGAAGTAACGGTACGCACTACGGTACGCCGGGGGGTCTGGGGCACCCCTATTTTGTCCAGCAGGTAATTTGATTAGAGTGTTTTGTCACGAACACGTGTAAATGACTTTGGAGAGGGGTATAAGGGCCCGAGGTATTGAGAACCCGTGCTAAAATAATACTTTTGTGGTGGGGGGAAAAATGAGACATTTACTTTGAAACATTTACGTTATAAAAACATTGGACTAGAATATATATATACAAAATACAACACGATGTTCAACATAATTCTTTAATATGCTTTAAATAGATTTAAATTAGTGTTAGTCTGGTATACCGTCGGTATTTTCAGTAACGGTATGCATACCGGCTCATACCTACTGCTCAACACTCATATACCCGATCATACTCGAGTTCCCTTGTTACTCTCAAGTTGTTCTCTTGTCTTGAGACCCTTCATGTGCAATCTTCTCAGTCATTCAATCTCCTGGGGGCCAACTGCGAACGCTACCCATTTACCTCACCTCTTTCTTCAACCACTCTTGCAAACGATATGTCTGTCTGTCTTTTGTTTTTCACGAAACAGAAGAGTCAAATAATACGTACATTTCTTCTCTAGTTTCTATCATCTAATTGAAACAAGGCCAAACTAGGGATAATTTACGACCTTGGGTTGAATACCTGGAAGTTCCTAACACAGAGCGCGTGACTTCTGGGGTCTTGTGCACTCTAGTAAGCGGAAGACGGCCTTTATGTATGTGTGAAACAACGCCAGGAATCTGTTGAGCTTCTATGAAGCAGTGTGGATGCAGTAGACAGAGTAGGAATAAGTCTATAGTTACGTTGGTATTAGTACAACACATACATGTGACAGACTATCATAGTGTACTCATGCGCCTTTCTTTTATTCTTTCAGTGTCATTCCAATCGTATGAGTCCAAGCGCTGCTTTCTCTTCTTCTTGGCCCTCGATCTTTGCTCTCTTCATCGTTATTTTTCTTAGTCCCCCAGGATTTCTTTCAATGTGTGCAATCCTCTAACTATGAATTATTATCTATTCTCGTTCCTGGCTAACTAGAAGAGGGCTTCGATCGAGGTGGAGGTAGGTACCTCCCCGTGGTGACCGGTACCCGCATAAGGGCCCAAACGCGTATCTTTTATCATCCCTTTCTCATTTCTAAAATCATCTCATCGACGTTATCACACTTCCTCTTCCTCTTTCGACTTACATATTCTTCTTCTACATTTTTCCGGTCCTCTTTGTGATCCAAACGCCCCCCTGACCGCCCCACCACTATTATGACGACCCTGGCGATGTGACTGATTCGGAACGCAAGACGTCACACAACCTTGCTGTTGAGTACGTCGTTAAACAACATTAACACACAGTTGAAGCAGGACACATTGAGTAATAAAACACGTGAACAAACACAAGACCCATTAGTTTCAACGCGTCATCCATCTACCAGAGTTTCTCTAGTCTCTGTAAATCAGAGCCCATCAGAGAAACACACAATTACACAACAACTGTCAAATATCTCCGCTGTGCGTCTCATCTTTCTAACAAGGTAAACGATATCTTCAAGACTCATTTCTCAAACACGTTATAATCATCCTGAAAATACACACAAAAAAACGACTCATAAAAACCCGCCTACCAATTCTTGAGCCATGAGTCACGGTTTAGGCCTGGAGTCATTTTGTTTCCCCTGTGTGTGTGTATCCAGCTCTTCTCGATTACGCTCAGCGACTGCATGGGCACCTTGCTCGTTGGACGCGGCATACCTCATACCTGTGGCCCCCTTCCCCTCCACCCCCCCCCCCCCCCCCCCTCCCGCGTGATGCAGCTACAAGGCTAAGGTTAATTATATAGTAGGAAACACAGGCTGGATTCCGACTAGCCGGTCCATCCCATCATAGAACCACACCGGCCTCAGTTACAGCGACATGGGCAGGGGAGTACAGTAGAGATCTACCTTACCTACTACTAACACTAGCACTAGCCGGTCCATCCCATCATAGAACCACACCGGCCTGGCCTCAGTTACAGCGACATGGGCAGGGGAGTACAGCAGAGATCTGCCTTACCTACTACTAACACTAGCACTAGCCGGTCCATCCCATCATAGAACCACACCGGCCTGGCCTCAGTTACAGCGACATGGGCAAGGGAGTACAGCAGAGATCTACCTTACCTACTACTAACACCAGCACTAGCCGGTCCATCCCATCATAGAACCACACCGGCCTGGGCTCAGTTACAGCGACATGGGCAGGGGAGTACAGCAGAGATCTACCTTACCTACTACTAACACCAGCACTAGCCGGTCCATCCCATCATAGAACCACACCGGCCTGGGCTCAGTTACAGCGACATGGGCAGGGGAGTACAGCAGAGATCTACCTTACCTACTACTAACACTAGCACTAGCCGGTCCATCCCATCATAGAACCACACCGGCCTGGGCTCAGTTACAGCGACATGGGCAGGGGAGTACAGCAGAGATCTACCTTACCTACTACTAACACTAGCACTAGCCGGTCCATCCCATCATAGAACCACACCGGCCTGGCCTCAGTTACAGCGACATGGGCAAGGGAGTACAGCAGAGATCTACCTTACCACTACTAACACTAGCACTAGCCGGTCCATCCCATCATAGAACCACACCGGCCTGGGCTCAGTTACAGCGACATGGGCAGGGGAGTACAGCAGAGATCTACCTTACCACTACTAACACTAGCACTAGCCGGTCCATCCCATCATAGAACCACACCGGCCCGGCCTCAGTTACAGCGACATGGGCAGGGGAGTACAGTAGAGATTTACCTAACCTACTACTAACACTAGCACTAGCCGGTCCATCCCATCATAGAACCACACCGGCCTGGGCTCAGTTACAGCGACATGGGCAGGGGAGTACAGCAGAGATCTGCCTTACCTACTACTAACACTAGCACTACTCAGTATGCATATTATCCTTACAGTACCCCTAACTGTTAGCACGATACTTTGTAGTGTTCCTTTTTTTTATGTGATATAACAAACTTTAATTACTAAACGTACTTACTTTACTACATCTATACTATAATAACTATAAATAGATAATTAACTATCACAATATTCGAGTCGAGTATTGAGTATCTGGGTGAAGTTTCCCCAATGTAGCAAGTCTCATCCTGACAATAACCGAGTCCTCATTACCTGTCATCACAACAGGTACAATAGTGTTTATTTTAGACCGTGTATTTATATTGTTTACCTGGAAATTCCAAATACAGTGGGTGTAAATAACGAGGTTGAACCCTCTAATAAGGTGAAGATTGCCCTTAGGAATGTATTAAAGAACGCCAGGGAATTTATGAAAAGAGTCACAAGAAATAAAGTGTTTATCGTGCGCTCGACCTTTATCTTCCCAAATTGCTTGCAGTCTCAAGCCTACGTAAAAACACGAAAGGGGTAGTAGATCTTAAAATAAGTACGCGAATATTTTGTATTGTCATTCGTTATCAATCAGTTACCTTCTTGGTTTGTATCCAGTTAAATGAAGCTAAGCCAGAATGTATGCTTCTTCCCTTTATACGCCCTCAGCCTGCTACAATATTCATTGCAGAGAAGTGTATTCCACTCTGGATTCATTTCCATCATATACTCGTCACTACAAGTCACGCAAAAGTGAAAAATCGCTTATTGCACTCATACTTGGTGAAGGTATCTAGGTATCGTAACTTTTTTAAATTAAGGTTTTTTGATGAAGGTTGATAAATATTGGTATTATGTCTGCAATTATTTTTTACGTGTACCGATAGCTTCAAAAGTCTTTACGTTCAGTACTAACAACTCTAGACAATATTTGTCAAGTACACGAAAATGTAGTATGCTATAGGTTATTATCTTATGAATGATGGTATACAATTTTAAAACACAATTATGTGCCCAGTTTTTGTAATGAATTTTTTCGTGTCCCGGTGTGAAGGCACTTTAGTATATGCTGTTTTTACTATTCCATAACTTATTTATGAAAAGAGCCACAAGAAATAAAGTGTTTATCATGTGCTCGACCCTTATCTTCCCAAAATGCTTGCAGTCTCAAGCCTACGTCAAACTTTTTTTCGAGTTTTGGTGAAATACGTACACAGATGTAAAGCGCATCAGTTTGCTCGCGTCGCAGTCCAGCCGTAACTACTTTACGGGTCTAGACAGGTAAATTGCGCAAAGAAAGTTGTTGGGATGTCCACGCGCCGCTCAACAGTAGTTGAGAACGCAAATGTACAGATGCAATCCAATTATTGGAGGGAAACATGACAGCAAGTGAGCAGAGCGACAGCATCGCCGGCCGTGACCTCACTCTAAAAAGAGTCTCCGCTCGACTGAAATCAGAACGAAACGAAGCGCGCGGAGGTCGGTCGGAGTTTTGGTTGTGGGAGGGAGGAGGGGAACATTTGCAAGTAATTCGTAGCAAAAGTGTTTTTTCAGGGGGGGTAGATTCACCTTCACTATACTATGCGGTTGTGATAATTGAGCCATTGAAGTAAGATTTTAAATTCATACATATTTTGTATTAATTGAGTTCCTGTAATAGCAAGATAAACAACTGAATAGACTGGAAATGAGTAAATGGGACGTACAAGGTACAACCTTGACTGGATCTGAAAACGCATGTGTTACTGTTTGATAACTCTTTCACTATTTATGTTCATTGCTGTATTAATGGAATGTTATTACCGTATCGTTACTATTAAGACTGCCGTGCGATAGTCGGGCTATTAAATTATATATAAACAAATACAAATTTACACTTTGTGAATGCAAGATGGCAATAGGCTATGTGTGTCACTGTCATCACACGGTGTAAGAAACTGTCATGAAGAAATGTTCAATGTTCGTGTGAATAAAAATAATATATAAGATAAAAATGATTAAACGGAATTATTTATTGATCGTAAGAAATAGTATACACCTTATTGCGTCCGAATATGTTTTGACTTTTGAGTTCATGACCCTTACTTTTCACAAGCCACAATGCTCTTTTTGTTATCTAAGCTACAAAGAAACCGTGACTAGCGGTCTACGCCAGATCTCTCTCCAACGCGGGCCGATACCTTCTAAGTGGTCACCCCTGTTCCCATGCACGCTAACCCATCATCATGTTCCGGCGATAATTCTATTATTTTAGTGGAAGATGAAGCCTGGCCCCCTCCTCAGTCTACTGCGGGGGCTAGCCAGCTTTTCAATGTTTACTTTTACAGTTCTAGCCCCTCTAATTTAAGGTAATGATTGCCAAACCCTTAGTTTGCCTTTTTTTTTAATACAACTCCATCGCAAGACAGAGATGGAGTACAAGAGTAAGATCTTGCTAATAACATTGAACATCTTGAAGCTCGCCAATTATTCGCAATGAACCTTGGTATACCTGAAAGTCTCTGTCTTGTCTTGAGGGGCCCCGGGCGTCTGGTTAGGTTAGGTTAGGTCGGTGGGTTAGTTAGGGTGGTCTGCTTCGAAACTTTTCCTCAATCGCTTCGGGCCAACATTGTCTTTTATACTCAACATAATTTTCGGTTTTTGGTCTTTTATACGGTATTAAAACAGATACTAGGAGTGTAATGTGCCCGGCCAAGGGCTACATAAGCACTTGTAGGTTGAGATAACCTAAACAACCCCTAATAACAGATATGACAATACGCACAATGGGGTCGATTGAGGGAGGTAGCCAGAGGGTATAGTAGCCTACATTACTTTGATAGGGATGTGGCGGGTTCCAGTTCGAGACCCTACACAAACACTTGTAGGGATTGATTATAAAATTTGGCATAAGAACGTCTTTTGTTTATTTTATTTATTTACACATTTATGATTTTAGTTAGTTTTTAGTTACTTTGAGTATGAGTTGGCAGTTACTTCTTGTGTTTGAAGCTGTAGGCTTTCTGCTAACTCGTTATGGATTATGTATGCAAGAATGGGAATTAATTGTAATAAAACAATGATTTGCAAACATTGATAAGGTTCTGACTGGGTCCTTTAAGCTTCACTTCTGTGCCTTCTGACTAATGTATCATTTAAATTATCAGGTTTTCACAATGCTTATTGCTTAGAGTACGGTTATAACGATTATTGTAATGGTTTACAAAGTCAATGTTTCCATAAATAATCCTTGCATTTACTGTGTACTATTAAATTGTCTGTCACGATAAAAAAATAATTTAGTCTGTAACTTTTAGTGATTGGTGTTAATAAAAAATAAAAACTCACGTTTATAACTCATCTGTCATTATTGATTAGAAAATGATAGTGAACTGTCACCACTATTAATGAATGCGGTGTTAATGGTCAATTAAAGTATAATTGAACTATATATCAACGAGGTAGTTTGAAGCCGAGTTCTTTGAAAGTAAAACCAGGACCGCAGTTAAATAGAGCCATAAAATGATTGGGACCGCGTTGCACATCCAGTTGTAACCTCAGAAACAGCACGAGCCGTGCATAGAAGTCGATCCATCCGTCACACTGAATCATCCATTCGACTTGCGTATCGATAATGACTAGGATCGATATATCATTGTCGATCTAATGTTAGGGAATTATCGTGCGGGTAATTTATTTACCAGCATTAAAACACTATAAAATAGTTAACGCTACGTTACGTTCATGGTTATAGGACATTAACGAGCCGTTAATGTTTCACTTGTATGTTGAAGGAATAAAATAAGTCGCGGACACACCCGGGTATCTAATCACGGGTTCATATCGAACCCATCAGGTAGAACAATGACCACCTAACGTGTAGGTGGTTTATTGGTTATTGTATTTGGCTGGATTTCAACCGTTGATTTATTCATGGTAATAAAGATGGTGTGGATGGGAAAAGATTATAGTTTTATAATTTCCTTCCTGGAATTTCATTCAAAAAAATCAAATCATACCGGTCCAGCGGGTACGCGCTAAGGTTAATAACAGTAATTGAAAAATCCCCGAAACCTCCCCCTTGTAATTTACACTTTGTTAATCAGATTGTCGATGCGGATAATGTCGGGTGTGCATAACTTAAATGCTTCTCCCGTATAAACAATGGGTCCCTTCACACAAGTGCAGTTATCACTGAGACAATGCGGTTTAGCTAGAGTTAAACGTTGTGAGGGCGTTGTGTGAGATGCTGGCTCGGTGATACTGCACGGGACTCGGGTGCGGGAGAGCTTGGGTTTCATGCCCATCCCTGTTAACATATCAACCCTGTGAGGTTAGACCAGGCAGGGATGCTGGCTCGGTGATACTGCACGGGACTCGGGTGCGGGAGAGATTGGGTTTCATGTTTAATTTGAGTATAGAAAACAAATTTGAAATACCAATCCTAATAATTATAACGTAACAGTTTTTTTCACATAGTATTTAACAGCTCATACGAACCCAAAAAGCTCCTTGGTGTCACATGTTCATGAATGAGATATTAATAAAAACGGTGTTTTTGGGCGGTTTCAATATTAGAAGTTGTCGACCTATCCTGCTGAGCTCCCGATTTATGTCGCTTAAAATTGATTTAAAATTGTCAAAAATATCCTAGGGAATGTTTTATTTATTTATTGAAGGTATATCCTATTCAGGTATAAAAACTGATTAAAATGGTATTTCTTATACCTAAATGTTTTTCAGTTCCACCATATATTTCTCGGGTAGCTGCATTAGAGCGAATTCTTTATTGCGCGAAACTACGTTAGCGCGAAAAACACGTGAGCCCTTACGTAATTTCGCTCAAATACAAATCGACAAAAGGGCGAAAAGCGAAATCCTATCCACGCGAAACATCAAAAGCGCGAAACCACGCTAGAGCGACACTTTTTTCTTCGCTCTAGTGCAGTTTCGCGCGAACGTTTTCGCGCAGTCGGGTGTACCAGTCAACAAACATCTGAGCGAAACTGAACAACGCGAAATTTCGCTCTAACGCAAGTGTTGATGATATTTCTTGCATTTGAGCGAAACTGCAATAGCGCGAATACCTAAAAGCGCGAAACCACGTTAGCGCGAAAGGCGGCTGCGCGAAACCCTATAAGCGCGAAATGTTGTTAGAGCGATTTCGCGCTAACGAGGTTTCGCTCAAATCATGTTTCTTTCTATTGCAAGTGGTCGAGCCAGGTTAGCGCGAACTTGCATTTGAGCGAAACCTTCAAAGCGCGAATGTTGTTTCGCGCTAACGAGGTTCGCTCTTATGCAGGTGGTCCGGAGCTACGGTAGCGCGAACTTGCGTTTGAGCGAAACCCTACTAGCGCTACCTGTGTGCCGAATGTGAGAACCCCCAAGCCCCTGATTGCCACCACCCACTTCACATGGAAGTAAAGCTGGTTGCGGTCGTTTTACAAAATAGAGGAAACCTATGGCTAAACTATTAATCTGAGCTTAAATTAAGCGGAGCTGTATCTCCGTTTAAAATCGTGAACCGAGTTTATAAATGCCAATGAAGGTTAAATAAATAAATTTGTAATTATATAGTCTACCCACTCAGTAACTAAACTGACTTTCAGTGGGGGACATTAATTTATAGCGACTAGACCAACCCTGTTGGCTCCGATTACCAATCGAAAGGTCTATATTTCAAATATGAAACATATGAATCAATGATTGGACAGTGCGGACACCTGCGGACAAATGCCAGAATCAACAAGGGCGATTCAGAACTACTTTGAATTAATTGAGTGCTTCGTTGCTAGGACGGCTCCAAAGTAACTGTTGACTTATTCCTAAGCCAAGAAGTGATAAAATTGAATCCATATTAGAAGTTAAAAAAACTTTTGCCTGAAGCGGGATTTAAACCCGGGACCTTCTGCATTGGAAGCAGGGATGCTAACTACTGGACCAACGAGCCACCACTGGAACATCGATTCAATACTTGGCTTCGCTTAAAATAAACGTTTTACAGTGTTAATGAACGTCTTTAAACTTGTCATTCAACATTTTTTGGGGTCAAAAGAATCGAAAATCAATTTGAAAAACTGTTAACAAAACAGCCATGGCGTATAGTGCGAAGTGGAGAGCATGCTTGCTTTTCTTCCAAAGTAAAGATTTTCGTGGTTCAAACCCGGGCAGCGTCCTTTTTTAACCACTTATTATTATTCAGCATAATGTTTGTATGTATGAACAAGACAATGGTACAAGATAAATCTTAAAACATTTATTATCGTGTGGTAATTTAGCCCTTGTCACTGCCATAGTTTGCTGTGTCTTCCCCATGTTATTTACACGTGTTATTACACGTGTGTTGAGTGTGTGTTGAGATGAAGTTTCGATATACAATATGTATTGTGTACAAGAAAATAGAGAAACTATAGTTATATCGCTAAATATTTCAACAAATTTGCTACCTATTTAGTTGATGGTCTACAGTCTACACAAAAACGTAATGCGTAATGGTAATGGTTAATGCATATGCGTGAAACGTATAGAACGCGATGACTATGATTTTTCCGTACGTTACGTAATGGTTAACGTATTAAGTGGTTCTGAACGACACCTAAAACATAGGCGGGCCGGTATACAAACAAACACGTAAGCGTAAAGACTGTTTATACCAAGATATTACTATGTTCTGTGAATTTGTTTGACAAGTGTGGCCAGACATTGGCAAGAGTTTTGTTGTCAGTTTTATATTTCCAAACAATATTAAACAATGCCGGTGTAACAACATAGTATAGAATATACATGCCTTATTTTAAAGTGTGGCATAAGGTCCGAAACTACTTGTTGAAAACACTTTTGGCGTGCTTGCGTTGGTCCGTAACGTGTTGAAAATGATATGCCGAGCGGTCCGAAGCCCCAGGCCCCCAATCTCAAGCGTTTCAAGCTGGCGGCGATTAAAAATAAAACAATATTAAAAAGCTCGTATTTTCCGCTAGGCCGGCTGTGTGTAGTATGTCATTATACATACAAAAACTATAGAAATATAATTAACTAGCAGTTGCCCGCCGTGGCTTCGCTCACGTGGATTTTAGGTTTTTGTGCAATTATTGTGGTACACACAAAGTAGAAATACACATATTTATTTATTTTTAACGAGGAATCTAAATACCTATTTTCAAGTCTGTAACATGTACGGTTATTGAGATATATATGTATTTACATAAAAAAAATCACCCCCGCCCCTTTTTCACATCCTTTATTTTGATTTTTGGAAAACCAATTCACATCCCTTATTTTGATTTTTGGAATACCAATTTTCAAGTCTATAACATGTTCGGCTTATTAATAATAAAATTCACCTCTTCCTTTTTACCCCCCCCCCCCCCCCCCCCGTTCTCACCCGTCTTAAATTGAGTTTTGAAAAATTGTAAAACACGTGATTATTTATTCTTAAAGGAGAATCGAAATCCCAATTTTCACGTCTGCAACAGCAACCGTTTTCGAAATATACGTTTATCCTCATTAAATAATTCACTCCCTCTTTTAACCCCCCCCCCCCTCCCCCCCCCCCCCCAACTGGATTTTTGAAAAAATGTAAAACAATATTGTTGACGTGTTTTTAAAGGAGAATCTAAATATCAAATTTCAAGAATAATACATGTTCCGTTTTTGAGATTTGAAAATTTCACCCCCTGCTTACACCCTCTGAACTAGATTTGCTAAAAATATAAGAATACGTGTTTATTTATGTTTCAAGAAATATCTTTACCAATTTCCAGGTCTGTAACGTTTATCGTCATCGGTTTTTTGAGATATAGGAATTTTAAAAACAAATCCATCCCCGCTTCTGCGTGGCGCTCCATTATTTTGGTTATATCTCCCGAACCAATAACCATACGTAGTTCTAGTTTGAAAAATAATTTTATCATAACTCATAATATACCGATTAATTGATGACTAGTGACGTACCCGCCCTCTGGCATCACAAAGTCCCAGAGTTGGGACAAATCCGCTGACAGTTACGAATTCACGCGCATAACATATTTTTTGATGATGAATTTTATCACATAATATTACTTCTATGTACATATTTTTTTACGAATACACCTGTGTAATAAAGCGAGCGAAGCGAGCGTTTCCACGAGACTCTTATGGCACTTCGTTCTGTTTTTTTTTTTTTTGTACCGTACTAGACTCTAACGGCACTTCATTCTGTTTGTTTGTTTGTTTGTTTGTTTGTTTGTTTGTTTGTTTTTTTGTTTTTTTTTTTATGTCCGTCGATAGCGGTCGAACGGAAAGTCCGATCAACTTGAAATTTGTACCATCCACAAGCCTCGATGTGGATTGAAGGTGTATAGTTTTGAGGCAAAATCGTTTTAAAAGTTACAAAGTTACACCATAGTTACTGCAAAATATTTTTCTGAAACAAAATGGCGGCAAAATGTGAGAAAGCCATATTTTTAAAGCTTTTTCCGGTCACGAATATGTTCATTTAATGGCTATCTGATCAATATTGGCAAAGTTACACAAAAGTTACTCGAAAATATTTTTCTGAAAAACAGTAACAGCAAAATGTGAGGTGGCTATCTTGTAGTACATTTTCATCCGGTCACGAATATACTAATTTAGACGCGATCGGATACGTATTAGAGGCAGAAATTACATTTCTATTTCTGTCAATAACTGTTAGTAACGGTGGCGGACCGCGGCGAAAACATGACAAAGAAAATTCTTAGCAACGCACATGGCATTGCATTCAACAATATCGGGAATTATAATAGCTATGGGAATTAGAAAAATTTTTGCAATGTGCATTCTTGAATTGTTGTTAATTGTTGTTTTTATTAGCTTTGAGATCTTTTCGCCAGAACGTTCGTAGATATGGACGCGCTCGCTCATCAACGCGTCAAACAGAGCATTTTCCTAGTTCGTAGATAAAGATATATTTAAATATATATTTACATTATTATTTACTATTGAGCTTTTGTAATGTTTTTTTATTTACGACACGACAAGTATCTTTCAATTTAAAAACCAATAACAAATGCGTGGAGCACGTTATAGATTGGTGCATGTGCATCTGTAACAGAGATTTAGACATTGTTATATGAAATGAACTGAGTATATTACTAATGTTTAAGCTATTCAGGTTTTCGTCCTCAAGGAACTCGTCTACTGAGTAGTAAGCATTACACGCCTTCCTGTGCTCGACCGTTACCAGCTTTACTTCCATGTTAAGTGAGTGGTGGCAATCACGGGCTTGGTCGTCCTCATACTCGCCACACAGGTAGCGCTAGGAGCGTTTCGCTCAAATGCAAGTTCGCGCTTAAATGGCTCCAGACCGCCAGCATAAGAGCGAAACCTCGCTATCGCGAATTCGCTCAAACAACATTTCGCGCTTATAAGTTGCGATCAAATGCAAATTCGCGCAAACGCAACTTGACTGTCTCTATTTGAGCGAAACCACGTTTGCGCGAAAGTCACTGAGAACAGTTTTCGCGCAATTGCAAGTTCGCTAAATTGAAAAACAAGTCACCTTATAACAGCGAAACCACGTAAGCACGAAACTATATAAGAGCGAACCTACGGAACCGTGAAATGCGTTTGCGCGAAACCTCGTTAGCGGGAAATATCGTTTGCGCGATAACGTCCTTCGCGCTAACTTCGTTTCGCGATAGTAATTTTCCGGGTAGCTGCATTAAAGCGAATCCTAGTTGCGCGAAACTACGTTAGCGCGAAAAACACGTTAGCCCTTACGTAATTTCGCTCAAATGCGAATCGACAAAAGGGCGAAAAGCGAAATTCTATTTGCGCGAAACTTCATCTGAGCGAATTTCGCGCTAACGGGGTTTCGCGCTATTGAAAATTCGCGCTAGTGCATACGGTCCATATTTCTATTTTTCAAATTAACATATTTAATAGCACAAGCCTCAATTGAGGTGGTTGTGACATCACAGGCGGACTTACATTGTGTTGCTAGGCAACTGTATCGTCGTATTTTTCTTTGATTGGTGCATATTCAATGTTTGTCCGAAACAAAACACGGCTACACGGCTATTTTTAGAATTGAGTCTTGTGCTATTGTGCAATGTGTGTGTCGCATGAACAAGAAAATATTTATTTTAACAAAGAAACAATCACAACAATTAAGATTAAATACTGTAAACACTAAGGTGTGACATTCTGGTTTACTTGTTTACAATTTTAAAGCCATTTTAATCGGGGATTCCTCAGGGTAGATCGAGGTGGGTCGCCATACACCCATGACACCTTCGCTCACGCTCCTCGCAGGTAACACTGGTACTACACGGCTTAGCGGAATGTCGATGAACAAAACACACAGACAAGACAAGCAACGTTAATTAACAGTCTTTAGTTTTATAGATTCTTAGAGCAAAGAAGTCATTTAAAAAACTAATTTTAGTAGCTCCAGATTCCAGACAACGTTTTTCTTCTATTCTAGTTTATCTTTTTTTACACAACTCCCAAAGTCATTAAAGCAACCATATATTTCCTTTGTCATTAGTTTGGATCACGACTTCCCTCTTGAAGTTGAGTGTAATGGATACCTTGAGTTCAATGTTTGCTGTTGTGCACAACAATAATAATATGAACCAACTATGCAATTTGGCGCACGGGAATTATTTAGCTAAAGCAACGGAGTCGAATATTCAGCTATGGGAAGGGGAACAATAATCTTCATATAGCATGGGTGGCCCACCTATGGAATAATATATACTTAAACTGAACAATTTCATAACCGTTTATAATTTCTACTTATTAAAAATGTATTACCTGAGATGTCTGCTCGTAAAAATGCGCAAAATTGGGTAATTTGGTATGAGCTCAGTCGATGAAATATGGGCTTTAGGACGTGGAAGGTGGTACTTGGCAGACTTTGGGCAGCCGTTGTACAGAGAGGAGCTCCTCTAATGTATGCGACTTACCTGAAATATCGTACTATCTTGGATAATAATAATTGTTCGTAGGAAACTTGCTCAGGGACAATCCATGTCCCTCTTCTGGTGACTAACTACTAGGTATTGCGGTATTTGAAATAGTTGGCAAGGAATGTCCGAGGGCTGTTAGTATGGCTCAACTCAATCCCAACATTCGCCTTGTGACTAAGGGAATCCTCGGAATAAAACCTTCAGTCAGATCGAACTACCGTTGGCCGGTATCGAACCGGCGACTTCCCGAATTAGAGTATCGCATCTTACCGCTGAGCTCGGGTTCGATCGTACAAAGGTTTGATTTTGTGATGCATGTCAAATTATTGTAAACTGTTATCAGGACAATTCATTTACGTTCGATTCTTCTTGTCTGCAGAGGTTTGTGTTCGTCTCGTGTGTTGCGTTCCAAACAGATTATAACACACACTTGTCAAAGACAGTAGTAGCGCAAGATAAATACATTCTTCTATTTCTTGTTCAGCTGTCAGGGAATGGAATAAATCTCACAAAGATAATAAATATTAACATCAATATTTCATAAACTAACTAGGTTCCATGTACTGGTGCAGAAGTGACGATCAAGAATACTAATCATTACTTATGTTGCCATTACAGTATTCATTATAAGTTATCATCATCACCGTTAATATTATAAGGCCCTAATACTGACTATACTTGAATAATTAATCACACATTTTTGCGAGTTGGTATTTTGAAAATAATAGGTACATAAGTAAATATATGAAACGAATGATTTGCAACAGTCATAAGCTTTTACAGGCTGTTTAGTGTCTATACTCTTACGCAATGTTTTAGACAACAGCCTTGACATGCCTTGGTCACCAGGTATAGATAATCACTAACGAACAAACCATATTTTAGCCTTTTGTTTAGTTCTTTCAGTTTGTAGTAGGGGTTGGTTCTATTTTCTCTAAACGTACTGCATATTGTATACTGTAGTGTTCCCGAGAATTCATACTATACAATTACATACCTTTCCGTATATGTAAAGTGTATAGTATACTCTTCCATACAAATCATTTACAAGGTTGGTCACTGTGCACAATAACGGAAGAAGAGAACTTTCCGTAATCACATAACAATAATGTTTTTATTATTTATTTAAGGTAGTGTACCACAAGAATTGCTTTTTTAACTGACTTTGCATACAAATGCAGCACCTCGTAACGGGTGTGATAACGCCAGTAAAGCAGACAAGAACTAGCCTGGCCAGAACAGATTTAAAATCTCATTACAGCGGGTTGCAATGTGGTCCTAGGCCAGCCAGAGTGCAGTGCTATAATGCTGTCATGTAAATTGGTCGCTTGCTTGCGATGCGACGCGACGAGAGCGGTCTCAGTCGCTGGAATTACATCTCTGTAACGTGTGACCGGGTCAACTATTGTGGTAGACATTACAGCGGGTTGTGATGTGGTTTTCAACACCGAAAACTGTCAAACAATAAACGTTTTATAAGGAATTATTTGGTGCATCAACACTTTAAAGTGGAACGGATTGGTCTAGCATTGTCCAAATACTTTTATTTTGTTATCACTCGGAACAAGACCAAATGTTGGGTGTTTAAATGTTCTATTTGACCACGTTAGGAAATACTACATCGAGCAAATACATATAAACAATGCTTATTTGTGTTTAGTTACTTATGCATTACTGAACTATGCCATACAAATTATAGCAGATAAAATAACAGACTTCGGGTTTAGCTCAAGTTCCTATAGGTAGCCTTGATCGATCATACCACACCACGTGACTGTGATCTTATAGAGTAGAGACCATGAAAGCTAATAAGGGAAGCAGGTTGTTTATATGGTCCAGGACTTTCACATTTAAAGCTATAAAGAATGGGCTATTTCTAAGTTCTAGACTTGAAATAAGCTAAGCGAGTAATATATGTTTATCATATCTTTTGTATGATAGTACTTAGGACTAAGTATTTACAAGTTTCGAAAGGCAATACGATAATCAAACAACAACAGATACTTCCAATCCCATCATTGCTAGATTCACACAACGAGGAACCCACGAACGAGCTCACGAACTAACCCGAAGGTGCAGATAGAAGGTTTCCCTAATTTATATATGACCGCGAGTGTACTCATTTTATATAACATATATTAACAAGTTTCTAACATTAAAATCTATTGTACGTTCAAAATTCTAAATCCTTTGCTTGCTTGTCTGTGACGTCATCAAATGTATAGACAGCTTAGGAAGAGTACGGGGGCACGGTACAATGTAATGAAAACATTGCCAACAAAACAAGTACAACTGTGCTATATGCAGTGGACTTTGTGCTCAGACAAACAACTTGTTAGAATTACAAAACTTGGACAAAAAGTTAATTGGAAAACCTCACATTTGAAACTAATGTCGGGTGCAGTGGTGCATTACATCGTCATACAGCGGAGTTGCTTCTATTTTGCATAATTGAATTTCTTGTACAAATTATTATTGCACAGAGTTACCTTAGAACTTTCAAGATAAGCTTATGTAAAGTTGAATGGAAATTTCGTTAAGAACTTGAGTATACTAAGTAGGAATTAAAAGAAATATAAGTAATTATGAAGATGAAAGATCAAAATGTACTTTATTACGACTTTAAATTAAATTATTACATTAGTGACGTATAAAAGTTTGTATAAATGTTTAATACGGAATAATAGACGTGAGCAGTGAGCACCTTAAAAAAAACTTAATTGAATTTCTCATAATTAAAAAATGGGGATGTCGAGGGTTAAATCAAAGGGCAGGACGATGGCCATTGAAACTTTTTTTAGAAACTTTTTTTAGAGTCTTAAATTAGACTTTTTTTCTCGGAACATGAAATGTAACTTTGAGAAATTGATGGTTTAAGGCGATCGGTTGGGGCGCTGACAGTTGAAAGTAATAAGTTTTCTGGAACACGGTTGAAAACTTCGCTTTCAAGTCGTGGGCAAATATTAATTAAACATAAGAATGGCGTGGCCACAGTGAAGACATAGGAAAATACAGATCCAACCTTTTCCGTGTTTCGATTCTTTTCGGGGTTCATTGTTTACGTGTTTGTGTTTGTGTGCATGGTGTAGGGTGTAAGAGTGTAGTGTGTGTAAGGTGAGCGGCCGTGGAGCCTTGATCTAGACCTTGTGATGTGGAGTGACGCAATGCCATACAGAGACACCCATCATATCCTTCAACACTTGTAGCACTGCAGCTATGCGCACGAGGTTCACTCCAGAGGTTGAGAGATCGTATCCCGTCACGAGCCATCCTGTCTTACGGGCGTTTGCTCAGTCATAACTCATAAGGCGAATACTGGGATCGAGTTCAACTCATAAGTTATATATTGTTTTCAATTAGTTCTATAATTAGATTAGGTTTGAATAATTATTAAAACATATTATGAAGCTTTTACCAACTCATTAGGTTGTAAAGATAACAAGCTCAAACCTTAGTATGCCCAGTTATGAATTAACGTACAATACAATTACTTTAAATGTTCAATTATTATTTGTACAAATTTTTAAACATTTCTTGTCTGCTGTAGTTATTCCAGTTGAAAGAAAATTGAAGAGTGGTATATCAGTAGTTCAGTACGTCAGTTTGTGTCAATATTCAGTAACCATTTTTGTAACTATCCGAAGTAGGCCTTCTCTCTTTCCGTGTAACAGAACGATGCTCCTCTTCAGAACATGGAAAATGATACATTGACTTGTGAAAGGATATTGCATTGCACATTGCATAGTGTAACCTGTGGTGTAACACCTGAACAATGTTGTATCGTTGCCCCCGCTGGCGCCCACAGCTTTCAATGCTGCAGCCTTGCAGCCCAGTTTCCTCTCGATGTTGGTCAGAGTTCAAGGGTCACGAGGCTCGTTAGTCATGTCTACACGTTAAACAGCTGCGACCCGGGACACTCGTTGGCTGGGTGACCACTCTACGCCCACCACAGCTTTCAATGCTGCAGCCTTGCAGTCCAGTATCCTCTCGATGTTGGTCAGAGGTCAAGGGTCACGAGGCTCGTTAGTCATGTCTACACGTTAAGCAGCTGCGACCCGGGACACTCGTTGGCTGGGTGACCACTCTACGCCCACCACAGCTTTCAATGCTGCAGCCATGCAGCCCAGTTTCCTCTCGATGTTGGTCAGAGGTCAAGGGTCACGAGTCTCGCTAGTCATGTCTACATGTTAAGCAGCTGGGGGCCGGGACACTCGTTGGCTGGGTGACCACTCTACGCCCAATGCTTTCAATGCTGCAGGCTTGCAGCCCAGATTCCTCTCGATGTTGGTCAGAGGTCGAGGGTCACGAGGCTCGTTAGTCATGTCTACCCGTTAAGCAGCTGCGGCCCGGGACACTCGTTGGCTGGGTGACCACTCTACGCCCACAGCTTTCAATGCTGCAGCCTTGCAGCCCAGTTTCCTCTCGATGTTGGTCAGAGGTCAAGGGTCACGAGGCTCGCTAGTCATGTCTACACGTTAAGCAGCTGCGACCCGGGACACTCGTTGGCTGGGTGACCACTCTACGCCCACCACAGCTTTCAATGCTGCAGCCTTGCAGCCCAGTTTCCTCTCGATGTTGGTCAGAGGTCGAGGGTCACGAGGCTCGTTAGTCATGTCTACACGTTAAGCAGCTGGGGCCCGGGACACTCGTTGGCTGGGTGACCACTCTACGCCCACCACAGCTTTCAATGCTGCAGCCTTGCAGCCCAGTTTCCTCTCGATGTTGGTCAGTGGTCAAGGGTCACGAGGCTCGTTAGTCATGTTTACACGTTAAGCAGCTGGGGGCCGGGACACTCGTTGGCTGGGTGACCACTCTACGCCCACAGCTTTCAATACTGCAGCCTTGCAGCCCAGTTTCCTCTCGATGTTGGTCCGAGGTCGAGGGTCACGAGGCTCGTTAGTCATGTCTACACGTTAAGCAGCTGCGGCCCGGGACACTCGTTGGCTGGGTGACCACTCTACGCCCACCACAGCTTTCAATGCTGCAGCCTTGCAGCCCAGTTTCCTCTCGATGTTGGTCAGAGGTCAAGGGTCACGAGGCTCGTTAGTCATGTCTACACGTTAAGCAGCTGCGGCCCGGGAAACTCATTGGCTGGGTGACCACTCTACGCTCACAGTTTTCAATGCTGCAGCCTTGCAGCCCAGTTTCCACTCTATGTTGGTCAGAGGTCAAGGGTCACGAGGCTCGCTAGTCATGTCTACACGTTAAGCAGCTGGGGCCCGGGACACTCGTTGGCTGGGTGACCACTCTACGACCACAGCTTTCAATGCTGCAGCCTTGCAGCCCAGTTTCCTCTCGATGTTGGTCGGAGGTCAAGAGTCACGAGGCTCGTTAGTCCTGTCTACACGTTAAGCAGCTGAGGCCCGGGACACTCGTTGGCTGGGTGACCACTCTACGCCCACCACAGCTTTCAATGCTGCAGCCTTGCAGCCCAGTTTCCTCTCGATGTTGGTCAGAGGTCAAGGGTCACGAGGCTCGTTAGTCATGTCTACACGTTAAGCAGCTGCGGCCCGGGACACTCGTTGGCTGGGTGACCACTCTACGCCCACAGCTTTCAATGCTGCAGCCTTGCAGCCCAGTTTCCTCTCGATGTTGGTCAGAGGTCAAGGGTCACGAGGCTCGTTAGTCATGTATACACGTTAAGCAGCTGCGACCCGGGACACTCGTTGGCTGGGTGACCACTCTACGCTTACAGCTTTCAATGCTGCAGCCTTGCAGCCCAGTTACCTCTCGATGTTGGTCAGAGGTCGAGGGTCACGAGGCTCGTTAGTCATGTCTACACGTTAAGCAGCTGCGGCCCGGGACACTCGTTGGCTGGGTGACCACTCTACGCCCAACACAGCTTTTAATGCTGCAGCCTTGCAGCCCAGTTTCCTCTCGATGTTGGTCAGAGGTCAAGGGTCGCGAGACTCGTTAGTCATGTCTACACGTTAAGTAGCTGCGGCCCGGGACACTCGTTGGCTGGGTGACCACTCTACTCCCACAGCAACAGCTTTCAATGCTGCAGCCTTGCAGCCCAGTTTCCTCTCGATGTTGGTCAGAGGTCGAGGGTCACGAGGCTCGTTAGTCATGTCTACACGTTAAGCAGCTGCGGCCCGGGACACTCGTTGGCTGGGTGACCACTCGCTTCGCACGTCCACGCATTTACTTGTGCGGGAAATATTGATGGATCATAACATGTTATACATGCATTGATTGCATTTTGTAAATATTCTGCTTTATGATTTTAGATGAACTGTATGATATACTAGCCCCAACGTTCGACCTCAGATCCTTATACCTACCGCCACTTTAATGCACGCTGTTTTAACGAAAATTAATAGATTCCCAGCGTTATTTGACTTCCTTCAAACATGAGTAAAGGCAGTCTAACGCTTAGTAGAGTGTAAAAGCCTCATTATATAGTCACGCCCACTGTGATCCAAATTTTGTTGATATCCAACCCGAGGTTGTAAATTATCGAAAATGGATCTGTTTCAATTATAGATGGTAGAGAAGTAGAAAATGAAGTTTGTACTATTTCGTAACCCCGAGACTAGTTACGCTGGGTCAACTTCATGAAGTATAGGTTCATTAGATTACATTGTGTGTACTGGACATACAATGTGGAAACGTTGTGTTGTTGTTTAGGTACAGGGTGTGACGTAGCGTTGAGGTTCTTTAAACCTCTATGAGGGGATCGGAGGATCTTGACATGTCCGTGTTTCGTTTTCCTCGTGACGACGGCTAGATAGCTGATGACGCAACGAATAGCCCGAGCACCCCACTCTAATGCGCCCTTTATCTCAACTCAACATTTTGATTCCGAGCAAAAAGAAGATTACGTCGACTGAAAGGCATTAGTAAAAAATTGCATCCAATTTTCTCTCTAAAAAAAAAAAAAAATTGAACTAAACTGGTCATTTCCTATCAGATTTCTGTCGTCTGATGCGGTCCCATGTTGCAAGCTGGTGAAAATCACCCCCTATGAGGGGATGGTTTGGTCGTGATATATGTGCGCAATGAAATAGTGCGTGATGCGTTGTACATGCGAGATGACATCTATCTGGACCAGGGGTGGACACTGTGGGGACACTTTCGGGACACTGTGGGGACACTGTGGGGACACTGTGAGGACACTGTGGGGACACTGTGGGGACACTGTGGGGACACTGTGGGGACACTGTGGGGACACTGTGGGGACACTGTGGGGACACTGTGGGGACACTGTGGGGGCACTGTGGGGACACTGTGTGGACACTGTGGGGAGACTGTGTGGACACTGTGGGGACACTGTGAGGACACTGTGGGGACACTGTGGGGACACTGTGGGGACACTGTGGGGACACTGTGGGGACACTGTGGGGACAGAGCAGACCAGAGGGGACAACGGTTGCTGGTTCAATGCCCACCACCTCTCATTATATTTTCAAAACATCTACAGTTTGTAGGCTACAAACTAGTTGGAGGAACAATAAATTTATTTATCGGCAGTGCGTTTAATATATGAATGAGTACATTTTGTATGTACCTAATACTATTCCTAAAAATGTATGCAAATGGAAAATACCTTTCTCTACAAAAAGTATATCCATGAGTTTTGACGGAGAAGGATTTTTTGGAATAATTATGTTTTGAAATTTGTTTTTTTCTTCTATGATATAAAATATTATTTTTTGTTTGTAACTGTCTTTGTGTTTACACATCGTGTAAAGTAGTATTTTTGGTTTTAAGACGACATAGTTGTTTTTAATCTTGTCTTTCACAACATTTATTCTTTTCATCCAAGTTTCTGTTTAAAGTCGACTTTCCTACCACTCATTTGTAACACCATCGTTGTTACGCCACTAATGAGGCTAAAACAACCCCTGCAACACAGTATATGTTGATGAAACACTGTACAAGTATTGAAACATTTTCAATTTCAGTCGCTATTTAAACAGAACATATCAACGTGCGGGCATAAAGCCGGAATGTCCTCATAAAATGGGGGTTAATTAAATTAGGGGTTGTGGATATCGGAGTGGGTAGAGGCCATAGAAGCATCGTTAGGGGTACTTACCGATTGCTTTGTTTCAGGAATGCCAGGGGAGTCGACGGGGGTAATTTGGCTAAATGGGAAGAGACGACTGTTGATACTACAGAGGAGGGTTATTGAGATCTGTATTTCTCTTGAGGGTACTCGTTATACGCAACACAACTTGCGGCAGATTTATTAGGGAATACGTTCAGTACACTTGCCAATAATGAGATATTATTTGTTATTCATTTAATTACTCGCTAGGAAATTTATTTTGGAAGCCATTATTCTGCTGTTGTTTAATATTATTGTCAGCTTTATTTTATCATATACCAGTATTTGATTACGCCATTTAATTGAAAAACATGTTTTTAGTAGGGATGCAGAAGGTAATCGATATTATCGTTAGGGGGGGGGGGGAGGGGGAGAGGGATTTCTAGTGTTAAAATATTCACTGATTCCACCACAATACTGGGTCTCAGTCTTGGGCCTCATATGTGATATACTCTCAACAGTGTCACGTCAGATGTGTCCAAGCAATCTTGCTATATCGTTATGCGCTCGGTTAGGCGTCGTAATATCATGGAATCTGTAAAAGATTACTTCATATTAGTAAATGTATTATTGCTCGATGTTATCCATCGACAATGCAGTCACCTTTTCGACTATCGATCATTTTCATCTTATCGTTGAGTATCGCTATGTACTGATTACACATATCGAAATACAGTTAAGAAATTGTAAAGCAAACAACAAACACAAAACGCTGTATGTTTTGCTCGCTTAATCACATCACGAATGTGTGTAAGCCTATACGGCATGTCACTGTCACTAAAATACTCCTAGTCATACTGCTTCAACCGAGCGTATTCGGTTTCATATAATTCTATCCGTCATTGCTTTGAGAATGGGATATTTAAAGAACGCAGGCGAGATGTAAGTTCAAGTAGAAAATGACCTTCTTTAGGATTATATTTCACCTCTAATATCCTTATTTAGATGGCATCTATCTTATGGTTTGATAAGGTGTGATACAAATGAAACTGAAATCTTTATATTCACTACTACTAGTTTACAGGAAGAGTGTAGCAACAAATAAATAAATTGAAATTGAATGCATTTTCTAAGTAAGTGATAAGGTGTGATACAAATAAAACTAAAATCTTTATATTCACTACTACTAGTTTACAGGAAGAGTGTAGCCACAAATAAATAAATTGAAATTGAATGCATTTTCTAAGTACCGTTGCATGAGTTTACTGTTTTTACTTGTTTGCATCTCAGCTGTATTTTAAACAACTCAAAAGGCACAACTTGCACTGATATACACCAGGCGACAGAGGTAAATCAACTGTATGGTGTAAACCTTCCTTATACTCAAACAACACCTCCACATTTTTTTAAAAATTTATCAAACATGTATGTTGATTATTGTTGTATTTAAACTAGAGACTAATAAAGCAAGAGCAATGCCGATATCATATATAATACAAAATTGCACCAAATTGATAACATATACACCAAGTATCGAAAACAATTAATTAAAACCGTAATTCCGCATGTGAGGTTGCCAGCTGACTCGTACACGCTCGAGAATTGGGCCCCAGGGTGCAAAGATTTCTGCTGTACACCCCTGGCTGAGGGCCACGTCCGACGAAGGAGCCAGCGAGGCAGCGAGGCCCATGAAGGTGTCTGCTGTACACCCCTGGCTGAGGGCCAAGTCCGACGAAGGAGTCAGCGAGCCAGCGAGGCCCATGAAGGTGTCTGCTGTACACCCCTGGCTGAGGGCCACGTCCGACCAGCGAGCCAGCGAGGCCCATGAAGGTGTCTGCTGTACACCCCTGGCTGAGGGCCACGTCCGACCAGCGAGCCAGCAAGGCCCATGAAGGTGTCTGCTGTACACCCCTGGCTGAGGGCCACGACCGGCCAAGGAGCCACCGCGGCCGGCCAGCGAGGCCCATGAAGGTGTGCTGTACATCCCTGGCTGAGGGCCACGTCCGACGAAGGAGCCAGCGAGCCAGCGAGGCCCATGAAGGTGTCTGCTGTACATCCCTGGCTGAGGGCCACGTCCGACGAAGGAGCCAGCGAGCCAGCGAGGCCCATGAAGGTGTCTGCTGTACACCCCTGGCTGAGGGCCACGTCTGACCAGCGAGCCAGCGAAGCCCATGAAAAATGCAATTAACCTAATCAACCTCTCCTGGAGTGATGGCCGCTGTGATAAACGGGCCCTCGCGATCCGAACAGCGCTGAAAGACATTCGTCTCCATCGAGACCGCGGCCGATACGTCTTGATATACCGGGGCGCCGCAACGTCTTGATATACCGTGGGTACACAACGATAGGCGGCGTGCTTTATGGGCGAGGGTATCTGGGTTCGACCCCCCCGCCTGGATACACAAAGCTGGCCAGCTCCTCTAGATGTAAGCAAATAATCTTAGTGATATAAATCATGCCTCCGTCGCTCTGCAAACTCACGAAGATAAAATACAGAAATATACAACAATAACACGTGAATGTATCGTTAGTTCCAGCGATGATTAATTATAACACTATAGGTTTCATATTGATTATTTGTGTTTAACGATGTACTCGACAACTAGGTTAGAGAAGTCGGTGATAGTGGAGGAAGAGACAAGTAGGCGGAGGATGAATCAGACGTAAAGAGGTAAAGGGGTGGAAAGAGGAAATGGAAGGACCTCTTTTTCTCGCTTCTTACGAGTCACCCTGGGCCAAATTCTATTCCAGGCCCAAACGAGACTTAGAATATTAATAATATAAAACAATGACAACAACACAACAACAACAAAATTTGTTAAGATATCAGCTGTTTAAATCACTTCTCATTTTGAAAAGAAATAACGCTATTATTTGTATGTAGGCCTATACACATCATTATCAGCGATGGATGGACCGAATGCAGATTACTTTTCACTCAAAATAGACTCATTAGAATCTAGATGCATTTTGGTGGCAAGAATATAACCTATTATATGCCTAAGGAAGAGTTTAGCTAGCAATATTGATCATCATTGTTTTAGTGTTAAATCATCAATGACGGATAATATGAGGAGGTTGATTATCAGCGCCATCTAAATGTTAGCTTGAGTCTCAGAGTTTGGAAGAAAGCTCGGCGCATGATTCAGGCGACGGCTACCGACCAGCAAGGTTGGCAGTATGGGTGCGTCCTCTAACATACATCACCATCACCAACCCAACCCGTTCACTCAACACTCAACGCACCATCACTTAACAGCGCCGTTAAAAATAATTAAAAACCTTATTTGATTTAATTTAATTGTTTTACGTTAAATTAGGTTTAAATTTATTTGTTCGTGTGATTTGTGACAACGAGGTCTTCCACTATGTATCTTACGACCGTTTAGATAAATAAATATGATAGTCAATAACAAAGATTGAAACCCTCTCTATTATTTAGCCCCACCCCTGTTTTCTCCACGCGCGCTGTTAGGCAACAATAGAATTATAAATATTGAGTAATAATATTTCTTACACACTCACTCAATACAAGTCTCAGATCCGGTCTCAGAAAACATTGTTGTTCGATGAGTTATTTCCAAGCATTCATATTCGAAATAATTGACATGTCAATTTCCTCGTTGTGTTGTAACTTGACCGAGGCATGGTAGGTAACTTGAGTGCAAAGTACTTTCAATCTTTCTTTGTTTGGTGTGGCCACATATATCAATATTGCGCAATGGAATGTGTAAGATGTGTTTTGGTTTGTTGCTATGACGTGGAGAGGTACAAAGGTATCGAGTGTGTTATTGGCATTTTTTTTTTTTTTTTTTTTTATCAGGATGGCGCAGTCAAAGACATTTGCGGGAAATAATTCGGAGACGTTCATTGCCCAAAATTGGCAAAGTAAAGCAGATGCCGAAACCCAGTCAGATTTTTTTTCAGGTACCTACCTACATTAGTTAGACATTTTTAATTATTTTCTCTCCGCTGTGGATGATTCAGGTCTGGTTGTCATAAAGCTGTGTAAACCCTCGACAGTGAAATACATATAAAGTATACACGTACATCTTTGTTGTTAACATGATTGTTTTTTTTTTATATAAATACGAATGTTCTATTAATTATAAAACTCGGTTTATCTTTGTATTTATTTGTATTTTCAAGTTACAACCAGCCAACATACAACACACGAAACATTCTGATTTCTGTCGTCTTGACCACACGTTTTGGCCATCCCTACCCCATAACAAAATCGCGCTCCCTTTTAAAAACGAGCCCATATTTACCAATGAGGATTAACGACAGTAGGGGGAGCTTTACCGGCGTAAAACAACCGCCGTATTACCGTAATTCGATATTACTTTGGCATCCTCCTATCTATCTTTCTTAAACTCCTCGTCGAGGCGATATCTAAATTCCTTTCACGTTTTACTGAAGTCATCCAGAAGGCAAAGATCCACCCTGAAGTGTTACAGGTTTATTTATCGATCACGGGAATGAACTATACTCGTTTACAAGGGGGAGGGTGGCAGACTGAGCTCTGTAAGGGAGAACGTGCAGCAGTGGCGTAACTAGAGCACTTCAGTGCAGAGGGAGGGGTTTCCCCCCAACATAATAATAATAATTACAATTATAGAGACAATCCATGTCCCTCTTTTGGTTATTAACTAGGTTTTGAGGTATTTGGTATAAATAGGAAGGAATATCCTAGGGTTGTTAGTATGACTCGATCCCAGCATTCGCCTTGATACAGAGGACACCCACGGTAAAACCTTCAGTCAGGATTGCCGATGGACGGTATCGAACCTTCGACCTCCCGAATTAGTGTCTCGTGTCTTATCGCTGAGCCACCTCCTACGTCGGTTATAGGTAGTCTAACAATAGAGTTATAATTATAATGTAATTGAACCTGCAAAATTGTTGGAAAGCGCGTCTGCGATTCTCATTTACGGTATTAGAAAAATTACGGCCTTTTAAGCCCTTATTGCTAAGCAGCTAAACAATGTCAAAAATGCCTGGCAAAAATGAAGCCCACACCCGTCTTCCGGAGCTAGTTTAGTGGTTCACTGATCATTTATCTGCAGATGTTGGTCCAGTAACGCAGTAACTATTATTATATCCCACCGATAGAGGGGGCTTAGCGGTAAAACGTGAGACTAATTCGGGAGATCGCCGGTTCGATATCCGCTACCGGTAATCCTGACTGAAGTTTGTTCCGAGGTTGTTCTCAGTCACAAAGCGAATGCTGGGATTAATTCATACTATTAGCCCTCGGACATTAATTACTAACTATTCGAAATAGGTACCGCAATACCTAGTTAGTGAAGCGTGAGGCATGCAAATTAACCCTGGGCAGGTTTCCTACGAAAAATTAATATTATTTACATTATATTTACAGTGAACATTAGTCATTGTTGAGAGTTGGCCCTGTAGTAACATCTAGTTTTAACAACCTGGGAGAATCACCCTGTTTAGCACATGAGCAGAAACAAAACACAAGGTATAATATTCTCTGAAGTGTATTCAATTAATGTGATTTTAATGTGTCGAAGTGAAACCAGGTTCATACGCCCTAATTGCGCCTGGAATTCAGCGAACATGTTCACCGTAATTATATATTATTACTGCTTTTAAGAATATAAAAGCAAATTAATATTCAATTTGGTATAAAACTTATTTAAATTATCCCCTATATGGTTGTTATAGTTAACATGTCCCATTGGCTACGTTTATATGAGAGATTAAATTATAGATGCTTTATTCAAATAATGTAATTGTTTTAATTTAAATATTATTTTTATTTTTACTCCCAATAATGCAAAGAGTCGTATACGTTTAAATCAATGTGAGCCAATATTATTTAGCAACTATTGCACATAAACGTATAGACCAGTGCATCACTCGAATCTTGGGAAATATTTGTCCCGTTAGTTGCAACAGTAAATGTAAATGCGTGGAACCATGCAAGTCTATAGTAACCACGTGAGCATATTATTGCAAGTTTATTAAAACAAGGTTTCCGCTTGGTAGATAGCTCAACATAAGGGGTGACAGAGTAGTAATCATAAACAATAAACATATTTACTACACAATACGTCATGTACCGTTATCACAACTGGAATAAAGCAGCGATAGTGTGGGATGGTCCCCAACTGGCGCGCGACAACTGGCTAACTGGCTGGCTGGCCGAAACTGTGTCCCGAGCTACAAGTATGTACATTGTGTTCTACTAAACTAATGGATAGAGAATACCACAGCGATGAGCTTGAGAAATAATGTTTTTTCTTGTAGAAATACAGTAAACGCATATTTAAGAACCCCTACCGTCAATATATTATAAGATCAAAGACTACAGACAATATTAAAACCGCAACTATATACTAATTATAATCTTAGATTCTAAGACAAGTGTTTTAAACAGTATTCAGTCGATTATAGCCCAAATCGACCCCGGTTTTCACTTCTTCGTAATAGTGTAGCATTACTGAGGTATGATGAAAAAACAATAATATTTCGCTTCAGGTTTTAACATTTAATACGGGTGGTAGTCTTACCTCTTAACATGGACACGATGAGTACTATAACGAACTTACCTCAAAACATGCGACGACAAACCTAGCGGGCTATCCTAATAGTTATCGCAGCCATAAATCACATGGTAATCCGAATGCTGGGTGTCCTGCCATAACCGCTCGCGTACATTCAATTCAATGCTTGCCATATATTGAGTGAGCTTGCTTGCTTGCCTGGCTTAAATGCGATTAAAAATGCGAAACGAAAAACGCCCAGAAATAATAACAGAAACACACACGAATCGCATTTTAAACCTTTACAGCACGCAACGCGCTGACGCGTCAACTCCATTTTAGTCGCGTATTTGAGGAACTCAACGGATCTCTTCTACAGTTGCCCCAACTTCACTAGTCTCATAAATAGCCAATGATATTCAAAAGCTGTAGTAGGCTAGATGCGCAGCTTAGCAGCCACAAGCGTAGCGATTTGATGCCATCTTGAAATGGGCAAATAACACAGGCGGGAATAGGAGTTTCTAATGGACTTTCTGCCATTGGCAGTGCTAGCAGTAAAAAGGTCCAAATTAGCATGTGAATTGCCAGTTTCAAAATGGCTTCAAATCGCTACGCTTGCTACTGAGTGGAAGGTTGGGGGACTGGTGATCTAGCCTACTATAGCTGTTAAATATCATTGTAAGTAGCCGAGGTCAATA
Source organism: Isoperla grammatica (assembly GCA_945910005.1). NCBI lineage: Eukaryota > Metazoa > Arthropoda > Insecta > Plecoptera > Perlodidae > Isoperla > Isoperla grammatica. The sequence continues at coordinate 21,838,247 of OX246741.1, read as the reverse complement.
GGACCAACTTAATTTTCTACTTCTCTAATACCTTCCATCTATTTGAAACAGGTCTATGGGATAATTTCCTACCTTGGGTTGTAAACCTGGAAATTCCAAACAGCGCGGGACCAATGAGACTTCTTTCGATTGGCAGATGTAACTTTAACCTGAGCAAATTCTACCCCGGGTCCAGACCATTGAGATTATATAAAAATGGCCCAGACAAGGATGTCAGCTCGAATTCCGCTTTCAAGTAAACATGTAAATCAAATACCTTGTTAGTGAACGATAGATATAACCACAGTCTATCTCCAGGTACCCAAATATCTCACGTTATACAGAAAGTTGCTTAAATAAAATCTAAACGAGTTTGTCTGTCCATGAAATGATCAAGTACAAATTTTTTGAACTTTGGCCATGGAAATTTATTTTACATTTTAATTGTACGAGTATACAGCATAATAACACGTATTAGCTAATAACACTTGTTTAAAAATGTATTAAAACACAATATTTGAAAACAGGTTTTAATGTAAATATAATGCAACCAGTTTGCTGTGCTGTCGATGCTTGGAGTAAACGGTTCTTGTTTGTCAGTTCAGTGTAGCCTGCCTACGTCACTAATGAGTCACCATCACCACAGAGAGTAATGAAACACTCAGTTATTACTAGGCAGAATAGATTTACAATGGAAATGTAAGTCTGCTCTGCGCTATTCAAACCACGCAAAATAACGTTGTTGCACACGTAGTGAGTAATAATAACCAAAGTGTTATAAACACTATAAACTGGATTATCAAGATTTCAAATATTGTTGTCATTACGGGCTTCAGTTTGTAAACCAATTATTTATTAATTCGTTAACTGTTTACAAAATAACAACATTAAGGATGATTATATTTGGAACACTTTTGTCCACGCCAAGACGTGTTGCTGATCCAAAACACCATGTAAAATGTTTTTGCCACCCCTGTCCCCGTCAAAGCGTTTAGCATGAGAAACGAGCCGCGTTCTTAGCAGACACCACATTAGCAACAGTCGTCGCTATCTTGTCATGTAGGGTAGTTTGTAGAACATGTCGGTACATCGCCCAAGAAGAAGGCAGCCATTGTACTCACAAAGGTCGGGACATTTCCCTCCCACAAAAATACCACCATAACTCTTGCAGAAACAATCCGTGACAGGACAGGGAGAAACCAACCCGACTTTCTAAACCCCTAAAAAGTCGCGCGACGGGTTTTTGTACACGGGGATGAAACTAACCTCAATGTCGGCCGTCGTACAAAGCGAACGCAAAGCTGTGTGTGGGAAAACTTTCAGGAAAGTTTTGAAATATTTCGTTTTGTGGATAAAGGGAAGAGTTCAAGAATTTGACCGGAAATGTTCACACGTATATTTCCATATGAAGCTCGAATTAGTTCATTTTGGAGTGTTTGTGTGCGAGAAGGATGAAGGGAGGTGTCTTGATTTTGGATGCGGTAGTCTATAAAAATATATACCGGTGTTCAATATTAGTTATGGATGGGCGTGTGTAATAATTCACTGCCACACAAATGTTTTGACCAGGGGTTTCGATACAAACACTCCGAGTAGAAATATATCACATCGCACCACAATGCTTTATTGTAAAATTTTGTTTCATCGAGTTCTGCATTCCTCCGTGTTTTCTGTTCATTTTTTCTTTACAATTGCTAGGATTGCGTTGGCTGTTGGTAAAGGTAAGAAAGTCTATATCAATATATTTTGCTGTGTTAATATTAAAACATTATGTTTGTCTTGCTACACTACTGCAGTTAATATAAGTTACATAAAATTGCAAAACTTAGGTAAGTCGAAACGAAATGTTGGTGTGTTTGAAACTGTTCTTTTTATTCTTGTATCAATGTATAGTAAACAGTAAACACCATACTCATTCAATTCACTCAAAAACGGATATTTGAGAAATATTGAAGAAAATCCGTATAACCATCGTATTCCTCATCGAAATAAAAAGTAAAAATCTAAATGCATTTTGTGAAACAAATTGGGCACATACTGTATTTAATCAATAATATAACTTTTGAGATCAGTTTCATTGAAAAATTGCAAACTAAACAAACGCGTTCTTTCAGCTCCACACCTGGAATACCCAAACACATATGTGTCTTCTAAACTAAGCCCACACGAGCGCATTATGCCCTGAGAACCATCGGTCAACGTCCTGATGTAACTGATGCCGATGACACTCGGAGGGATGTTCCCAATACACAATACATCAATAGGCAATTTGAGGGGTGGTCATATATTTCCTAGACAGTTAAGACGGTTGCATCAGGGGTGGGAATAGCAGCATACGCCATAAAACACGAAGGTTTCGGCCCACAACAACCCGTAATAAAATACAGAGGATCGGAATGAAAGTCTTCTTGCCCGCGTGAACAACCCTAATTGTAACGGTTATCTATTCGTGTAAATGTTTTCTTGAACATGAAGGTCAATGTCAGTGACACCTTGGGTGTGTTTCTACAAGTGCTAGAAACCACCGCTAAACAGCGCCACCGTACAGCCGAGGCTGGCACCGAAGGAACCCAGTAGAGTCCTCAAACCACGAGCACATTTGTATTTTCATCGAAAGCACAGTCGAAAGTATTCCTAAAGCCGCATGGAAATAAGCTGAAAAGCACCTATACCATCAACACAATGTATTTATGTTTTTAAATGTGTTGGAACAAGTTCAAGATAACACATATATAAGACGTGCATCAAACAAATGAGAAAGTTAGTGTGTTAGTGTGTTATTAAAATTATATGTATTATTTACAATACATCCTGGTTGGTGATGATGACATATAAAATTTAGGTCGAAACGTCAAACTTCTTTCATTCAACTCAATAAATCGGTCCATATTAAATATAAATAGCACATGGTGATAAATACATACAACATGGCAGATTTGATTAAATTACTAAAGTTTCAAAAACATTTCACATTCCACTAAAAGATGATATTTGATTCTAAAATCAGAATAATAATACTTTTTAGAGTTACGAAGAATTCTCTATACATTCAAATGCGTAGGGAACTGAATTAATGCAACTAATGTCACATGACAAGTCGTGAAACTGCTGGGCCAAACACATGTTCGTATAACAAGTGTTATTTATGCATGTAACAAATAACTCACACGGCGGCTACTTCCATTCCAAGCGAATAACAATCACAATAATTTACAAAGCGTCTAAAGCGCTGGTGAAAGTCAGGTTCCTCATATCCCTAATTCCATTGCATTCAGATGGTATTGATATTACTTCACATTGAGCCTACAATATCGATACAACGGAAGAGAAAACGTGATGATGCCCTTATTCTTCATTTCACTGTCAACAATTAGCGATGTGTATTCAATACAATCCTGAACGAGTGGAATAGAAAATTACTGTCTTGAGAAATCTCCTTCAGATTCCATACGTTACAGTTACGCTGTGCGATCTATTTACTCCGCCGAGTGCGTTTAAGCATAGTATCGTATTGCATTTTCTAATGATGTAAGTACTTCAACATAGCATTTCAATGGAGATTGCTATTTGATACTATAAGCCTACTTTGGCTATTCTCTCCATGCACACTCTGTACATATTTGCTAACGTCGTAATATTATACTTCATTTCATCTAGAAAGAGCCAGTTAGAACATAAATTGCAAATTAATTACAAATTCATTTCAACATTTAATTTAATTTGAATGTATTCATGTTGTGGCTTCGCTTGAGTTCAAACGAGAAACGAACTGTGACGTAATTGCAGCTAGACGAAGCCCCGGTTGTCCCATTTATAAACTGTGTTGAGGAAAACGAGCATTATATGTGCATCGCTTAGAACCGATATTAAATATTAACACATCCATTTCCAGCAGCTGGATTGTGGTTTGGTTTGGTCTTGTTTCACATTATTCTACGTTGTTAATAAAAGAAATAAATTATATGAACAACACATTACCAGAGCATTTTGAGACTGTTTACCTCCTTCGTCTGGCGAACCAAAGCTGTCTGTTGAAGGAGAAAACGAACCCGAAACTTGTGGTATTTTAATCCGATAATTTTCCTTGTAAAGTATCCGATAAAATATTTCTTCGCGAAGTTATTCCGGGGAAGTAAGATTTTAACTTATATTGATCTATAATGTTTAGACGAAGTTTCATAACAAACCCCTAGCCTGACTGGTATTCGAACCAAGGTAATTTACTTCCGGGCTAGGCGTCTTGTTCGACAACAATCATTACACAGGATGGTTTGGTGTTATTCTTCGTCACTGTGAATATACGCATCTCAAATGTTGCATATTTTCTTAGAATGCACAGACAAAGAAACCGCACAGGTTGTCATACACCAAATTGAAAAAATAATAAAATGCATAAAAAACAGCATTTTCATTGTTTAAATACAAATGATTTTCCTATTTTTTAATTAAGATGTACAAAGCATCAAAACATGTGATCATATTTTTCAACTATACAACCACGCAAAAAGCATATAGACCTATGTAAAATTATTCCTGAAACAAAAAACTCTTACCCCTACAGGTCAAAAGCGTCTTGCAAAACCTTAATACCGTAGTGTTCTCTGCTACTCAATCCAGTCCAATCCGAACCAACCCTATCGTGATAAATAATGGATTTATCACGATTCTCATCACTAAAAATACGATAACACTTCCTACATTAATGGAAACGACAAACAACTATTTTTTTTATCTTACCCTTGAAGCTCCAAAACGCAATCCACCCAGTTCATTGCCCTGTTTGAGCGATGACCTCCAGAACATGGTAGCGTTTACAGCTGTTTTGTGTCAGTTTATGACGTTACCTCCGAATAAGGTTTCTTTCTTAGATCCTTTCCCTTTCCTTAAAACCAGGAATTTGATTTTCAAATGAATATCATGAAACGTTGGCTCATTCTGCAGTGGCACAATGAGGCAACCCCGGCTGTATCATCACATTGTCCATCAGTGAAGGAACGGATGGCAACCGGTGTTCTATGTTCTTTTGTCGGGGTGAAGCAGCAGTAGACAGTTGCGGGCTACAAGGGCACTTGTCACATCTAACTTGTAATAAACGTGCCCGACTCAGCACACTGATGAAAGTACGCCTGTGTTATTCCACACAATAAGGTACTCTGCTATGAGTCACTGATAATAATGATGAAAATATGTCGAGTAAAAACTTGAATATTGTAGAAAACTATTCTTTAAAAAACGAAAGAATATAATGTATCTAGTATAAATTGCGACCAATGCAAAATGTTATGAAAGAGGAAATGAAGAAAGAATGGGGGGCGGATAAGTTGAATGCGACAGAGGGATCGTTTAGTTGGATATGTTGTGTGATAACAAGGAATATTAAGGGAAGCATTCCAAGGCCAAATGGAAGGGTTGGATAGTAGAGGCAGACCAAGATATGAAGTATAAACACATGCAACAGGTAAGCTGGGATATATTTAATGATATTCAGAGATGAAAAAACTGGTTAAAGACGAGAGAAAATGGTAATTTTTCAAAACCATCCACAGATTTATAACATGAAAAAGAAAGCTGTCTAGTACATACGTTAAACTATAAACAACAAATTAAAACATGTTATAATTAACGTTGTCAACTTATACGTTGGTGAAAATAGCATCACGTTAAAATAAATATGTATTTTCATTATTTATATTAATCTGGCACGATGGTCTTGTGCTTCCAATGCAGAAGGACCAGGGCTCGATTCCCGATTCGGGCTAGGGTTATGGTTTCGGAAACATCATAGCAACGAAGTACATATTAATTGTATAATTATAATCTCCCCCATGGAAATCAGTGCTTCTAACTGAGTGGATAGCCAATCAATACACACTTTTTTATTTGTGATGCTCCACTAAGATGCATATTAAATCGATGTAGTAAAATGATTTCAAATTTGAAAAACAATTTCCGAAATTTGAAAAAAAAATATGAAGCCGCTACTTACCGGAAACGCCCGGGTACCCGATGCACCGCCAACCGGATCCACTTGAGTACCCGGCACCGCCACCAAGCGCGCCATATGCCCTTGTTACACGACCATACGGTGAGCCTCGAACCATTCCGTCTTACGTTGTCAATAAAACCATAAACCCTCGTGCTTTTCATAAATATTGTAAACGACGCGGGCCGATTACCGGCGTGAAATATCGACGCTGTAAAGAGAGAATATCGCAACGCCATAAAACTCCTTCGATAAGTTAGTTCGTCATGCAGTCATGCACGTCCGCGCTAACAATCCTTTACTCGTCAATATTTATGAAGAGGGGCCGACGAGTCACTTGTTACGTTTACTAGTCTTGCATCTGTTTTGTGTATCCGTCTTGTTTGAGCTGAATATTTACAACACTCACTCGCGGCAACGTCGACACTTTCAATGGCCTATTGGCAGTTTGTTGTTTCCTGCGCTGTCACAGTGAAAATACTTCCTCGTTTATTGTGACAACCGTTTAGTTTGCCAGTCCAGCTTCTTGAATTCATCGACAATAAATCAACAAAGTATATTTTGCGTCGTACGATACGATACGACCTTGAATTCGCGTTTTAATAACATATAATAATCTTTAGTTTTGAATTTACTTTAGTAATATAGTGACCTATACGTTAATAGTAACTAATATATATTAACACTGAATGAATGAGTGCAATAGTAACACTGAATGAATGAGTACAATGGTAACACTGAATTATCGTCATACATTTATGTCTGTATTTACAGAGATTTTAGAAATTCTTGTTTTTGTAAAACAGTTGGATGTCATCGTGTTTTCAAATATGAAATGGTAAGATCCAACACACCCTATTTCATACGTGTTCAGTAAATTTCAAAGAAATATATTTTCTATTTTCTTGTATATCGTATAAACTTAATTTCTTTGTATATATAGGCTAATCTTGTGTTTATATTATTGCATTTTGTGAATTCAAGTGTTTTTGTTCAGAATGATTTAATTAAAAACGTCGATTAAAATTAAATACATAATTTGTTCGTAAAAATAGTGTTTCTGAAAATATAATATTGAGGAAATAAAATGTTTACCCTAGAATCCGGCGGAGAAGATATATAGATCTAGTTTTCATGCGCCAAGATGTACCTAACTCATCCACGCAACCTAAAAGAACCTCCATAAAAGACAAGCATTCGAAATGCGGAGTCAAGAAGTAAAGAAAGGTGAGGAAGGTATCAGCTGTCCTAGCGCTCAATGTTATTGTTGTGGTGTCATAAATAACGGAGTCAGGTGTGCGAAGCAGCATCTTGTCTGTCGACCATTGTTGGATGCGATGCAATGTCTCCCCCCTAACCGGGGATCACTTATGTACGAGCAGGGACTTCACACATGAAGCCGGTTTCCGGTTTGTGGCTTGCTGCGGTAGGCCCCTTCTTTATGTGGTGATATAAATTGAATTAAATGGAAAGTTGACATCGCACGACTATAAGCCGTTCATAATGGGTACATTACTTCAGTAGAGCGAGCAAGTAGTTTGTCAATAAGACTTTAGCTGTCTCAAAGTTAATTTTATAAATTATTTTCATTTTATTCACCTTGTTATAATTTGCTCAGATTGAAAACCTCTTCACAGATTTATAATTCGACCTTGACTGGGGAGAAATGAACTAAGCCAATGGCCTAGCATAAAGCTCCCCCCCCCCCCCCCCTTCGCATTTATTTATTTTCGAATTTATTTTGTTATATATTATTTTCATTTATTTATATCCATCATATCATATACTTTCGTGTTTATTCCATATATTTGTGCTATAGGAAATACAAATGGCAAGTAAAGTCGTATCTATTTTCCCACTAATCAGAGTTTAGGGTACTTGGGGGGGGGGGGGGGGGGGTAAATGGTTAAATTCCGAATTACCCCCCACCCCCGCCCCCTAGGTGTGTGAGCTCTCTTCTGATCTATTACGAGTAGGGCTTTGACAGGACTTTGTAAAATGATGTATCACAAATAAATTAGTATTGTTATTTAATTAGTATTTTAGTAATTTGAAACAACTGATGCCATATTGCAGCGAAAGATCCCTAAGATATGAGTGGCGATAACGAACAGTTGTTTACGGCTCCAGGTGCTGCGAGATAGACAGCCCAACTAATGAAACTACTTCAATAGTTCCAGGACTAATGAATCCCTCCCCTAGAGTAGCAACACTGTTGTGAAGCAGATCATGTTCTCCGCCCTCAGTGAGAGAAGACAACTAAAACACCGCAGACAACAACACTATTGCAATAACGCCGGTGTTTTATATCACGCGGGTGAGATAAAATATGAACACTCGGGATTTGTGAAGCACATTTATCTTGATGTCTGACCTTCCAGTACTGATGTATTCTAATATGCAACACCGCAAAGAGGGGAGCTTCAGGGATGATTGCATTTTACCCCAGTATTTTAATAATATATGTCCCTCTTCATATATTTTTTTTAGCTTTTTTATTACAAAATGGGCAACTTATCAGGAATCCGCATTAGTAGCGAAGTAATATCGACACTGGGGGAGGGGGGGGGGGGGGAGGGGGGGGGTTAGGGATGAGCAAGGAGGAGACACCCCAGATGGCTCATAAATTTCAGTTAACAAAAACCACCGCCATTTAAATGTTGTCTGCAGAAATGTTGCAGCACGAGTCGCTTCAAGATGTATCGTCTGCTAGGTCTTTAGAAGGCAGAGGAACAGAGGAATGGATGGATGGCTTCTACAGGAAGAATACACTGTAGAGATGTACGAGCTCAACAATATGCAATCACAAGGACTTTGTTAATACTTTTGGGAGCTTATTGTTGTGGTTGTTGTATATTTAGCAGGCCGTGTATGAGTGTGACCTTACCTGGGATGGCAATTAGACGCCACAAAATGAACTACCTTGTTATATCGCAAGGTCTACTGGATTTACTCCTAGCGGAGTAATTGCGAAGCGCAAAGTAAGGTCATTGAATGAGATCCAAAATCGCCATTTTGGATCCAACTACAAAAATCGCATTATTATTTGAATAATCCTCACCAATAATGTGAACTTACGCGTAAAGTATTAAAAAATATATATATATAGAATGTGAAGACCAAATCTCATTACCGATTGTTATTTTGTCTTTTTGGCCCATAATTTGTTTTGACAGATCAATTCATTTGTTTTTCTGAATGATTCTCCCATTTGAATAACATGGGATTTTTAACATTATGGAAATAGGTTAGATGCATGACCTTACTTCGCGCGCGCTGCGCGCACGCTACAAGCGATCTAGTGGACCTTGGTTATATCGTACGCTTTGCAGAGTAGATTTATAACGTATATACTGAATTAACTAGTAAACTATTATCATTTACTGTTCGCAAAATAAAATTTATGGGGATGAAATAACTAAAACATAATTTTCTAAAGAGGTGACTGTATTTTATTATCTAACCTACTGATTTTCAAACACAACAAATCAACAGTTGTTCACACAATTCTTTAGAAATCATGTAGATTTTATTAGATTTTGAAGTACAAAGATGTTCAATTTATATATTGTTGTAAGCAAACAAGTTCAGTGGCCCGAACTGAAAACGCCTTTCGGGGTTACTTATGGGATGGCCTATGGGGTTCACCACTGATCTTCCTGGTTGATGCAGGCGGGCCCAATGACGCAGTAAATCTGTTGTGCTTCCTAAATAGTGTTGCATCTGCCATGGCCAGTGCACTACTATAGACTGATGTTGAATGGCGGGATATACCTTTACCGTATGACGGAAAGCGGCCATTGAAACACAATGATCTGTTGTGACTTGTGGTAAGCCACCCGGTCGAATAAAGGGGATTCGATTGCAGGACTAGCCGAGGTGAAGAAGTGAAAACATCTCTTCAAATGGCCCACCTAGAATCTGGGTGCATAGAACCAAAGATTGATAGAACCATACATACAACAGAGAGATGCTATGAATGGGTGGGTAGGCCTCTATATTCGATAGCGGTAGTATTTTTATGGCTAGTTAAATATTTACCGTGAGGTTCAATTCAAATTCTTTGCTGGAAAAATGTAATTCAGATGCGCATGAGTTTCTGTCGAGATGGAAGGTGGCTTCACTCTTTGTTGGCAGTAGCGATGGCTGGGGTCGTTCAGAACTAACTAACCGTGGTAAACCGTGATGCAATACATTCAAGGTTTATTTATAAGAATGTGATCGTTGCAGATGTATAGTGTTATCATTGAGTTTATTCTAATAAACTCAATGGTGTTATTATATAGGTATGCTAACATACCGATGTGCAACCTTTATTGTGATTCGTGACAGAACTATTTTGAAATAAGATTAAATAAATAAATAAATAAATTCACATTTAGAGTCTACCCACTCAGTAACTAAACTGATTTGCAGTGGGGGACTTTAATTTAAAGTGACTAAACCAACCCTGCAGGCTTCGAACACCATCGACGAGTGAGCCGTCGTGAGCTGGGCCGTCCGTAAATACTATAGTGTTTTGTAGAAAAAAACTGAGCAATGAACATTGGATGACGACAGGGGTCCAATTGTAATAATCAGTAATACAATGCATGTTATTTTAAAATACAGAATGTAAGTAATAATATTAATATTACATCTATAAGACAAAATTACAACTTAAAAGTAAAATGTTAAGGGGGTGTGGGTGAATATGATTATGTATTATTATAAAGTTATAAGATAATGTGTATAGTGTAGCCTACGTCCGACGTTTCACAGACGAGGTTAACTATACCGCGCTGTTTTTTAATTTTTGTTGATAATAAAGAAGAGAAGTAAAAAGTTTACCCCTCATTACTATATACCTGTCGTGAACCGCCGCACTTCTTGAGTAAATGAGCCAAGACAATTTCACTACAATATGTTCTTTCAATACTGTTTTCGAAAGATGTGAGAGTTCCTAAACCATTTTCGGCCGCAGGTTGAACATACCTGGAACATTCTTTATTGCAATGTTATATCGTGCAAAGATAATTTCAAAATGAAATCAAAGCGATGACTAATGAATCTGAAAAATAACTTATGTTTCAAACATATGGAAGTATTTTTTTATTATTATGTTTGTATGAAAACATCCCACCATTCAATACAACACCGATGATTCGATGCGTATATCAAATATCCCTTTGAAGGTAATTTACGTTATCTGAAAGATGTGCACAACATTAATATTCGCATTTAGTGTTTTCTAAGATGATTCTGAGCCGCATCGTTTTCCGTATTTTCAATTAGTCGAGTTGGAGATCTCCTTTGTGGGAATATCAAACAAAACCCTGGGGCAATTTTACAATCCACAACACTCGAACATATGTTGAGAATTAAATAATTCATAATAACGTTTCGTAATTCAAAACCTTATGTTGTTTATTTTTAGAATGTGCGCACTTGCGTCATCTATATTTTTCTGTTTTGTTTTACAAACTGTTCTCTAATTGGATGAAGGAGCTGCCAAGCTTATTGTAACAATACAGTTCAAAGCATTTAGAAACTCGGTGAGTAAGCATTATTTTGGTTTATTAGGATAAAATATCACAACACTCAATGTAAACTAATACAGAAAGGGATATCGACAATACAAAGTAGAAAGTGGAAAGAACAGAAAGCAGATGTATGACAATATCAATAATTATATAGGTAATGACTTCCATAGTATCAATCGGCTTCTCACACCACGTAACTCTATTGAAGTTTACATGAGTAACTAATAAATACTTTCTTGAATAAATCATGTCTATGGACAAAATCATGCCCCTCTGCAGATGACGAACTGTGTTGTGCTATTTTGATATTTGAATACTAGGGAAATGAATCTTCGAGTGCTGTTTGACTCAATCCCAGCACTTGCCTTCAGATTGCCAGTAGCGGGTATCGAACCGTCGACCTCCCAAATAAGAGCCTCGTGTGTTGGCACGGTGCCATCCTATCGGCAATGTCAACATGACACAAACAACAGGAAATGTCTGTAAACTGAGTAGTCTGCTACACTACTTGACAAGAGAACCATATACAGTAGTGAAGTTATCTTGCAAGCCCAACAGTCATTGCCTTGTATGTATTACTATTGCCCACCTTCTGTTCCCTACATCTTTCCTTGCAACGTGTCCACACACACGGATGGTCGCTAAAGTTACCTCAGCGCAAGTATTCTCATGCTCACGACACAGCCGAGTCCAATGGTACCAACTTAATTTTCTACATATCTAGTTCCTACTAGGGGTGGGATAAATCGTGTAATTGCTTAAACGGTTAAACTGTTAAATTAATCGCGTTTAAACGCAAAAATTGTAAATAAGCACACAAAAAAACAAGTTTTATTTGGGAAATGTCTCTCGCGGTCGCGGCATAAAAAATAGGGTACAATAATGTTTTATTGCTGCTTGAACGAACTAACGACTTACGCACCTCGCGAAGAAATGACGGCGACGGCCGAACGAGCGAGTGGCAGAAACTAAAATCTTATGTTCCCGGGCGAGGTCGGGAACTTGTCGGGATAATTTTTTCGAGTTTTCGTGCTGATACAACAAACTTAGATGAAATGGGATACTATGGGCGGGAAATTAACAATACGACCATTTGGCGTTTAATTTCTTAACAAAATCCTTAAACGTATAATTAGCCACGGGCGTTTAAACGTTTAAACGTTTAATTATCCCAACCCTAGTTCCTACCATCTAATAATTTGAAACAGGTACATTAGGAATTGTTTACAACCTTCCGTTGGTTACCTGGAAAGGTGGGCGTGGCCAAACAGGCGTGTATACACTCGGCGAAAGACTGCATATTTTACGAATGTGTGTAAGAACGCCAGGAATCGGTTGCTTTTCGTTGAATTAGCGCCCGTGAAAGGGGCGTAGATAAGGATCTGAATACTTACGTTGGGGCTATTATATTCACAATACTTTACCTGGCAGTAGTCCTCTTATAGATTCACGCATGAATGCGAGGTGAAGTTGAGGTGAAGGAGCAAACAGACAGGTTTCTAGGTCAACCAATGTCGTCCCCAACCAGTCGCTCACATTTCATGTAAGACATGATATCTCATACAATTGCCTGTAATTACTCAATCATTATACGACATGAGTAATGAGTATCTGCGATGTAGCATTAAGATAATCTCAATGCAACTTTACATCACTAATCATCTTCTCTAAAACATTTCAAGTTCTTTGATGAATCTACCGTTCTTAGCTATTTTGTTATTTTCCTCTTATAGATAATAGATGGAAGCACGAGCGTTATTTTAGAATGGGGTTACTAAGATGGTGATGAATGATACACGGGAAGAAGTTCTGATGCGCGACTAATATGAAGATTGGAGAATATCTAAAACCGAGCAAATTAGTAGAACTAGAGCTTGAAGTGTTTTCCAAAACACAGTTACTTAGGAAGCTATGTAATAGATTTGCCAAACAGGGCTAGTGGAATAATTTAATTCAGACACTCATTTCTTCCGAGCTCCAAAACAATTGATACTTTTAGTCAACACTCAACACCTTATAACTAATTAACACATATAACACGAAAACCTATCATCATACATTCATTAATTCCATTCATATCACCTCCCATCATCCAAGTATACGTATATGTTTAAAACACAACTTTCTAAACACAAAAGCACACATTTTCAAAAAGGCACTGTTGTTTTTTATGCACATCCTATTCTCTATGTTTTTGCATTATTGATGGTAACATGTACTTGAAGTAACTATTTGCTACTGCCTTGATATCAGTGTATATCGAGACGCCTACCCTATATTGTAGTGAAGGCGCCATATTCGCTCCTGCATGTTGTATTATGTTCATCAATCACTCATTCCAAGACATTACACATTCTTTCACCGCGTTTTTTTTTTTTAGTGTATTTAACGAAAATTCAATGCGGGTGTCAACTAGCACAAAACAGAATACCTCATTAAGGAAACATCTCCAAGACATGATATCGTATATGTTTGTAGCGTGGGTGTCTTTCTTCAGCGCACTCAGCTCAACAATATAGGTCGTACATTATGCCAACACATTACTGGCTGCAATGCTCAAATGAAAATCGGAGTTAGTACGCTACGTTCAAACTCCACCCTCCCTTATACTTATATGACTGTTTACTCTAAACAATAATATTAAATATTTGTAATTCATGTTCAGTGCTAATAAACTGGAATTGCATGATATAGGCCTACTGAAAATCAAACACACAGGGGTGTATTCCTAACATTTCTGCAAGAGAAGCTGTCTGAATGTACTATTTACGATTATTTGACCCCCCCCCCCCCTTCCCCCCCGGGGGCCTCATTCCAGTACATTTGCAAACTTAACCCCGGTCAGCAATTGAGACGCCGTTCGAAGGAAGACATTGTTGAAAAAACGAGACAAAATAAAAACAATAACAAACAAAAACAGTCCAATAACCTCAAAACGTCCACAAAATACTAAATAAAACTACATATTTACATATTTAGGACATATATAATGTACTATAAATACACACAATTCTTTATTAACTGTAATAAACACATAAATAACGTATTCATGTAGGTAGATGTTTCCAATTAAAGAATTGAAATGTGACATTTGTGAAACTACACACACGGGCATTGACAAAATGGCGTCATTTCAAAGTATGTAACTGTCATGTTATGTTAGTATTTGAATTTTTTGCTACATAATATACTATTTGAAAATCAAATACGTATTCACATCTATCCCTATAGTCTTAACTTGGCTGTTATTAATGTATGAAAGTGCATTTCTATATGGGTCAGAAAAGTAAAAAAGTTCACAATTTGTTAAGAAACCTTTGACTCGAGGAAGGCACGTGGGAGACGCGCGTGTTACGCGGGGGCGGCTGCTTATTAGGGTAGGGACACGCTCGTGCCCGATAAGTTTAACTAGAGACACAGTGTGTCCCCTCATGTCCCCTCATGTCCCCTCGACGACAACTCTGGCAACACAATTTTGAGGAACCGTATAATATATATTTTTGTGCGATTACTTTAAATCAAAATGGCTGAAAACATTCGTCGCGAAGTGGTTTGTGTGATCGAAGTTGTGTCTGAAATACATAAAAAAATCTGAAAAAATAAAATACCAGCACCAAACGTCTGTCTGGAAACAATGTTATGTTAAATGTATAATATTCTGATCACAGCGACTGATAGTGACACTCGGAGAGCCTCGCAATGCAGCAACAGACGAGCCGTTGACCCTATCATCGCCATGATTGATGGGTGACGTCAGAGAGGAACAAGATCACTCGAGTCAGGTAATTCAACACACTTGGATCCGCGCACATCTCGTAATGAGCCCAGCGTGATCTAACCAGACTAGGTGAACAAGTTAAATGGAGCTGAAAGTATCCACAACCGCGGGAGACTCGGGGATAACAATGGGCAAGCGACCGCGGACACCTTGACTAGGCGGGGGGTCGCATCGGCACCCATCCCTAGCAGCGTTCACAGCGACACTAGACGGCGCCCATAATTAGCAGGGTTCACAGCGACACTAGACGGCGCCCATACGTAGCAGGGTTCACAGCGACACTAGACGGCGCCCATACGTAGAAGGGTTCACAGCGACACTAGACGGCGCCCATACGTAGCAGGGCTCACAGCGACACTAGACGGCGCCCATACGTAGCAGGATTCACGGTGACAGTAGACGGCGCCCATACGTAGCAGGGTTCACGGTGAGGCTAGACGGCGGACACCTTGACTAGGCGGGGGGCGCATCGGCACCCATCCCTAGCAGCGTTCACAGTGAGGCTAGACGTCGCCCATCCCTAGCAGCGTTCACAGTGAGGCTAGACGGCGCCCATCCCTAGCAGGGTTCACAGTGAGGCTAGACGGCGCCCATCCCTAGCAGGGTTCACACTTACAGTCAGACTTGACGGCAGACACCTTGGTTAGGCGGGATGTCACATTGGCACCCATACCTCAGTAGGTTCACAGTGAGGCTAGACGGCGGACACCTTGACTAGGCGGGGGACGCATCGGCACCCATACCTCAGTAGGTTCACAGTGAGGCTAGACGGCGGACACCTAAACTAGGCGGGGGACGCATCGGCACCCATACCTCAGTAGGTTCACAGTGAGGCTAGACGGCGCCCATCCCTAGCAGGGTTCACACTTACAGTCAGACTAGACGGCGGACACCTTGGTTAGGCGGGGGGTCACATTGGCACTCATCCCTCTTTTAGTTGTATTCGTTCGCGTGTTTGGATATCGCGGATGAGTATTTCGACAACTATGCTCATATGACGTAGAGGGGCGTTTGGGAACAGGGACATTAGGACGTAAAGGGTTGGAAAAGGTTAACAGGAGGACGTGGACTGCATTTAGTCTGGCTTCTCTACCTCGATGTTACACCGGCTAGGGTGGCCCTATACCATGAAGCATACGCTTCCGCCGGCATAGGTCTCAGAATCACCAACGCACGCAAACCTACCCACCACAATAAGGTCGCAGCACAGATAACGGATCGAGACTTTGTTGTCTGTGGTAGTAACAACAAGAATTTGTTATCTGTGGTAGCAACTACAAGAATTTGTCATCTGTGGTAGCAACTACAAGAATTTGTTATTTGTGGTAGCAACTACAAGAATTTGTTATCTGTGGTAGCAACTACAAGAATTTGTTATCTGTGGTAGCAACTACAAGAATGTGTTATCTGTGGTAGCAACTACAAGAATTTGTTATCTGTGGTAGCAACTACAAGAATTTGTTATTTGCGGTAGCAACTACAAGAATGTGTTATCTGTGGTAGCAACTACAAGAATGTGTTATTAGTCGTAGCAACCACAAGAATTTGTTATTTGTGGTAGCAACTACAAGAATTTGTTATTTGTGGTAGCAACTACAAGAATGTGTTATCTGTGGTAGCAACTACAAGAATTTGTTATTTGTGGTAGCAACTACAAGAATTTGTTATTTGTGGTAGTAACTACAAGAATTTGTTATCTGTGGTAGCAACTACAAGAATTTGTTATTTGCGGTAGCAACTACAAGAATGTGTTATCTGTGGTAGCAACTACAAGAATGTGTTATTAGTGGTAGCAACTACAAGAATTTGTTATTTGTGGTAGCAACTACAAGAATTTGTTATCTGTGGTAGCAACTACAAGAATTTGTATCTATGGTAGAAACTACAAGAATTTGTTATCTGTGGTAGCAACTACAAGAATGTGTTATCTGTGGTAGCAACTACAAGAATTTGTTATCTGTGGTAGCAACTACAAGAATTTGTTATCTGTGGTAGCAACTACAAGAATTTGTTATCTGTGGTAGCAACTACAAGAAGTTGTTATTTGTGGTAGCAACTACAAGAATCTATTATCTGTGGTAGCAACTAAAAGAATTTGTATCTGTGGTAGCAACTACAAGAATTTGTTATCTGTGGTAGCGTCTACAAGAATTTGTTATCTGTGGTAGCAACTACAAGAATGTGTTATCTGTGGTAGCAACTACAAGAATGTGTTATTAGTGGTAGCAACTACAAGAATTTGTTATCTGTGGTAGCAACTACAAGAATTTGTATCTATGGTAGAAACTACAAGAATTTGTTGTCTGTGGAAGCAACTACAAGAATGTGTTATCTGTGGTAGCAACTACAAGAATTTGTTATCTGTGGTAGCAACTACAAGAATTTGTTATCTGTGGTAGCAACTACAAGAATTTGTTATCTGTGGTAGCAACTACAAGAATTTGTTATGTAGTAGCAACTGCAAGAATTTGTTATGTGTGGTAGCAACTACAAGAATTTGTATCTGTGGGAGCATCTACAAGAATTTGTTATCTGTGATAGCAGTATTGAGGACTCAAAATAACACACAGATAGCGCTGCTAAGCAACCTTCTTACCATGTTAATTCATGCGAGTTGCGAGATGAACTGAACTTTATTGTTGGCCTCCTTCCTTTGTTGGGATACATCAACACATATGTAAACAAACAGGTGACAGACAGGTGTACCAACTTCTTACAATAAGGTGCCAATGACAGCTAGTGATTAGCTGTTAGTAAAGACAAACCTCCAACATCTCCTCTTTCATAAATGTTTGACACAAAGTTAACAATAAAACAACTATGAACAATTGAAAGCTAAACTCCTAATGATCGTTTGTTGTCTTGCCACCAAAATACATGTTCTCTATTTTGCGAAGTCAATTGGGCAGCTGTGAGGAAGGCATAACCACACTATGACTGAAGAAACCCTCAGTCAGGCTTGCCGCTTGCTGGTATCGAACCAACGACCTCCTGAATTAGAGAATCGCGTTTCACCTCTATCCGTATCGTTTCCTTCCACAGTCGTCGGATCTCAGCCGCCACGCGACGGTATCAAGATCGATACATCAATCGAGAGCGAGTGTCGATAGTGTGAGAGCACGCGACCAACCAATCAGCGCGTGTCTCGCGGAGACTTTCTTCCGAAGAATGTCGGCGAGATTACCATTCAACGACGATGACGGGCGGAAATTATGTTTAGAAGAATCATTCACAAATCATTAACTCATAATTGCGTTCTCTGTGTGTTTCCGCTGGCTTCGTTCAGGCCTCGAGGTTATTGTTGACTTAGTTGACAGACCAGGGTTACTGAATGTCAAGGGAAGAGAACAGTAATTGACTTTGATCTGGGCCTCACATAAGTTAATTAATCCCCCCCCCCCCTCTCCCTTGAATTAAAGCCATAGCTGAGGAAGTTCGTTAAATGGAGAGGTTGTCAATGATACATGATATGTTTGTTTAGTCAGACTTCAACTTCAACGTGTATATGTTTCGTATGTGTTTCAAGTGCCCTACTACGTTCGCACCAGTTTTGATGTGCTACAAATGAATACCAAGAAATTGTTCTTAGGCCCGGTTTTTCAATCGGTCATTAACGGGGTCGTTAGCTGACGGTCAGTTATCTGCATTGGATTTGCTGAGTTACAGATTACCCACCATTAACGAGCCGTTAACCGATTGAAAAACCGGGCCTTTACTGAAAAGGTTAACTCATAATTGCCCTATGCCTGAAAGTAGTCAGGTTTAGACTTGTGTCAGAATAAAAGCAGTGAGATCCAACGTTTTGATAAATTTGAATCTCTAGATGAAATTTGGTGAGCAAATTTATGAAACGCATGGTACAAAAATGTGGATAGTTGGACATATAAATGGAACAACAAAACTATAACTATAAATCATCTTCTGGGATTATGATCTATGATTCTATTATCTATCGATATGAAATTAGCATCATTTAAACGGAGACTCCTATCCTCCTATCTCCTCTGACGTCATATGACCTAGCTATAGCGAGTATATCGTACAACACCAAATAAATAAAATAAATAAATAAAATAAATTCACATTTAAAGTCTACCCACTCAGTAACTAAACTGATTTGCAGTGGGGGACTTTAATTTAAAGTGACTAAACCAAACCTGTAGGCTTCGAACACCATCGACGAGTGAGCGATAACCAATCAAAGATCGATATTTCAAATACGAAACACATGAATCAGTGATTGGACAGTGCGAACACCTGCGGACAAATGCCAGAATCAACGAGGCCGATTCAGAACAACTTTGAAATTATTGAGTGCTTCGTTGCTAGAACGGCTCCAAAGTCACCGTTTACTTATTCCTAAGCCAAGAAGTAATGGAACTGAATCCATATTAGAAGTTAAAAATCTTCTCCCTGAAGCGGGATTTGAACCCGGGACCTTCTGCATTGGAAGCAGGGATGCTAACCACTGGACCAACGAGCCACCTACTGCACCAACACTACCCGTGAACCGTCCTCATAGCCCCCCACCGTTACTGCAATGTGATCGAGTCTACGTCAGTCTGTCATGTGATGGATGAGTCTGGCCGCACAAAGCATGATCACAACAACAACAACAACAACAACACACATCATTGGTCACCCACCGCGCTCTCAAGCACCGACATCAAGATAGTGATTTGCACCAATAGAAGGCGGTGTCTCCGAGATCATTTGAGCAGGAATTCAGGTTCTATTTGTCAGGATTAGGTTTGATGCGTCAGGAAAGAAAGTCTCGACGCAGCAACGGAAGCGCGGGACATTGGCCGTGGTAATCTTAAGACTCTTAGCGGATCAGTGTCATGGGTTGTATTTTTATTCTTTCAATTATTCCAGGGCAGACCGGGAGGCAAAACAAAAAATAATCTAATAATGCGTCATTCGGTCTTTATGATGGGTACGTGATAGCATTCAGGTATTTCTTTCTTTATTACTTATTAGCTGCCAGTGGTACAAGTGTATGATACATAGGAAATTGTCATTTCTATAAACTTAGTTGATAGTGATAGAATTACATATCTAGAGGGCGAGGACTCGAATCCTGCCACCAGCAACACTGTCATTGGGTTACACTGTTTTCTGCACGGATGATACCAATGACACAAACATGTCCATGCAATGAAAGTAAGAACACATAAGACTCAAGAATAATTTTATGATTATTTATAAAACGGAAGTTCTAGTCCCAATGCACCAATTTCTTTCTATACGCTCCGATTTAGTAAGCTCGGATTGGTAAACATGGTTTCAATAAACATTACATTCCAAATGCATGGCAGTCGCCACTTTTATTCGTAGCAAATCTCCGATTAGCCAGTAATCAGAGTTGGTGAAATTAACTGCAAAATGTGTATAAATATACATATATTGGTTAAAATCTATATATATATATATATATTTATATATATATATATTTGATTTCTTAGATTTTGTTGGTTGCAAAATGTAAAGTAAGAAAACATTTTTCGGTTTAACCAATCCAAATTGTATTTAAAATAAAATAAATCAACGTTTCAACGACTTTAGCGTCGTCTTTTTCAAGACTTACAAACATACAAAAACAAATAAAAAACCACAACAACCAAAAAACACTTGCATATAAAATCGAAAACACTGCTTTTGTATGTTTGTATGTCTTGAAAAAGACGACGCTAAAGTCGTTGAAACGTTGATTTATTTTATTTTAAATACAATTTGGATTGGTTAAACCGAAAAATGTTTTCTTACTTTATATATATATAAGTTTGACGTTTAATTTGGAGTAGCAAAATGAAGAACATCCCGAGCATCACAACACGACTGGTCACCCCTCTCCTCATCACAGTATCGAACTGAAGCTCATCTCAGCCTCACATTCACACTTCATTAATACACCGCAAACATTGCTGCAATACCCCCATTCACACACACTCATCCACTTCTATTCATCTGCCACACTTTCACTCCCGACTTGTGCGCCTATTATCGCCCGATATGAATGACCCATTCTGCGATCTGACGTTTCGAGGGTCGACGTTTACTCGTGTGCCCGTCAAGTAAAGAGTTAACTCTCATTGGTTTGATGGATTACAGCTGCAGCCCTGTTCTACGGGCGTTGGGTGGTCAGAAGGTTGCACAACAGACCCTTGTTTGTGTCTGTGTGCGCTCACATAGAGACGGGCTCAGTTATGCTAATTTAGGCGGGGATTAATATGATTGACCCCCGGTAGTAATGATAAGTGACAATGTTAAAATGCATTTGTGAAGGGTGACCAAAAAGGAGATTGTTATGTGGATGTTTGTCCATTTGTACCTTTCTTATCATAAACACACCACAATAAAGGAAACAGGAAAAAAGTATTTTTTTAAATATGGATGGATATACAATATAAAGCGATGCACTTATTGGAAAACAAAACGTAGAATTGAGTAGAATCTGATTTAGTGAAGTTCACAAATTTGTTCAATAATAAAGCGGAAATAATGTTGAATGGATTTAGTTAATGCAAGTTGAGTTGCATATTATGCTGAAAATCAAGACAAAGAACAAAGCAAGTGAGATGATCACTCTTCCTGCAGATGTTAAAATATAGAATGGAAACCATTTTGTACAACCGACAGGCAAGTTGTCCTTCAACCAATGATATCAACAAGTGCAAGTGTATTGGTTTGCACAAAGCCGTGTTCCAATGCTTCGTAATCGTTTAAATAGTGACCCTAAAGGCTCGTGTACATCCACTTTGCGTACGTGTGAAAATTATAGAAATTATGTTAGCCGTTCCCATCGAATGTTGATAATTTTCTTAAGTAAACGTAAACCAATCAGAGCTCACGAATTTCCCACCAATAGGGAACTTGCAACTGAGTTCAGAGCCAACAAATGAATCAAACTGATAAACAAACAAGGAGCTGTCAAAATAATAAAATTGTCACATTATGAAGAAAACGAGGTATGGCGATAGTTTAACTGCGCACCAGTTAAAACTATTAATTATGGGCAACCAAGTTGTGAGAGTTTTGAATGTTTCTTGTTTGTTTTGAAGATTTATTTTCAAAATAGAAATGTATAGAAATGTTGTGATGTGGTTTGGTTTGACACTTCGATAAAGAAACAATGTAAACTGTTGGTATGTTTGCTCTCTATTGCGCATGCGCCAATTAACCAAATTCTAGAAATTAGAAAAAAGTTGGAGTTGAATCAACTTTTCGCGTCGTGAAACGTACGATAATTTACCTAATTTCAATGTGCATGGTTACATGTAAATTCAATATGGCCAACTCGCTAATTTCTGGAAGTTACGTACGCTAAGTGGATGTAGACGGGCCTTAACAACAAGGACAACAATGAAAGTGATGTCTAAACAAGGTGGTCTAGTGGAGCTGTGATTAGCTGGCAGTGAGTTAGCAGACTGATACTTAGTCTATACTTGGAGCTTTGAGATATGCCCTAATCTCGTATGTTTCATGTTCCACACATTGTGCCTTCTTCTTAGGCTCGTTCTTTTGTAAACACTCTTTCCACTATTTACATACAATCCAACAAAATGGAGGATAAAGTTGTTATTTTATAACTTTTTTACACTGCCACATTGTTCTTTTGAAAAACTGAAAGCATAGGCGTGAGCAGGGGGGGGGGGGGGGCAAGGGGGGGCAGCGACCCCCCCATTAAGATAGGTGAGTTTTTTTCTTTTTAAATAGAATTTGGCCCAGGGTGTACCGTATACGCCTGCCGATCGTAAAATATGACAATAGGACCTATAGCATTTTCCTCATATTAAATATATTCCTCAAACTGTCATTGTTGCTCCAACTGTCATGCCCGTTTGACCCGGGAAAGAATAGGTCCAGAATAGTGCCTGTCGTAATGGGTGACAAAAATGCTGACGCCTGACATAATGGTTCTAATCTTACCTGAAGTCCTAGATTGGAATGACGTTGGAATCAGCTGACCGGCCTCAACATCAACTGTTGCCTGACCTGACCACCTTCCTTCACTTTGTAACAATGATATCACTGATATCCAGAAATAATTGTGTGAAATAAACCCAGTGAACAGACAACCTGTACTCCTCCTAATAGTACGCTTAAAAACACGTTTAAAAATGCAACTCTTTAAAAAATCGACTGCGGAGCTTTTTGTGGGGGCATCCCCCCCACACCCCCCATTGGCGCCGCCGTGAAGTACTTTCATTGGGAATTTATTGTGCCCCCCCATTGATCAACCTCTGCGCACGCCTATGACTGAAAGGTTATATTTTTCAAATTTGTCCACTCATTCTTACATTATACACGACGTAAAATAATATATAATACACAATACATAATTAGCACATAATTAATTACAATGTCCACTCATGTCGTTCGTTTGAACAGCTGAGGGTTGATCTTTTCCACAATGACGTTATTTTAGTGGACACGCCCCCCAGTCCACTTCCACCCAAAAGTAGATGACAAATGACCAAAGCTCTTATTCCACATATTTCCTCCGACATCCCAAAGAGATTGAACTGTGTCCAAAGAGATTGAACTGCAACCAACCAAAGATATGCGTGTTGTGTCCGCCCAGTGAGGCAGTTCCGGCCCATCTCGTCCGAGCTATTTGCATGTGAAGTGTTGTATAGGATAGCGAGCAAACCGTCACTCACTCTTGATGGATGCGTCCCCTCCCCCTCCCAATGTTGATTCAACGCGGTCTAAAAGCCCGTCCAAAGTGGCCATCACACAGGCTCTTACTTTCAAATTACGGGCCTTCATTGATGCGAGATTATGTTGCTGTATATGGAAACAACGAGTTGTTAGCGCATGAATTCATCGTAGCTTATAATATTTACATCAGAATCATAAACAATATACGTTTTGTGTTGTAAAAAAAATCACCCAGTTTTAGAATGAAGACATTTTCTAATGAGGGTCAGAGTTCAGAGTAGCATTTTATAAAGATGAAAATTAATGTTCACGGTTATCGAATCAAATCAATGCTCTAGTGGTTTGAAATAAGAAAACACACAAACGATCAGTATTTACCAAAGTGTGTTAATTTTCGGGACCATCCGTTATCTTCCTCAACGCGAGGGCACAAGTGTTACTGTTGTTTCCGTCAGCATTACAATCAACTTGAAGTAGAAATTAAGCTTTTGTGGACAATAAGGATAATTTCAAAGTATTTTATTTGATTAGGTATAGCGAATGGTTCTCATAGTGAATACGGGCTATTCGAAGACGGAAATTACCAAGGGCTAGGGATTGTAATAGTGGCCCTCGACAAAATCTCTGGACCAGGGCTCATGGTACAGCAAAGGCCACGAGATGCAGCACTTTGTCCACCCCTGGGCCAAACATCTTGTGGTCACGTGGAGAACATCCGTGGACGACGCCTATCATCTCTTCACCCGCACACGAGACCCCATGTGTGACACAACATCCTACATGTCACACACGAGACCCCACAATGTCACACACGACACTAGAACGCACTCAATTAAGTCCACGCTAACTGTCCTAATTGACCACAACTCTTGATTTGGCTTTTATTTTAAATGCAACTTCTATATCCCATTAATTAACTATTCCTCTATAAACTAAAATATAGTTTCCATCATAATGTTGTGTACTATCTAGTATCACTTTTGAATGTCTAAGGTCCGTATTCAGTGTCGACCCTTATCCCCAGGGGCGCCCGTGGTGGCCACGTAACAGCTTCATGCATGTCATTTCCCATATAGAAACATCCATAGCAACAACGGGCGCCCCTAGCGGTAGGGGACGAATGTGGCCGGGAAATTGTTAGTTATAAAAGTTTCTTTGTTGTATGCTCAACTCTTTGACCAACTCAAAATTTGTTTGTTTTCATTGTTATTAAAACGCGTTTACGAATCCAGCAGTGGGGCATTAATAAAAATAGATTTAAATTAAGACTTCTTTCTACATAGTGAATAGGCGCTACCCGTAGAAAGTAACATCAGGGAATCTGGTGCCTCCACTAAAAGCAGACAGACTTGGTTAGCGTGCAGGTTCTCCCCCAAAGTCTAGCCGCCTATACCTCTCATCTGGCTACAAATTGGTTCAAAATGGGCCCCACCCCGCGTCCCCCGCTGATGAGGGCACATCTGCCAATGCACCATGCATAGTTTGATTAGGTAACGAGCCCACAGACCATTAGCTCACGCAAATTGATTGCAATATTTCATTTTGTGTTTCCGGTCCAAGTTGGATGGTTTGCACAGGAACAGAAGTTTCGATTAGTCGTCACGTCGTTAAGAGTGCACGGCATGGTGGAAACCAAAGAACTTGGTAGATTCGAACTCTTTGGTCTGGACTGCAAGTGTTTAGCCACGGTGAAATGCACGGCGTAGTGAAAGTCAAAGAGCTCCGTATATTTAACCTCTTTGGTCTGGAGCTGCAAGTGTTTAGCCACGGTGAAATGTACGGCGTAGTAAAAGCAAAGATTAGACAGGTAAAAGCCAAAGAGCTCCGTATATTTAGCCTCTTTGGTCTGGAGCTACAAGTGTTTAGCCACGGTGAAATGCACGGGGAAGTGAAAGTCAAAGAGCTCCGTATATTAATCTTTGGTCTTGAGCTGTATGATGGTGTACTTGTTGAATGTTGGTACTTCAACGTCCATTCTTGTACACGCCATGTTTCGTGCTAGGACAAGCAATTTTGTATTTTAAATTATTTTTTGAATAAATGTAAACATCTAATTTTTGCTTACTTTTATAGAATAATTTTTGAGTTGTTGATAAATATTCAAATAAAAAAGCACACAAAAAAGTATAGGGTTCCCCACTGAAAGGTTGTTTTTGTATCTGAATGCTTTGACAATAATTTTTTTTTTTATTTTTTTTATTTATGTAATTATTTGTGTTAATTATTCATTATTCATGTATTTATGATATGCTCAAAACAACAAAAGTCACAACAATTATCCGCCTTATACATGTTTTACATCTAGAAATTATTATTGCTAGAATATGCCTGTAATTTCAAACCATGCCATTTTTTAAAATGGCTCGCTCATCCATAAACTATAATTTCTCGTTAATTAGGGTTTTCAGTTTTGAGCTTCTGAAAGCCAAACCTCTTGGATGCTGGAAGAAGGAAGCTAGGTCAGAGTTCAACCCAACTTCCTTCTATCGTCTACTCCCCTGTTACACCGCGGTGGGTCTTCTGTGCGTGTAGGCCTACGTATTAGGGATGCACAACGATAAAATAAAAATATTATCGATAATCGAAAAGACGACCGCATTATCGATCAATAATCGAAAAGATGACCGTATCATCGATCGATAGTGTCGAACGATCATAAATTTATCAAGCTTATTTATTTATTAAATTTATTTAAGCAATCTTTTACAGATTCTGCGATAATATTACGAGCGCATAACGATATAGCGAAACATTCCTTGGACACATCTGACGGGACACTGTTGACAGTACTGTTCACGTATGAGACCCGAGGCCCAGCATTTTGACGGTATCTCTGAGAATTTCAACACTTTACAAAGACACAAAAAGAACGAAATAATGTACTACGAAGTCGAACACGCTTTTCAGAATACAAACCATTCGATAATATTTTTATCATCGATTATCGACATTTTATTAAATATCGAATGTCGAATGTTGATCCCGATTATCGGGTGCATCCCTATATAGTATGTGTGCGTGTGCGTGTGCGTGTGCGTGTGCGTGTGCGTGTGCGTGTGCGTGTGCGTGTGCGTGTGCGTGTGCGTGTGCGTGTGCGTGTGCGTGTGCGTGTGCGTGTGCGTGTGCGTGTGCGTGTGCGTGTGCGTGTGCGTGTGCGTGTGCGTGTGCGTGTGCGTGTGCGTGTGCGTGTGCGTGTGCGTGTGCGTGTGCGTGTGCGTGTGCGTGTGCGTGTGCGTGTGCGTGTGCGTGTGCGTGTGCGTGTGCGTGTGCGTGTGCGTGTGCGTGTGCGTGTGCGTGTGCGTGTGCGTGTGCGTGTGCGTGTGCGTGTGCGTGTGCGTGTGCGTGTGCGTGTGCGTGTGCGTGTGCGTGTGCGTGTGCGTGTGCGTGTGCGTGTGCGTGTGCGTGTGCGTGTGCGTGTGCGTGTGCGTGTGCGTGTGCGTGTGCGTGTGCGTGTGCGTGTGCGTGTGCGTGTGCGTGTGCGTGTGCGTGTGCGTGTGCGTGTGCGTGTGCGTGTGCGTGTGCGTGTGCGTGTGCGTGTGCGTGTGCGTGTGCGTGTGAAGCCTCCAGCCGGGTATATATACTACGTGTAGCCGAACCGTGGAAGTTAATTAACCGTGGGAAATATATTTTCTTTTTGCAACTAGACCTCGGTCTACTCTACATCGCGAGCTGAATTTTTGAAACTTTTTCCATGAATAAATTTCTTCAAATACGACGACTCTATATAGTAGAGCATTTAAATATTTTCTTTCATATGGTAATTATAAGTTAGGAGTTCAAAACAATGTCTTAAAAAGTATTTTATCAAACGAAAAGGGCGCGATAAACAATGCAACAGAAAATCCGTGAACTAATTTGCAGCAACGGTGATGAAGAAAGAAGCTACTGCATGGTTACAAAGAGTAGGAAGCATTTCCTGCATCGTGGGTCAAGTCACACATATCGCAATTGTGGCACTATTTACTTCAGAAACATCAATTTGAAATTTGTGTCCTCTTCCCCCTTCCCTCTCTCCCCTCCCCCGCCCAAACACACACATTGAAAAACAGGCATGTGGGAGTTTCTTGCACTTTTCATTGAACTGACAATGCGGCCGTTGAATGAAAACAAGTAAAATTTCCATCTTGCCATTCATGGTAACGTAATGTTTATCTGATTTTCCAAAAGCATGCGGAAAAACTTGCATTTAAGGGCTGGTCCACACAGATTTTTTAAACATACGATTTAAGGTTTAACGCGTAGTCGTAAAGTTGGATCATAGGAAACACGTACTGGCGTTCACACAAAGTTTTAGTTTTAAGACGTTGTTTTCATTGTTGTTTTTAAAACAACGTCTTAAAACCTTATGCATTATGTCTTAAAAATCTGTGTGGACCAGCCTTAATGAAGAAAAAACTTACTTTGAACGGTTTTCACAATACACATTAAGTATAAATTAATTTAGACAAATCTATAATATATATTTCAAATATCATAGTTGGATATAACTTGTTGCTGTGCCTTTCTACAATTTATTATGACCATCGAGCTTAGAAGGTGTTCTAAACTCAATGTCTAGAAGGTGTTCTCAACTCAATGATATAACAGAGGCACCATCATGCAGTGTGTTAGCCCAGGGAGGGGGGCAACTCGACAAGGGGGAAGCTACAAGCAGCTGCCAAGAACCCTGGGTCCCTGGGGGGGAAGCCCCAGAAGTATGAACAAGATTATCTTCTAATTACCGCGTCTCAAAGGTTCGGGAAATGGCGACGCCGATGAAGATGGCAGTGGTATGTTCAACACAGGCATCGTGTGCGGTGTATTTAACAATAACCCGACATGATTAGACCATGACCATGTTTCACGTTCCACTGAACATGCTAATACATGTCCCGCAGGAATCAGCGCTTTATGTTGTCAGTGGAAAATGTTGTATTCTGCTATCGGTATTTTAATGACCAGTTAATTATTCTTATTCTTATCTTAATACGCCACGGCAACAACCAATCAAATCCTTTGAAATTATCTTTGTTGCGACACACGTGTCAAATGGCCACAAAAAGCTCTTGTCTCACTTGGACGCTGTAATAACAAAGTATTTGCTCTAGCGTAACCGATAGAGGTGGCTCAGCGGTAAGACGCGAGACATTCGGGAGGTCGCCGGTTCGATACCGGCCACCAGCAGTCTTGCTGATGGTTTTCCGAGGGTTGCCTCGGTCACAAGGCGAATGCTGGGACTATAGTCATACTAATAGCCCTTGGGCCTATTTTCTTCCTAACTATTCCAAATACCGCAATACCCAGTTAGTCACCTGAAGAGGGACATGGATTGTCCCCGGGCAGGTTTCCTATAGGAAAAAGTATTGTAATTATTATTATTATATTATTAATTTCATATTTCCTGATGTGAATGTTTGCATCATTTGTAGTTTGACGCTTATCTTTAAAGGAATAGTCAGATGGAGAACTAGAAAATTACCAATGAGTCATAAGTGCATGAAAATCAGTTATGTGTAAAGTACAATTGATATAGGTTGCTTCAACGCAAGAAAAAAAATAGTGAACATTCAGCTATTCTAATTGATTGACTCCGTCCGATCTGCTGCATTTTTCTTCTAAAGCGTAGTACAGCTGTATCGGTTCCAAGGTCGCTAACGCCTGCCTGATAGACAGAGCACTCATTGTGTAATACGAGTCCAGCCAGCGCTCCGCGAAACACTCGGCGACTGCGGACAGTGCCGCT
Source organism: Isoperla grammatica (assembly GCA_945910005.1). Taxonomy (NCBI): domain Eukaryota; kingdom Metazoa; phylum Arthropoda; class Insecta; order Plecoptera; family Perlodidae; genus Isoperla; species Isoperla grammatica. Next base: position 21,808,599 of record OX246741.1, on the reverse strand, counting down.
CAAAACAGATTGCAACTTTTCTACACATGAAATCACAAACAAATTAATTGCAGGGCATTTTGTAGAAGTACACGTTCGTACTAAGAAGCATGTTATCGGTAGAGAAACGATGCACATTAAACTTCCTGATCGATTTTTGATAAGTGCCCTATTTTAGCGGTGGTTTTACTATCTCGAGGCTACAATTTTTGTAAATGGGAATTACCATGAGGAAAGTTGCTCGGTGCTACTTGGTAGCACCAAGCCAAAAAATCGCGTTTTCTTTAATTTTTTAACCGCCTGCTTTTAAAGTATGATATCGTTTAGTCATGTTTTCCATATTTGAGGGTGGACATCTACAAATGGTAGTTCTTTAGTTTTTCATCTGACTATTCCTTTAACCTGAACAATTTCATGCCAAATAACATTGATTATAAATTAATTTGTATTTATTTTTTATTATTCATACTCCGCCAGGTTTCATAGGAAAAATTATTATTGCTTTAGTGCAGACTGGAGCCCACAATTCCTCGGCCCGGTCCGCCACTGGTCTGTTCTCAGGCTTAAGCTCTGCGTCTTCCGATGCACAAAGGGCTGGTTTAGGCGCCCGCACGCGTGACGAAACCAAATGAATAGTTTCACTTATGCTGAATCATTCTCGGGATGTCTCCGGGGACCCGAGATCTTCCGGTGGAGATCGGTGGAGACCGGTGGAAGCCGCACTCAATTTCCGGTCACTTCTCCAACAGGCGGATACACAACAGAAACTACAGCCCCTTCATCGTCATCAACGCTGTCATCAGGAGCGATATACAAGTGCAAATATTATACATTGTTTTTATCATTGAATTGAATTTAATATAATTTAATATAATTTAATGTAATATAATAAAATTATTTTAATTTAATTTGATTTAATTTAATCATGTTTTTTTTATTTTATTAACGTAGACCTAATTATTAAAAAAACAATTTTCTACAAATAGGAATTAGTTAACATCATACAGAACGTCCCGAATTTTCAGCTGTATTTGAATCATATTTGTTTTTATCCGAGTTTTTATTTTGTGTGTGTACGTTTGGTAGACGTGAACGCTCGCCTGTAGATAAAGTTATAGTTACAAATAGATAGATCATTTAACTATAATTTCTATGATTTAAGTCTAACGTTTTTTGTTTCATTTTGTTTAAAATTTAAACCTCTAATTTAATTGATGTCAATATACTAATGGATGTATCATACGAATGGATGTACCATACGAATACACAAGTTTAGATATATTCTCACCATGGGTTTACTGTTGTTGAATCGAAACCGTAACAAGTAACCTAATAACTTATAGAAAGTCTACAATATTTTGTTCGAAAAAACTTTAAACGATATGTAAAACAAAATGTTCTCCATTAAGTTATTAAGTTGCTACGTCAAGCATACCAATAATTTATGTAAACCTAGCGAGTGGTGATTAGAGAACACGTACTGAATAGAGAATTTGAATATCAAAGTTACACAATAATCTGGAAGACCTGGGCCTGAATCCTAAGTTACCATAAATCATCACCTAATGTGTTTAAGTTTGACAGGTAATATTAACAATCATTGAAATAATTCGAATATGTAGTAAACACAAAAAATAAGTTATATCGGCGTATATGATAATACAAACAAATCATAATGACAAGTAGCATACCACATTATGAAAAGAAAAATCAAAATATGAACACACGCATTATAACAAGGTATTTTCTACAAGTAAACTTATAAAAATACTTCCCGAAGAAGGCTTCGAGAAGGAGGCTTCGTGAAATCCCCCCCCCCCCCCCCCCCCCCCCCACACGTGCGGGAGCGACTAGCGAGTCGAAAGCCCGAAGTAGGGTTCAATCCCAGATGAATCTCTTTGTGTACAAACATAATCGAAAATGGTCGAGATTGGAATCTGAAATCCCGGATTCTGTCACTAGAAGGTTTCCAAAATCAACCACAGAAGGTTCTAAAAAGTCTGGTTGTGCTTATTTACTATTAAAAGTACAGTTACTTGTCTTTGGGAGGGAACTACCCTGTCAGGAAGTAGACTTAGCCTGACGGTCCTTTATCTGCATCGGGTTTATTGGGTTAAAGATTTCGGACCGTCAGCTAACGGCCCCGTTAACGACCCGTTATCCGATTGAAAAATCGGGCGTAAGAACTAAAAATAAATGCATAACACATATTACAATAATTTCCATCTTTGAGCCTCCTGAAGTTCTTGCTTCACTTGTTTGACAAAGGTATGGGAGCGAACAACGATTGAGTTCTACGACTACAATATATAAACGCAATTTGAAAATTGAGTTCCAACTCTGTCCTGCAATGAAAACGGGGCAAATGTAAGCGGGGCTTATGTAAACGGGGCAAATGTAAACGTGGTGCGCAGTCCGGTCGGCAATGCAGCCTACTACCTCAGCAAACACAGCAACATGTCGTGACTAGTGCACAGCTATAGTATAGTAGTCTTGACCGACGACGCAACGATGTCAGACAACGAAACTTGAACCGTGGTAATTTGGGAATCATTAGTAATAATCTTAATAACACGTTCCGAGGCTTTTGAATACCTCTTGTTCAGAAATGACGATATAATTATGTTACTCGGTCCGATTTCGGCCATGTTCCTATGTTCGCCCGTCATCACTTCAAGTGTAAAGAAATTACATTGAAATGAGAACATAGAACGACATTTGCATAACATGTGTAACAATGGCCGACACAGGAATATTTTACGGAAACCGCGATGAAAAAAACTTGGGTGAAATAGTAAAATGGTTTCGTAATCTTGTTTCCAGAAAGATACACCAATATCACATCGAGCGGCAGAGAAAACGTGTAAACTCGT